>OU343217.1:299617197-299677677 GCA_910596185.1 Chrysanthemum makinoi | reverse complement strand
TTTAAAATGTAAAAGATGCTTTATAAGTTTGGGTAGGGAAAAAAGTTTGGTGATACTAAACAACATATAAGTCATGTAAGAATCGCGGCTATAGAGGATAGGAACTAGAGGTGAATCAAGAAGTTTAAATGAGGGAAGAGTGAGAAGGTTTGGATGGAAGCAAGAAAGGCATGGTTTGATAAGGAGAATGAACAGAGTAGTATTTTAAAGCAAAGGAAAAGTTAAAAGTGGGATTTAGGGTGACGAGAACTCAAGGTTCTTTCATAATATGGTGAAAAGAATATGCGACAAAAATAATATCTGTGGCCTCATGATCGATGGAGTTTGTGCGAAGATCACGGAGAATAAAAATGAGATATTTGACTTTTACAAAAGTATTTTATGTGCTAATCGTAACAAGAGTCCGAGATTCTCAAATGACCGAGTTCCTAAGCTTTCAAATGAGTATGCTTGTAGCTTGGAAGAACCGTTTTCAAAAAGTGAAGTCTGGAACGCGGTTTGTGGGTGTGGGAGTGATAAAGCGCTAGGACCAGACGGCTTCAACTTTAAATACATTAAGTGGTTTTGGGGTATCATCAAGGAAGATGTTATAAAGGCGGTGTGTTGGTTTTGGGAAAAAGATGAATTTTCAAATGGGTGTAATTCTTCTTTTGTAACTCTTATCCCGAAGGTGGTAGATCCGTTAGGTCTTGGCGACTTTAGACCTATTAGTCTGATTGGAAGTATTTATTTGATTATAGCAAAAATTCTAGCGAAAGGGGTCAAAAAGTGATTGGTATGATTATTGGTGAAGTTCATAATGCTTTTATTGAGGGGCGATATATCCTAAATGGTGTGCTTATTGCAAATGAGACTATGGAATTCTTGAAATGAAAGAAGATGAAAGGTCTCATTCTTAAGGTGGATTTCGAAAAATCTTACGATAGTATTGAGTGGACTTATCTTGTGGAGATTATGGAGCGGATGGGTTTTGGTAGTAGGTGGCGCAAGTAGGGGATGGCTTATCTTAGGTCGGCATCAATTTCAATTCTTGTCAATGGATCTCCGACAAATGAGTTCTATATGGGTCGCGAGGTGTGGCAAGGTGATCCCCTATCTTCATTCTTGTTTATTCTTGCGGCGGAAGGGCTTAATGCATTATTGGTAGAAGCGGTTGATAAAAATATTTTTAAAGGGATACGTGTAGGTGAGGATGAGGTAATGGTATCACATCTCCAATATGCCGATGACACGATTGTTTTCGGATAATGGAGTAGGGAAAATGCTTGTAATGTTATGATTGTTCTCAAATGCTTTGAAGAGGTGGCAGGATTGAAAATTAATCTTCGTAAAAGTAAGGTGTACGGTGTTGGTGTGGATGGAGCAGAGCTAGATACAATGGCCCGGTTCGTGAGGTGCAGGGTGGGGGAGTTCCCATTTACTTATTTGGGGCTACCTATTAGGGTTAATATGAGGAGAATTTCAGCGTGGAATGGGGTGATTGATAGATTCGAATCTAGGCTCTCCGAGTGGAAGGCAAGAGCAATGTCGTTCGGGGAAGACTACGTTGGTGAAATCCGTACTTAGTAGTTAACCACTATATTATTTCTCTATGTTCCGCGTCCCGTCGAGTGTTATTTTGGCCCTTGAGAGAGTGAGAAAAAATTTCTTTTGGGGTGGGGTAGGGGGAACAAAAAATGTCTTGGGTTAAATGGGATAGGGTTATATCTTCTTATGGGGATTGGGGCTCAACATTTGGTCATTAAAAGTAAAAAAAAGCTTTTAGGAAAATGGTGGTGGAGTTTTAGAACCGAGAGTGATAATCTATGGTGTAGAGTTATTAGAAGCATTTACGGTAGTGATGGTGGGTGGGGAAGAATGGGGGGATCTCGGGTTGGGGGTGGTGGTGTGGGGGTCGATATTATCAACGTAGGTAAGAATTTAGATAATATGGAAGGGGGGTTTTCTAATCATTTCGTCAAAGAAGTGGGGGATGGACTTTAAACATATTTTTGGTTGGAAAGTTGGGCCGATGACATGCCTCTATGCAGTCGCTTCTTAAGATTGTTTCACTTAGAAAGAAATAAAGATGTTATGGTGGGTTGTAGGGGTAGATGGGTAGATGGAGTGTGGGAGTGGGTGTAGGATTGGATAAGACCTCCTAGGGGTAGGGCGGTTGGAGATTTAGATAACCTCACAGAGCCACTAGAAAATGTTAGGTTTACTCAACATAGGGTAGATAGATGGAAATGGAGGATTGACCCAAATGGGGTGTTCTCGGTTAGATCTTTGGCTCGTTGGATTGAGGAAAGGCAGGTTAATAGTTTGCCTAGGGTATTAAAGACGGGGTGGAATAAGATCGTTCCCATAAAAACTAATGTGTTCGTACGGAGGGCGGTCCTTGGAAGGCTCCCGGTTCGGGTGGAACTTGACAATAAAGGTATTGATCTTGATTCTATTTTATGTCCAAGCTGTGATAATGTAGTGGAACCAGTAGATCACTGCTTGGTGTTGTGTGAAAAATCCTTGAACGTGTGGGATATGATTTTTTCTTGGTGGGGAGTCTGCCCAGTAAATGCCTTTACGCTAAAAGATATGTTATGTCATAGAGGGGGTATCATAATGGAAAAAGAGGTGAGAGTTCTTTGGCAAGCTGTGTTATTAGTTGTTGCATATTATACATGGAAAAGTAGGAATATGAGAATTTTCAAATCGAAGAATGAGAGCAGCTCAAATTAAGACGTTCGAGTGGATCACCAGAAGATCCAAAAAGCACAAGTTTCCTTGGGAAAAATGGATTGTGAGACCTGTACTATGTGGGACACCTGATGTGTAGGGCCTCTAATGTTGTTGCGTCAAGTTATTTTGGTTTTTTCCCTTGGTGGTGGGCTTGTTGGTTTAGCTTTTAGTGTCGGGGTCAAGCCTTGTGTTTTAGTTTTGTTTCGTGTGCCTACATTCTCATATCTCATGCGTTTGTAGTATGTGAGGGGTCTTAGTGTTTGTGTTTGGCTTTGTTTTTTGATGAGGTTTTGTTGTGTGCTGTTGTTTATTGTGTTTGCCTCTTGGGACATGTCCCAAAGGTTTTGTTCTTAGTTGTGCTTTGTTTTCTTAGTTTTAATAAAGTGCCTTTCAAAAAAAAAGAGAACAAAGTAGTACTGCACTCGCATATGTGTCTCCTGAGGAAACAAACGGACCGGGAAAGCCTAGAGATCCTGGAGCTGCGATCCAAGTTGACATGTCTGCAGATTATGGATATAATTGACGAAAACATAGGTAGAAAGTTGTGAAAGGAAGTGAACATCCAAGAAGCTATTACAACTGTACGCATCCCAGTTGTGAGGTGAAAAGATTTTTTAACGCTCTTATACTAGACGAATTACAGAGATAGTATATAAAGGCACACATGATCATCCCAAAACTCAACCTAGCCATCGATTTAGTGCTGGTGCTCTTATGTCATCACATGAGGAAAATCCTAATAAACTTTAGAGATGGCATTTTCACCCATTATGTCTAGGTCATTTTGGATTTATGTTTTATCTCAGGCCAGTTTAATGGGACCAAATGAATGAACTTAGCTTTAATGCGATGGATCAATTGGGTAATCGGGTTTAAACATTGTTAAAAAATTTAATTTTGGCCAAAAAGACTTTTTGTGTGAGCCTAGCAGGGCCTCCAAGCGTGATTTGACATGTGACATGAGCCTCCAAGCAGACCATCTTGCGACCTTTACTTCCTATGTTTGTTTAACTAATCACTTTTATCTTTTAATCTCTGTTTGGTTTGTACTTGATTATTGTTGAAGACATTTGTGCAAGTAATGGCCAGAATTCTAACTTAGATGTGAGTAGAACCCCTTTTTAATATCCTAGACAAGCAAATCAAGATGGTACAGATGATGTTGACGATGATGATGACTCATATTCGAAAAAGAGGTGATTAAGTTTGATGTAAGTTTGTATTTGGTACTATTAGTACGTTAAAATGCTAATCTTTTAATTATGATCATGTGAACGGAATTTGGAACCCTTGATATTACTCAAGTGGTCAAGCCTATCCGAGAGTCGTGTGTGGTTGTCCAAACAACCACTGAGGTTGATATACTGGATGATGGATATCGTTGGCGTATGTACAGCCAGAAAGTTGTGCGTGGCAATCCTAATCCTAGGCATGTATTCACTTAATATTCAAATAAAGATTGTTATAAAGTATCATATGTGGTAAACATATCAATCTATCTATTGCTAATGGCTCTCAAGATGTGTCTTATTGCAGGCTTAATTACACGGGTCATTCATGGTCAAATCATAAGTTGTCTCAAGGCTAAGAAAGTTCTTGATGGTCTTGCTTATATCAGAAGAGTTGAGGGGGTCTTTGTGTATCTTATTCTCCTACATAATCCACCCCTAATCTAGGGTTAGCAACACAACCTGTGTGTCTGATCATTGTCTTACACTCTCTCAATATTGATCATTGTATCTTGATCTTCTTTCTTCTTTGTAACAGATGCGGTTATTGTCTCATTGATAATAACCCGACCTTGTAAACTTTGAGTATTATTGTTTGGCTCAATCTATGCCAACTATTGAGGTTTTGGTTTGAATAAAAGTATTGTTGTGATTACATTTGTTCTTTGATACTTTCTCACATGGTATCAGAGCGTCAGGCTCATAATCACGATTGATTCACTGTCCTAGGGTTTCTTCCTAGAAACTTGGGGATATCTCTTCCTGATCTTTCCGGCAACAATCAAAAGTAATTCTGGGTTTCAAAAGGTGGTCAATCTCGATTACCTTGCTGTATTGGGTGCTAATTGAAAAAAATAGGGTTTTCTCCAAAAACCCTAATTTTCTGAGGTTTGGGGTTGTTACTATTGGCATAATCGCTAGTTACCTCCTGTTCATAATTAGCCCTAGACTAAGTGAATCTAGGGTAATTGTGATTTGTTCTTTCCGCTGCATATTACATTGTAAGTCTACTTTCACTCTCAAACAACAGTACTTAAGTCTTTGTGGGTGGAAACGGGTAGACTAACATCTTAATCTGCCACCTCTGAGTGGTATGAATACCTGCTCTGGTTTATCCCAATCCACTGGCTTGGTACTTGTTGTTTCTTAAAGTTACTTATTTTACTGTCTCTTATTGGTATATCTGTTTTTAGCTATTGCTTTTTTGTTCTGCTCTTATCTGTGTTATTTGCTTTCCTCATTGTTTGTATTATGGTCATGGTGATGATAATCTTTGGTGGTGGTTCTTCCAATAAATAAGCTTGTCTTTTGGTGATGCTTTATACTTACATCCAAATAACACTAATGGTACTCCTATTGTGTCCATCAAACTTACTGGAACAGAAAATTATAAAATATGGAATATGGCCATGACCTTTGCCTTAAGGAATCATAATAAGTTAGAATTTATTGATGGTACTTGCTTAAGAGATGACTCCAACTGATATGTGTCTAAATACACATATATTTTATACTGTTTAAACCCACAAAACAACCAAAAAACACACAAATGACTCACAAAATATTATAAATATCATTTAAATGTGTTTTTATGTGATTCAGGTACAAAAGATTGAAAAACAAGTGAAAAATGATCAATTTCACAACAATTGTCATTTTCAGTCCCTGAAATTACTCAAATTGTCAAAACTAGTCCCTAAATGTTTTAAATGAATGAAAAGTCAACTTAAGTCCTTGGGAAACAAAAAATATTCACAAATGATCCCTGGATGAAAGTTTACACAAAATGGCAACTTTTACCCTCGAGTTACAAAATTGGCAAAAATGGTCCCTGGGTATTCAAAAATGGAAATTTTACAAAATATACCCTTGTACTATTCATGAATTTACAATTTGGAACTATTTTGATAACTTTGAGGAAATTACAATTTAACCCCCTAAACTTTGGAAAATTACATAAATGGTCCTCGGGGTATTTTAAATTGTAATAAAATGCAAAATAAGTCCTTTGGTTTATCTAACTTAACAATTTTAGTCCTTGTGAATACTTTGGAATATTGCAGGTTCAGTCCCTCAAAAATTCAGAAGTTACAAGATTGGTCCTTGGGCTTATTAATATTACAAACCAAACGGATCCACTTAATACCCTTAAATCCAAATACCAAACCCAAAACCCAAACCCAGTCCATTAACCCTTACCCGGCCCACACCCTTTGTAAATAAATAAAACGTAGCCCGTTTTCCCTCTTCTTCTTCCACCTCATACCCCCACCTGTAAAACCACCATTTCCACACTTCACCTCACCTTTCCCCCTCCACCTGTCCTCCACACTCATAACCTACTCCACTTACACCTCTCAAACCTATCCCACTCCATAATAAATGCATCTCCACCACTTTTTCCCTCCAAACCTTACTCATCCTCTGTTTTCTTCCATATCACCCCAAGTTGCTCAGGAATATCTCAATTGTTCCCCTTTAGTCACCACTAAACCCCAAAGTTCTTTAATTGTAATATATCAGGTCAAGTTACCCAATGACTTTGGCGCCAAAAAATGAATTTAAACGGCTAGGATCATATCTGCAATCAAAGGCCAAGATTTAAAGTGGATTTGACAAGGGAAGCTATTGGGAACTCAGAATGCTATAAAGATCAAGAGGAAGACAAAGAATAAACTAACTTTGGTTTTACCTTAGTTCACGTAGTGTAGTTTTTTAAAAGCTTTCTTTAAATTATTGTCTTTAAATGTTTTAATGCTGTTTTATTTCTCAAATTAGTGTAATGAATGTTATTTCCAGTTTAATTACAAGTTACTTTTAATTTCCATGTTTTGCTTTATTTTCTTTATTTCTCAAGTCGTTTTAATTTCAAGTTATATAGTTGTTTTAAGGATTCTTTAGCTTGCATAAGCTCTTGACAAAAGCTCACTAAGCTTTTAGATTCATTTAAACAAGTATAGTCTTTAAATTCAGAAAATACTAAAATTGGAGAAAATCATTAAAAAAATCAAAAATGGTGTGATCATGAAGAAGATGATGAAGCAAGGTTGAATTTGGAATGCTATGGGTATTAGGAGCTTATTGGTAAGCTAATAGGTGTAACCTTGTCCATGTGTTCTGGGTCTCAGTCCTATTCTCATTTGTAAGCAATTTTTACAATTTTGCAATTTTGTTTCACTGTCTTAGTTGCCTTGATTTTCATGTTTTCCTTTTTCTATGTTGTTGTTTAATGTCATTATAGCATAATATAAGTAGCTTGTTCATTGAGATTCACTTATGCTTAAAATTGGAAATTACTCAGTTGGATTATTAATTTGACAAATCTGTATTTCTTGCTTGTGTGCTTGACATTTTATGCTCAATTAGTCTCAATATGTCATAATATAATGTATGGAATCTGGTTTAGACTCAGATTCATTGCAAACTTTGAAGTTCATATGACAAGTGAAATTAAAAGGTTGTTTGGATTTGCTGATAAACAAGAGCTCCAGTGTATGTTTGTTGTCATTTATACTTGTTTCATGTTTCCTTAGTAACTAATAGCTTAAGTAAATCATAATATACAGTCCTAGTTTAGCAAAAGTCAAATCTCTTTTAATTTTGCTTAAAACATTTAAGTTAAAGAGTTGGATTGTGAAATTCTTAGAATTAGTTTAAATCTTGTTAACCTAGCTCTAGATAAACTTATTACAGCTTATTATATCATATTTAGTTCATAAATTCAATCCTAAGTTCATTTTAGTCAAACCTTAGTGTTTTTGTAAAAAGTCAATTTCTTAAATAGATTGTTTTTGAATAAAATGTATAATTTTGTGTAGGACTCAGTGTTAAGTTTTAGTCTTAATCCTTTTGGGATTTAAAAATATAGCTGCTTAATTAAAATATAAAAATACTAGTTTGTCATTTCTCAGTTTTTTAAGTACTTAATTTCTAGCTTATTTTCGTCTTTGTCTTAAATATGCCTGCACCACAGTTTTGGTGTCAAGTTCATGAGCTTGCATAAGCTTCATGACTTGACCCTAGCTTGTGCATTTGGCTTCTTTATGTAGCCTTTGTGGTCTAGTCTTTATGTGTCTGCTTATTTTTCAGTTTTTAGTTTATTTAGATAGCTTAATTGAACTCTTTATTTTGTTCCATTTAACTCCTTCCACTGAAGCAAACAGTGGAAGTGGAGTTGGTTTCCATAGCTCATGAAAAGTTCCCCACCAAGCTTGAGCTTGTGAATTTTAGCTTCTTGTTAGGCTATCTATTCATACTCAATGTCTCAGTGTTGGTTGAGCTCTTATGAGCTTATTAGATAAGTTGTGTGAGCTTGATGTTTGCCCATTCACAACAATGGATTGCTTATGCATCCATTTACACCATTTCCTTCAAGCTCTCATAAGCCCATTAGTGATCACTAGCCTGTGTGGTTTGTTTTTTTAGGAAGCCTAGCAAGCCAACCTTTTGATCATGTGCTTATATCCAAGCTTGTGGCTCATTCACTAGAGTTGCAACATGTACTTGTTTTGTCCCAAAATCTCAGCATTCATGACCCAAATTGAGCTGAGGCAGTGGTCTGGTACCATCTTCATAAGCCTCTCAAAAGCTCATCAGTGGGTCCCACTAGGTGAATTTTGGCTTTTGGAAAGCCAACCAGCCGACTTTGCTACCCCAATTCCTATTTTGCCCTTTTAAGCTTAAACTCTTAGCTTAATTTGTCATTCAAAAGGTATGCATGTCGTCTGCAGTGTATTGGATAAGCTTATTAGCTTATTGCTAGCTTATAGGTTATTGCCAGTGCACATTCTTGTACATACTTGTCCATATAGCTTGTACACATATATTTTTCCCTTTTATTTCCTGTGGGGAGCTTATTACAGGCTTTAGAAGCCTCCATTCCATCCAAGTCAAGCCTTTGGCTTGACTGTTTAAACTATAAGCTCATGCTTATAAGCTCTTCTCAGTGCTTATTGATGTATATTCTCACCTATTATACCTGTACATTTATACTTTTGCTTTTATTTCCATTTCATAGCTTTTTCAAGCTTAGTGTGAGCTTATGAGTCCACTGTGAGCCTATAAGCTCAGCTGAATGATTCATAAGCCCATAATTTGCTTATTTCTTAGTTTTAAACTTTCATTTTTATTAAATTTATATAATATCTGTATATATACTAGTCCTTAAAACAGAAAAGCTCAAAGTCCAAGCTTTAACCTAGTAACAGCTTATATTTAGAAGCTTTAGGCTTAAAAAGCCAACTGTCATGGAAATAAGCTCCCACAGAGCTTATTTCCAAGTTTTGAAAAAAGTTGTTTTTGATAAAGTTCTATATTATAGCTTATAAGTAGTTTTGCAAAAAGAAAAATCCAAAAATAAAATAAAGTGCAAAAAGGTTGTGTGTTGGATTCGAACCGAGGTTCCTTTGGTGACAAGTTCATTGCATAATCCACCTAGGCTAGCTCACTTCTCAGTTTTCCTCTGCACATTTTAGTTTTTATAATAGTAACATTTTTTTAGTTTCAGATTTTTATTTATTCATTTATCTATAATAGTTTTTAGTAATTAATATTAGTAAATAATTAATAATAAATAGAATAATTGTGTAAAAAATAAATTTTCAGTTTTAAAATAAGTTTTATAATATTTTAGATTTTTCTCAATCATAATTTTATTTTCCTAGCCTTATTTCATATTTTCTTCTATTCTAGGTTATTAATAAATAGTTAGAAATAGTTTTTAATTAATAATAATTAATTAAATAGTTGTAAAAATAATTTTCTTTTTCTAATAATTTTCTTTTATTATTAGGATTGTAAAAATGTCATTTTTATATTTGTAGGCCTTTTATTTCAATAAAACTCACGTTTTATTTTGTACGTTTACGTAATTTTATTTTAAACGTAGTTTTAAGTTTTAGGTTTTAAACGTTCATCATTGTAAAATAGTGATAGCGTTTATTTAATATTTTTTATCTTTTATTTTCTTTAATTTGCATTTAAGTCGCTAAGACATGCAAATCCCTATTATAGTTATAATTGTTTTGTTTTTATACGTTTACATTTTAGTTAAACGTACGTTTGTATATCTTTTATTATTTTTAGGTTTCTGATTGTACGTTTCTTAATTGAACTAGCTGTGACAGAGCTATTACTATTCACATTCAGTGTTAGTCAATCAGATTCCTGTTTTTCCTATACTATATCATTTCAACAAATCACAAGTCATTGTACCAGAACATCACGCCTCACCAGGACATAAACGATCCAAGGATATTTTAAATCCTTGGTAAACTTGCATTCTCTCCCGGGCTGTCGCCCTTTTATCATCTGTTACGGTTGACCGTTCACAAGCGGTTGATAAGTGTGACGGAGAAATAAAAGATGGGTAGTCCGGGAGAAACCAAATTTTGGCGCCGCTGCCGGGGAGGCTGTGCTACGTATTATGACTTGTTAGGTTTAAATCATTTCATATAAACAATATAAAATACAAAAAGATTTTATGGGTGAAATCTATCTGTGCTTTGATTTGCATTTGACTGTCAATTTTCCTAATCTTGATATTCCTAGGTCTAAATTTTGGCTAAACACCATGTTTACACTAAAAAAGGATTTACTGTGCTTAGTATAATTCCTGGAATGTGATAGATTAGGTTTAAATCGATTACATGTATTGATAATCTCATTAAGGTTTCCCTTTTAGCCAATTTTTATTTTTCGTTTCTGTTATATCAAAAACCCAAAAATATTTTTCCTTTCTTTTTATAAATCAAAAATCAAAAAAAGATTCTTCTAGCCTTTTCTGAGTTTCTTTCTAAGATTCTTAGACTCATCTTAGTGATGATTATTCATAATTCGGTGAGTGGCAATCCCACTCCAATTTCTCACCATTCTTTGAGTGGCAATCCCACTCAGTTTCCCCATGAACAATTTAATTCGGGGTCAAGTCAAGCTAGTGACTTGGTTATAAAAAACAAGCCACACTATATGGGTTTTCACCCATATTTCTGTCTTCTTTCTCTGTTCTACCACCTAGTGTGGGGTAATAACCCACCTTGTATATATATATATATAAAAAAAAAAAAAAAATTGTTGTGTTACCCCATTTAGTTTTGAATATTGAGGACAATATTCATTTCTAAGTGTGGGGGGAAATTCTGGCGAATTTTGATCATAAATGTACCCTTTTAGTCCCTTTTTCCCCAAAATGGCCAAATTTTAAAATTTTTTGTAGTGGAAGTACTATGTACTAAACACAAAAAATGGTAATCAGTCCACCATGTCTAACCCACATAAGGATTGGCTAATCCAGAGCAAACGGCTCTTTGTAAAGATATCTCAAATCCGTTTATGGCTTGCAATTTGCCCAAAATTGTATGGTATTCAGCCCACCATATCCTTAAAAGTGAAGAGTTGGCTAGCCCGCAAGTTTATGGCTTGTGGTAAAGGCGGTGGAAAATCCATAATTGGTAATCACTCACCAAAGATAATTCGATAATTTATCTAAAGAGTTGGCTAGTCCAGAAGTGGTACGGCTTCGGTAAAGACAAATCAAATCAGTTGAAAGCTTATGATTTGCTCAAAATCATTTGGTTATCATTGTACCAAGGTTCTTACTTGAACTGAAACATTTGGCTACTCCAGAAGTGATGGCTTTTGGTAAAGAGTTTTTCAAATCCATTAAAATCTCAAATCATTGCTAGGGACTAGCAATAGTTCAGTGTGGGGGATTTGATATGTGTCTAAATACACATATATTTTATACTGTTTAAACCCACAAAACAACCAAAAACACACAAATGACTCACAAAATATTATAAATATCATTTAAATGTGTTTTTATGTGATTCAGGTACAAAAGATTGAAAAACAAGTGAAAAATGATCAATTTCACAACAATTGTCATTTTCAGTCCCTGAAATTACTCAAATTGTCAAAACTAGTCCCTAAATGTTTTAAATGAATGAAAAGTCAACTTAAGTCCTTGGGAAACAAAAAATATTCACAAATGATCCCTGGATGAAAGTTTACACAAAATGGCAACTTTTACCCCTCAAGTTACAAAATTGGCAAAAATGGTCCCTGGGTATTCAAAAATGGAAATTTTACAAAATATACCCTTGTACTATTCATGAATTTACAATTTGGAACTATTTTGATAACTTTGAGGAAATTACAATTTAACCCCCTAAACTTTGGAAAATTACATAAATGGTCCTCGGGGTATTTTAAATTGTAATAAAATGCAAAATAAGTCCTTTGGTTTATCTAACTTAACAATTTTAGTCCTTGTGAATACTTTGGAATATTGCAGTTCAGTCCTCAAAAATTGAAGTTACAAGATTGGTCCTTGGGCTTATTAATATTACAAACCAAACGGATCCACTTAATACCCTTAAATCCAAATACCAAACCCAAAACCCAAACCCAGTCCATTAACCCTTACCCGGCCCACACCCTTTGTAAATAAATAAAACGTAGCTTGTTTTCCCTCTTCTTCTTCCACCTCATACCCCCACCTGTAAAACCACCATTTCCACACTTCACCTCACCTTTCCCCCTCCACCTGTCCTCCACAGCTCATAACCTACTCCCTTACACCTCTCAAACCTATCCCACTCCATAATAAATGCATCTCCACCACTTTTTCCCTCCAAACCTTACTCATCCTCTGTTTTCTTCCATATCACCCCAAGTTGCTCAGGAATATCTCAATTGTTCCCCTTTAGTCACCACTAAACCCCAAAGTTCTTTAATTGTAATATATCAGGCTGCAAGTTACCCCAATGACTTTGGCCCAAAAATGAATTTAAACGGCTAGGATCATATCTGCAATCAAAGGCCAAGATTTAAAGTGGGATTTGACAAGGAAGCTATTGGGAACTCAGAATGCTATAAAGATCAAGAGGAAGACAAAGAATAAACTAACTTTGGTTTTTACCTTAGTTCACGTAGTGTAGTTTTTTAAAAAGCTTTCTTTAAATTATTGTCTTTAAATGTTTTAATGCTGTTTTATTTCTCAAATTAGTGTAATGAATGTTATTTCCAGTTTAATTACAAGTTACTTTTAATTTCCATGTTTTGCTTTATTTTCTTTATTTCTCAAGTCGTTTTAATTTCAAGTTATATAGTTGTTTTAAGGATTCTTTAGCTTGCATAAGCTCTTGACAAAAGCTCACTAAGCTTTTAGATTCATTTAAACAAGTATAGTCTTTAAATTCAGAAAATACTAAAAATGGAGAAAATCATAAAAAAAATCAAAAATGGTGTGATCATGAAGAAGATGATGAAGCAAGGTTGAATTTGGAATGCTATGGGTATTAGGAGCTTATTGGTAAGCTAATAGGTGTAACCTTGTCCATGTGTTCTGGGTCTCAGTCCTATTCTCATTTGTAAGCAATTTTTACAATTTTTGCAATTTACTGTTTCACTGTCTTAGTTGCCTTGATTTTCATGTTTTCCTTTTTCTATGTTGTTGTTTAATGTCATTATAGCATAATATAAGTAGCTTGTTCATTGAGATTCACTTATGCTTAAAATTGGAAATTACTCAGTTGGATTATTAATTTGACAAATCTGTATTTCTTGCTTGTGTGCTTGACATTTTATGCTCAATTAGTCTCAATATGTCATAATATAATGTATGGAATCTGGTTTAGACTCAGATTCATTGCAAACTTTGAAGTTCATATGACAAGTGAAATTAAAAGGTTGTTTGGATTTGCTGATAAACAAGAGCTCCAGTGTATGTTTGTTGTCATTTATACTTGTTTCATGTTTCCTTAGTAACTAATAGCTTAAGTAAATCATAATATACAGTCCTAGTTTAGCAAAAGTCAAATCTCTTTTAATTTTGCTTAAACAGTTTACTGTTAAAGAGTTGGATTGTGAAATTCTTAGAATTAGTTTAAATCTTGTTAACCTAGCTCTAGATAAACTTATTACAGCTTATTATATCATATTTAGTTCATAAATTCAATCCTAAGTTCATTTTAGTCAAACCTTAGTGTTTTTGTAAAAAGTCAATTTCTTAAATAGCTGTTTTTGAATAAAATGTATAATTTTGTGTAGGACTCAGTGTTAAGTTTTAGTCTTAATCCTTTTGGGATTTAAAAATATAGCTGCTTAATTAAAATATAAAAATACTAGTTTGTCATTTCTAAGCTTTTTAAGTACTTAATTTCTAGCTTATTTTCAGTCTTTGTCTGTTAAATATGCCCTGCACCACAGTTTAGGTGTCAAGTTCATGAGCTTGCATAAGCTTCATGACTTGACCCTAGCTTGTGCATTTGGCTTCTTTATGTAGCCTTTGTGGTCTAGTCTTTATGTGTCTGCTTATTTTTCAGTTTTTAGTTTATTTAGATAGCTTAATTGAACTCTTTATTTTGTTCCATTTAACTCCTTCCACTGAAGCAAACAGTGGAAGTGGAGTTGGTTTCCATAGCTCATGAAAAGTTCCCCACCAAGCTTGAGCTTGTGAATTTTAGCTTCTTGTTAGGCTATCTATTCATACTCAATGTCTCAGTGTTGGTTGAGCTCTTATGAGCTTATTAGATAAGTTGTGTGAGCTTGATGTTTGCCCATTCACAACAATGGACTGCTTATGCAGTCCATTTACACCATTTCCTTCAAGCTCTCATAAGCCCATTAGTGATCACTAGCCTGTGGTTTGTTTTTAGGAAGCCTAGCAAGCCAACCTTTTGATCATGTGCTTATATCCAAGCTTGTGGCTCATTCACTAGAGTTGCAACATGTACTTGTTTTGTCCCAAAACTCAGCATTCATGACCTTGAGTGATGCAGTACCATCTTCATAAGCCTCTCAAAGCTCATCATGGGTCCCACTAGGTGAATTTTGGCTTTTGGAAAGCCAACCACCACTTGCTACCCCAATTCCTATTTTGCCCTTTTAAGCTTAAACTCTTAGCTTAATTTGTCATTCAAAAGGTATGCATGTCATTTTGGTATCTGCAGTGTATTGGATAAGCTTATTAGCTTATTGCTAGCTTATAGGTTATTGCCAGTGCACATTCTTGTACATACTTGTCCATATAGCTTGTACACATATATTTTTCCCTTTTATTTCCTGTGGGGAGCTTATTACAGGCTTTAGAAGCCTCCATTCCATCCAAGTCAAGCCTTTGGCTTGACTGTTTAAACTATAAGCTCATGCTTATAAGCTCTTCTCAGTGCTTATTGATGTATATTCTCACCTATTATACCTGTACATTTATACTTTTGCTTTTATTTCCATTTCATAGCTTTTTCAAGCTTAGTGTGAGCTTATGAGTCCACTGTGAGCCTATAAGCTCAATTGAATGATTCATAAGCCCATAATTTGCTTATTTCTTAGTTTTAAACTTTCATTTTTATTAAATTTATATAATATCTGTATATATACTAGTCCTTAAAACAGAAAAGCTCAAAGTCCAAGCTTTAACCTAGTAACAGCTTATATTTAGAAGCTTTAGGCTTAAAAAGCCAACTGTCATGGAAATAAGCTCCCACAGAGCTTATTTCCAAGTTTTGAAAAAGTTGTTTTTGATAAAGTTCTATATTATAGCTTATAAGTAGTTTTGCAAAAAGAAAAATCCAAAAATAAAATAAAGTGCAAAAAGGTTGTGTGTTGGATTCGAACCGAGGTTCCCTTGGTGACAAGTTCATTGCATAATCCACCTAGGCTAGCTCACTTCTCAGTTTTCCTCTGCACATTTTAGTTTTTATAATAGTAACATTTTTTTAGTTTCAGATTTTTATTTATTCATTTATCTATAATAGTTTTTAGTAATTAATATTAGTAAATAATTAATAATAAATAGAATAATTGTGTAAAAAATAAATTTTCAGTTTTAAAATAAGTTTTATAATATTTTAGATTTTTCTCAATCATAATTTTATTTTCCTAGCCTTATTTCATATTTTCTTCTATTCTAGGTTATTAATAAATAGTTAGAAATAGTTTTTAATTAATAATAATTAATTAAATAGTTGTAAAAATAATTTTCTTTTTCTAATAATTTTCTTTTATTATTAGGATTGTAAAAATGTCATTTTTATATTTGTAGGCCTTTTATTTCAATAAAACTCACGTTTTATTTTGTACGTTTACGTAATTTTATTTTAAACGTAGTTTTAAGTTTTAGGTTTTAAACGTTCATCATTGTAAAATAGTGATAGCGTTTATTTAATATTTTTTATCTTTTATTTTCTTTAATTTGCATTTAAGTCGCTAAGACATGCAAATCCCTATTATAGTTATAATTGTTTTGTTTTTATACGTTTACATTTTAGTTAAACGTACGTTTGTATATCTTTTATTATTTTTAGGTTTCGATTGTGCGTTTCTTAATTGAACTAGCCGTGTGAGCTATTACTATTCACATTCGTGTTAGTCAATCGATTCCTGTTTTCCTATACTATATCATTTCAACAAATCACAAGTCATTGTACCAGAACATCACGCCTCACCAGGACATAAACGATCCAAGGATATTTTAAATCCTTGGTAAACTTGCATTCTCTCCGGGTCGCCCTTTTATCATATGTTACGGTTGACCGTTCACAAGCGGTTGATAAGTGTGACGGAGAAATAAAAGATGGGTAGTCCGGAGAAACCAAATTTTGCCGCTGCCGGGGAGGCTCGTATGATATGACTTGTTAGGTTTAAATCATTTCATATAAACAATATAAAATACAAAAAGATTTTATGGGTGAAATCTATCTGTGCTTTGATTTGCATTTGACTGTCAATTTTCCTAATCTTGATATTCCTAGGTCTAAATTTTGGCTAAACACCATGTTTACACTAAAAAAGGATTTACTGTGCTTAGTATAATTCCTGGAATGTGATAGATTAGGTTTAAATCAGTTACATGTATTGATAATCTCATTAAGGTTTCCCTTTTAGCCAATTTTTATTTTTCGTTTCGTTATATCAAAACCCAAAAATATTTTTTTCCCTTTCTTTTTATAAATCAAAAATCAAAAAGATTCTTCTAGCCTTTTCTGAGTTTCTTTCTAAGATTCTTAGACTCATCTTAGTGATGATTATTCATAATTCTGTGAGTGGCAATCCCACTCCAATTTCTCACCCATTCTTTGAGTGGCAATCCCACTCAGTTTCCCCATGAACAATTTAATTCGGGGTCAAGTCAAGCTAGTGACTTGGTTATAAAAAACAAGCCACACTATATGGGTTTTCACCCATATTTCTGTCTTCTTTCTCTGTTCTACCACCTAGTGTGGGGGTAATAACCCACCTGTTGTATATATATATATATAAAAAAAATAAAAAAAAAAAAAAAAAAAAAAAAAATTGTTGTGTTACCCCATTTAGTTTTGAATATTGAGGACAATATTCATTTCTAAGTGTGGGGGGGAAATTCTGGCGAATTTTGATCATAAATGTACCCTTTTAGTCCCTTTTTCCCCCAAAATGGCCAAATTTTAAAATTTTTTGTAGTGGAAGTACTATGTACTAAACACAAAAATGGTAATCACCACCATGTCTAACCCACATAAGGATTGGCTAATCCAAGAGCAAACGGCTCTTGGTAAAGATATCTCAAATCCGTTTATGGCTTGCAATTTGCCCAAAATTGTATGGTATTCAACTCACCATATCCTTAAAAGTGAAGAGTTGGCTAGCCCGCAAGTTTATGGCTTGTGGTAAAGGCGGTGGAAAATCCATAATTGGTAATCAGCTCACCAAAGATAATTCTGATAATTTATCTAAAGAGTTGGCTAGTCCAGAAGGGTACGGCTTCTGGTAAAGACAAATCAAATCCGTTGAAAGCTTATGATTTGCTCAAAATCATTTGGTTATCATTGTACCAAGGTTCTTACTTGAACTGAAACATTTGGCTACTCCAGAAGTGATGGCTTTTGGTAAAGAGTTTTTCAAATCCATTAAAATCTCAAATCATTGCTAGGGACTAGCAATAGTTTAGTGTGGGGGATTTGATATGTGTCTAAATACACATATATTTTATACTGTTTAAACCCACAAAACAACCAAAAAACACACAAATGACTCACAAAATATTATAAATATCATTTAAATGTGTTTTTATGTGATTCAGGTACAAAAGATTGAAAAACAAGTGAAAAATGATCAATTTCACAACAATTGTCATTTTCAGTCCCTGAAATTACTCAAATTGTCAAAACTAGTCCCTAAATGTTTTAAATGAATGAAAAGTCAACTTAAGTCCTTGGGAAACAAAAAATATTCACAAATGATCCCTGGATGAAAGTTTACACAAAATGGCAACTTTTACCCCTCAAGTTACAAAATTGGCAAAAATGGTCCCTGGGTATTCAAAAATGGAAATTTTACAAAATATACCCTTGTACTATTCATGAATTTACAATTTGGAACTATTTTGATAACTTTGAGGAAATTACAATTTAACCCCCTAAACTTTGGAAAATTACATAAATGGTCCTCGGGGTATTTTAAATTGTAATAAAATGCAAAATAAGTCCTTTGGTTTATCTAACTTAACAATTTTAGTCCTTGTGAATACTTTGGAATATTGCGTTCAAATCCTCAAAAATTCGAAGTTACAAGATTGGTCCTTGGGCTTATTAATATTACAAACCAAACGGATCCACTTAATACCCTTAAATCCAAATACCAAACCCAAAACCCAAACCCAGTCCATTAACCCTTACCCGGCCCACACCCTTTGTAAATAAATAAAACGTAGCCCGTTTTCCCTCTTCTTCTTCCACCTCATACCCCCACCTGTAAAACCACCATTTCCACACTTCACCTCACCTTTCCCCTCCACTGTCCTCCACAGCTCATAACCTACTCCCTTACACCTCTCAAACCTATCCCACTCCATAATAAATGCATCTCCACCACTTTTTCCCTCCAAACCTTACTCATCCTCTGTTTTCTTCCATATCACCCCAAGTTGCTCAGGAATATCTCAATTGTTCCCCTTTAGTCACCACTAAACCCCAAAGTTCTTTAATTGTAATATATCAGGCTGCAAGTTACCCCAATGACTTTGGCCAAAAATGAATTTAAACGGCTAGGATCATATCTGCAATCAAAGGCCAAGATTTAAAGTGGGATTTGACAAGGAAGCTATTGGGAACTCAGAATGCTATAAAGATCAAGAGGAAGACAAAGAATAAACTAACTTTGGTTTTACCTTAGTTCACGTAGTGTAGTTTTTTAAAAAGCTTTCTTTAAATTATTGTCTTTAAATGTTTTAATGCTGTTTTATTTCTCAAATTAGTGTAATGAATGTTATTTCCAGTTTAATTACAAGTTACTTTTAATTTACATGTTTTGCTTTATTTTCTTTATTTCTCAAGTCGTTTTAATTTCAAGTTATATAGTTGTTTTAAGGATTCTTTAGCTTGCATAAGCTCTTGACAAAAGCTCACTAAGCTTTTAGATTCATTTAAACAAGTATAGTCTTTAAATTCAGAAAATACTAAAAATGGAGAAAATCATAAAAAAAATCAAAAATGGTGTGATCATGAAGAAGATGATGAAGCAAGGTTGAATTTGGAATGCTATGGGTATTAGGAGCTTATTGGTAAGCTAATAGGTGTAACCTTGTCCATGTGTTCTGGGTCTCAGTCCTATTCTCATTTGTAAGCAATTTTTACAATTTTTGCAATTTACTGTTTCACTGTCTTAGTTGCCTTGATTTTCATGTTTTCCTTTTTCTATGTTGTTGTTTAATGTCATTATAGCATAATATAAGTAGCTTGTTCATTGAGATTCACTTGTGCTTAAAATTGGAAATTACTCAGTTGGATTATTAATTTGACAAATCTGTATTTCTTGCTTGTGTGCTTGACATTTTATGCTCAATTAGTCTCAATATGTCATAATATAATGTATGGAATCTGGTTTAGACTCAGATTCATTGCAAACTTTGAAGTTCATATGACAAGCGAAATTAAAAGGTTGTTTGGATTTGCTGATAAACAAGAGCTCCAGTGTATGTTTGTTGTCATTTATACTTGTTTCATGTTTCCTTAGTAACTAATAGCTTAAGTAAATCATAATATACAGTCCTAGTTTAGCAAAAGTCAAATCTCTTTTAATTTTGCTTAAACAGTTTACTGTTAAAGAGTTGGATTGTGAAATTCTTAGAATTAGTTTAAATCTTGTTAACCTAGCTCTAGATAAACTTATTACAGCTTATTATATCATATTTAGTTCATAAATTCAATCCTAAGTTCATTTTAGTCAAACCTTAGTGTTTTTGTAAAAAGTCAATTTCTTAAATAGCTGTTTTTGAATAAAATGTATAATTTTGTGTAGGACTCAGTGTTAAGTTTTAGTCTTAATCCTTTTGGGATTTAAAAATATAGCTGCTTAATTAAAATATAAAAATACTAGTTTGTCATTTCTCAGTTTTTTAAGTACTTAATTTCTAGCTTATTTTCAGGTCTTTGTCATTAAATATGCCCTGCACCACAGTTTAGGTGTCAAGTTCATGAGCTTGCATAAGCTTCATGACTTGACCCTAGCTTGTGCATTTGGCTTCTTTATGTAGCCTTTGTGGTCTAGTATTTATGTGTCTGCTTATTTTTCAGTTTTTAGTTTATTTAGATAGCTTAATTGAACTCCTTATTTTGTTCCATTTAACTCCTTCCACTGAAGCAAACAGTGGAAGTGGAGTTGGTTTCCATAGCTCATGAAAAGTTCCCCACCAAGCTTGAGCTTGTGAATTTTAGCTTCTTGTTAGGCTATCTATTCATACTCAATGTCTCAGTGTTGGTTGAGCTCTTATGAGCTTATTAGATAAGTTGTGTGAGCTTGATGTTTGCCCATTCACAACAATGGACTGCTTATGCAGTCCATTTACACCATTTCCTTCAAGCTCTCATAAGCCCATTAGTGATCACTAGCCTGTGTGGTTTGTTTTTTTAGGAAGCCTAGCAAGCCAACCTTTTGATCATGTGCTTATATCCAAGCTTGTGGCTCATTCACTAGAGTTGCAACATGTACTTGTTTTGTCCCAAAACTCAGCATTCACTGACCCAGCTTGAGCTGAGCAGTGGTCTGGTACCATCTTCATAAGCCTCTCAAAAGCTCATCAGTGGGTCCCACTAGGTGAATTTTGGCTTTTTGGAAAGCCAACCAGCTCAGCTTGCTACCCCAATTCCTATTTTGCCCTTTTAAGCTTAAACTCTTAGCTTAATTTGTCATTCAAAAGGTATGCATGTCTGTTTGGTACTGCAGTGTATTGGATAAGCTTATTAGCTTATTGCTAGCTTATAGGTTATTGCCAGTGCACATTCTTGTACATACTTGTCCATATAGCTTGTACACATATATTTTTCCCTTTTATTTCCTGTGGGGAGCTTATTACAGGCTTTAGAAGCCTCCATTCCATCCAAGTCAAGCCTTTGGCTTGACTGTTTAAACTATAAGCTCATGCTTATAAGCTCTTCTCAGTGCTTATTGATGTATATTCTCACCTATTATACCTGTACATTTATACTTTTGCTTTTATTTCCATTTCATAGCTTTTTCAAGCTTAGTGTGAGCTTATGAGTCCACTGTGAGCCTATAAGCTCAGCTGAATGATTCATAAGCCCATAATTTGCTTATTTCTTAGTTTTAAACTTTCATTTTTGTTAAATTTATATAATATCTGTATATATACTAGTCCTTAAAACAGAAAAGCTCAAAGTCCAAGCTTTAACCTAGTAACAGCTTATATTTAGAAGCTTTAGGCTTAAAAAGCCAACTGTCATGGAAATAAGCTCCCACAGAGCTTATTTCCAAGTTTTGAAAAAAGTTGTTTTTGATAAAGTTCTATATTATAGCTTATAAGTAGTTTTGCAAAAAGAAAAATCCAAAAATAAAATAAAGTGCAAAAAGGTTGTGTGTTGGATTCGAACCGAGGTTCCCTTGGTGACAAGTTCATTGCATAATCCACCTAGGCTAGCTCACTTCTCAGTTTTCCTCTGCACATTTTAGTTTTTATAATAGTAACATTTTTTTAGTTTCAGATTTTTATTTATTCATTTATCTATAATAGTTTTTAGTAATTAATATTAGTAAATAATTAATAATAAATAGAATAATTGTGTAAAAAATAAATTTTCAGTTTTAAAATAAGTTTTATAATATTTTAGATTTTTCTCAATCATAATTTTATTTTCCTAGCCTTATTTCATATTTTCTTCTATTCTAGGTTATTAATAAATAGTTAGAAATAGTTTTTAATTAATAATAATTAATTAAATAGTTGTAAAAATAATTTTCTTTTTCTAATAATTTTCTTTTATTATTAGGATTGTAAAAATGTCATTTTTATATTTGTAGGCCTTTTATTTCAATAAAACTCACGTTTTATTTTGTACGTTTACGTAATTTTATTTTAAACGTAGTTTTAAGTTTTAGGTTTTAAACGTTCATCATTGTAAAATAGTGATAGCGTTTATTTAATATTTTTTATCTTTTATTTTCTTTAATTTGCATTTAAGTCGCTAAGACATGCAAATCCCTATTATAGTTATAATTGTTTTGTTTTTATACGTTTACATTTTAGTTAAACGTACGTTTGTATATCTTTTATTATTTTTAGGTTTCTGATTGTACGTTTCTTAATTGAACTAGCTGTGACAGAGCTATTACTATTCACATTCAGTGTTAGTCAATCAGATTCCTGTTTTTCCTATACTATATCATTTCAACAAATCACAAGTCATTGTACCAGAACATCACGCCTCACCAGGACATAAACGATCCAAGGATATTTTAAATCCTTGGTAAACTTGCATTCTCTCCCGGGCTGTCGCCCTTTTATCATCTGTTACGGTTGACCGTTCACAAGCGGTTGATAAGTGTGACGGAGAAATAAAAGATGGGTAGTCCGGGAGAAACCACCAACCCTGTTCTTGCCAATCAATGGGATACCTGTAACTCTGTTATGGTCACTTGGATTCTTAACTCTTTTAGTCCTGAATTGTTTGCTGGTGCTATCTATGCTAAAACTGCTTATGAAATGTGCAATGATCTTAAAGATACTTATGATAAGGTTGATGGTTCAGCTATCTTTAATTTGCATAAAAATATAAACTCTCTTAGTCAAAGTGGGTCCTCTCTTGCTGATTATTACAACCTTAATTCTTTATGGAAACAATTTGATTCTATGATTAGCTTACCTCCTTGTACTTGTGAGGCTGCAAAACATTTTGAAAAACACAATCAGCTAATCAAATTAATGCAATTTCTTATGGGCCTTGATGACAGCTATGTGCCTATTAGAAGTAATATTATGACCAGAGACCCTTTGCCTAATGTCAAAACTGCTTTCTCTGTTGTCTCTGGAGAATAATCCCACAGAAATGTTTCATCTGTGAATAGATCTGTTAAACCTAATGCTACTACTTTTACTGCAAAAACTTTTGATGGTGGAAAATTTTTTGATAACAAAAAAGGGTTTAACAACAACAACAATTTCAACAAACATTCTGGTTTTAATGCTGACAACAATTCAAACAACAGAGGACCAAACATGAATATCAAATGTACTAATTGCAAAAAACTTGGTTACACTGTTGATAGGTGTTATAACCTTGTTGGTTACCCTGCTGGCTATATTAAAAGGAACTTTAATGCTAAACCTGTCACTAGTAATAATGTTTCTACTGATGCTAATCATGTCACTGATAATAGAGCTAGGAACTCTCCTGTCTCTCTGTCTAATGAACAGCTCTCTAGACTTATGAGTCTTCTTAATGACAACAATGTGTCTTCTGCTAATGCCAACATGGCAGGTAAAAATCTTTCAGGAACTTTCTTTAATGGAAGTGTCAAGTTCAATATAAACTTTAACAAATTTTTCAATAACAACACAAAATCTTTATCTGGAAACATCAGTCTTGGTTGGATTGTTGACTCTGGTGCAAATCAGCACATGACTGTATCTGAAATTTTTTTAATCAATGTTGTAGATATTTCAAATCTTGGTCTAACTGTTGGACATCCCAATGGTACTCAGGCCTTAATTACAAAAATTGGTGATTTAAAAGTCAATAATGACCTAACTTTTTTTGATGTTCTGGTTGTTCCTGAGTACAATGTCAGTCTGCTGTCTGTTCATAACATTGCTAGAGAAAAATAAGATGTTTGTTGGCTTTAATGAATCTAATTGTTATATACAGGATTTACATCAAAAAAGGATTGTGGGGATTGGTAAACAATGCAATGGGTTATATATGTTTGATATTGATTCTACATGTAAGATTACTTCTAATAACTGCATATCTGTTTGTCATGTTTCTAGAAATCTTTGGCATCAATGACTTGGTCATCCTTCTGACCAAGTCCTGCATATACTTACCACTCTTAAACTTGATAGTTCAGCTGAATGTGATCATCTTTGTGATACTTGCAATAAAGCTAAACAAACCAGGGAACCATTCCCTCTGAGTGAACATAAATCAACTAAAATTGGTCAACTTGTTCATCTGTATGGGGACCATATAAAGTCAATAGCAGAGATGGTTACAAATATTTTTTAACTATTGTTGATGACTATTCAAGGGCAGTCTGGGTTTATATGCTTAAGGGAAAGGATGATGTTTATGTTTCCATTGTCAAGTTTACTCATATGTTATCCAATCAATTTGAACACAATGTAAAGATATTCAGAAGTGATAATGAGACAGAATTTGTTAATAACAAACTTCAACACTTCTTTCATGACAAAGGAATTTTACATCAAACTTCTTGTGTTTACACACCACAACAAAAAGGTATTGCAGAAAGGAAACATAGGCATCTTCTTAATGTGGCTAGATCCCTTATGTTTCAGGGGGAATTACCTCTATATCTCTGGCTTGAATGTGTTCTAACTGCTGCTTATGTTATAAACAGGTTGCCTTCTTTTGTGTTGTCTGGAAAGTCCCCCTTCTCCCTTGTGTATGGGCATGACCCTTCACTCTCTCACTTTAGAGTCTTTGGCTGCTTATGCTATGCCACCATTCTCAACATCTCTGAAAAATTTGGTAGTAGGTCTGAAAAAGTGTTTTTATTGGTTATTCTAATGAAAAAAAACGGTTATAAGCTTTTAAGTTTGGAAACAAAAAATACTTTTCACTCCAGAGATGTCAAATTTTATGAAACTGTTTTTCCCTTCAAAATGAAAAATGCTTTGTCAAAACCTTTTGTTGAAACTTATGTGCCTAAAGATTTAAATCACAAATTTTTTTTGACTCACAAATAAGTCCCAATGATGAAGGGAGAGTGACTTCTTACGATGATGGCACAGTGTTGGGTCATCCTATTAGGGATGATGAACCTGTTGCAACTTCCATAGATGAAAATACACACCCTAAGGGCACTGTATCACATGAATCACATCCTGCTGATACATCTTCTAATTCTGATCAGAATCCTGAACAAGAAGAAGGCTTGACAGCCATTACTGCTAGAAGGTCAACCAGAGTTTCAAAATTGCCCATAAATCTTAATGACTTTATTATTGAAGGTAAAGTTAAATATGGTGTTGAAAAAGTTGTTAATTACTCGAACCTTAACAAAGATAATTACTGCTTTGCCTCTAGTCAAAATAAAAGCATTGAACCTACTTGTTATGAAGAAGCCATTCTTGACAGTAATTGGGTTGATGCTATGAATTCTGAAACTGAGGCCTTAAATGAAAATCATGCTTGGGATATAACTGATCTGCCACCCAATAGAACTCCCACTGGTTACAAATGGATCTTTAAAATCAAATATAAAGCTAATGGTGAAATTGATAGATACAAGGCTAGATTAGTTGCCAAAGGTTATAACCAAAGGGAAGGGATAGACTATGATGAAACCTTCTCACCTATTGTGAAAATGTCTACTGTTAGATGTCTTATTGCCTTATATGTGAAAAACAAATGGCCTCTTTTCCAACTTGATGTTAATAATGCTTTTTTGTATGGAGACCTTGATGAAGATGTCTATATGACCATTCCTAAGGGTTTCTGTGATGAGAACAATAAAAATAAAGTCTGTAAACTTGTCAAGTCTCTGTATGGCTTAAAACAAGCTCCCAGAAAATGGAATGAAAAACTTGTTGGTGTATTAAAAGAAAATAACTTTGTTCAGTCTGCCAATGATCATTCTCTGTTTATCAAAACCTTCAATAACAAGTTTATTGCTCTTCTTGTTTATGTGAATGACATTGTTCTCACTGGAAACTGCATTGATGAGATAAATCAGTTCAAAGATTTTCTAAAATCTAAATTTCATATCAAAGACTTGGGGAACTTAAAATATTTTCTTGACATTGAAGTTTTAAAAACTGGTAATGACATATGTCTCACTCAAATAAAATATTGTCTTGAACTCCTCAAAGAATTTGGGCTTCTTGGGTGCAAACCTGTGTCCACTCCTATGGAACCTAACTCTGTTCTGCCATACATTCCCACTGATGATGATCCCTTACTTGTAAACATTACTGGTTATCAGAAGTTACGTGGGAAGCTTATCTATCTCACCCATACCAGACCTGACATCTCATATTCTGTTCATTGTTGCGGCACAATATATGCATTCTCCCTTGGAAACCCATTTAGAATGTGCACTCAATGTTTTGAGATATTTGAAAGGAGCTCCAGGAAAAGGTCCAAGGTATAATTTTAGTAACTTTGACAATCATCTTGAAGGGTATAGTGATGCAGACTGGGCTAAGTGCAAAAAGACCAGGAGATCTGTCACACGTTATTGTGTTTTCTTTAATAATTATTTGATCTCATGAAAAAGTAAAAAACCAGACACTCTTTCAAAATCTTCCACAGAAGGTAATATAGATCAATGTCTACTGCTGCCTGTGAAATTATTTGGATTCAAAAAATCTTAAAAGATCTACAGGTTGATATTAATCTTTTTTGTGACAACAAATCTGCCCTACAACTTGCTGTCAATCCTGTTTTCCATGAAAGATCAAAACACTTTGAAATTGATGTTCACTTCATCAGAGAAAAAATTGCAAAAGGTATTATAAGTGCCAAAAAGATTGGCTCTTCAAACCAAACTGCAAACATTGTTACCAAAAACCTTCCTGTTTATCATCATAAATTCTTGTGTGAAAAATTGATATTGTTTGATATGTTTGCCAAACAGATTAAGGGGGAATGTTAGAAAGTATCATATGTGGTAAACATATCAATCTATCAATTGCTAATGGCTCTCAAGATGTGTCTTATTGCAGGCTTAATTACACGGGTCATTCATGGTCAAATCATAAGTTGTCTCAAGGCTAAGAAAGTTTACTGCTGGTCTTGCTTATATCAGAAGAGTTGAGGGGGTATTTGTGTATCTTATTCTCCTACATAATCCACCCCCTAATCTAGGGTTAGCAACACAACTGTGTGTGCAGTCATTGTCTTACACTCTCTTAATATTGATCATTGTACTGATCTTCTTTCTTCTTTGTAACAGATGTACCGGTTATTGTCTCATTGATAGTAACCTGACCTTGTAAACTTTGAGTATTATTGTTTGGCTCAATCTATGCCAACTATTGAGGTTTTGGTTTGAATAAAAGTATTGCTGTGATTCTGTTGTTGCTGATACTTTCTCACAAAGATAGATAAAAGCAGTTGTTTAATATATTAGGGGGTGTTGGAACATATCTTTCTTCTTAATACTAATTGAACTCTTGAAGTGGCAATAATCAATTTTTGATGTTGGATAACAAGTTTCATACCGGAAGGCAACAAAATCGATTATCTAAGGGTAAAATCAAATTACTTATCACCCTTTCATTTAGCCGAATTTGTGAGACTTTTACTCTCATTTTAGAAATATTTATCTATTAAGTCTCCTTATTCTGAGGTCAAAATGTGCTTTGTGGTTATTTATCTATTAATTTCTTATATATTGATATTGCTTAATACTATATTTGTTTCAAAATGCACAATGAAACACTGCACCCCATAAAAATTGAGTCTTGGGCAAATCAATTATCCATTTACATGAACCAGGTGGTATAAAACCTTTTGAAAACCATAAGAACTTATGTAACTTATCGACCCATTATTCAGGAGTTATTACAAGTGCACAAGTGCTGATTGCACCGTAAGAAAACACGTAGAGAGAGCATCCCATGATCCTAAAGTTGTCATAACCGCATATTAGTTTCAGGTTAAATTACAGGTAAGTGTTTTTAGTACATTAAACACTTTCTTAACTTGGTGAATTTTGGTGTTTGAAATCCGCCACTTCCTATAATTACATATCTATGTTGATGTTAAAGGAAAAAATGTCTCACCAATGCAAGTATATAATTGTAGTTTTGGTCATCACTAACGTTGTTCTTGGAGCTGTTGCGCTGCTATGTATATTTGTTCTTGAATTCGTAAATGATTTTGTGTTCTAATAGAGATGGATTTATTTACTTGAACTAATATAAGAAGAAAACACTTCTTCACTCATTCGTTGCGTCCAATGCAATGTAGTACAAGGGAAATTTTGTGGACATTGTTTGTAGATCATCATACAACATGTACACACCAATTTGTAAGTTACATAGTTACACTACAAATGCAAGAACTAAAAACAAGAGTACCTCACATTTTTATGTGTGAAATGGTCTTTATAAAGATACTTGATTATTCTTACTCGTGGGAATAAGTGGAAGTTTTGAGCTATTTGTAAAGATCTTTGTCAAGAACTAAACCCAAAGACTTTGAGCTAAAATCAATTTATGTGGGGCATGTTTGGGGGATTGCTTAATTCAAACCGTTTTTAGCGCTTACTTATACATTAAAATATAAATAGTTTTACCCAAAAACTCAAAACCGTGGCAACATAGATGGAGTGATCCCAATTACATGCTTAAGGTACAATGTAAATAAGATAAAGCTTCTTATAGAGATTTCATGGTGAACATGGTAATGTGATAAAATGGTATACAATAAATTGATCTTTTATACAATGATTGCATAATTTAATGACAACCAACATATTAACAAACTGATTGTAATAGTAAATATACGAGAATGTGATAATAGGTTGGAGGATATGTGGTGTTCAAGGCATAGTGTCCCATTATATCAACCATCATTTTTTCAAAAAAAACTTCAACTAAATAATTTCAATATTTTAGCAATGAATAACATGCTTGACTTTATAAATTAAACTATTAAACAAATTTATATGCTAATATATTGAGCGATGATTTGCACACAATAGTCACACTCCATTTCATGCTTCAAACAATTGTACATATATGACAGGATGCTCAATGTACTTGTATTTTTTAGTGTATCAATCAATAATTAGAGTGTACAAATCATCACTCTAATTTATTAGCAATGAATGAGCAAATTTATATTGTATTATATAACAACAACAACAACGATGACAGCGATAATGCAATTAATTTTTAAACTCACAACATGTAATATATATTACACAAACTTTTTTGTTAAAACCCCGTGCGTGCATGGGTATTATAACTAGTAATTCCATATAATTTGTTTTAAAAGCTAAAAATATCCATATATATCTAACTTAAACTTATAATTGCTTATATATCCTCTCAAAAGCATAAAAATTACATATATATTCAACTTAAACTACTAATTGCATATATATTATTTCTAAATCTTCTTAATTGAATATATATATATATATATATATATATATATATATATATATATATATATCAAAATAATTATTGAATATAATTTTAAACTCAAAATTGTGGTAATTAAAATTTTAAGAATAGCAACAACAACACTTATTTCAAAGGTGCGATGTCCCGATAATTAAAATGAACGAGATAAACAAAAACAATATATGTAGACAATATTTAGCCTCACAAAAAAGTCACTTTATAATATGATTGTTATATATGTTTAATAAATAAAGCATGTTTTCAATTTAATGATATATTACTATCAACAATTTTATAAATAATGTTTTTTTTTTTAATTATTATATATGTTGGGTTTGTAAATTTATACTAAATAGTTATTTGGATATATATGACATATATAATATTTATAAAATATATATATTAAAAATTTAAATGGGATATATATGTAGTTTTGAGCTTTTGAAAAAATGTACATGCAATTATAAGTTTAAATTGGACTTGAGTTTTTGAAAAATTATATATGCAATTCCGCCATGAATATTTGATATATATATGATGAAAAAAAGAAGCAAAAAAGCCCACTATGATGAGACACTAAAGGTGCCTCCCCACTACTATAGGCCTATAGTTTTGTATTCATATAATTACTACAATTGTCAACCAAACACATTTAGTAAATATAATTGTCATTTCATAATTCCGATATCAATATATCAAACACACCTTTAGAGTATCCATAATGCAAAATGTTTTAACACATCATATTTAATGAATAAGAATTTGAGAAAAGAGTTAAAGTTTATCAAATCTTTTTAAATAGCTTTTAATGTACTACAAAAACCTTTTCAAAAAAATTTATTGAATTAGTGAAAAATTATTGTTAGTTTATTTATCGAAGATTCTTAGAGCACACGGTATGCTTTTATGTGGCTCGTCAAATGCATCTCAAAATTACCAATGGCTAGCTAAATGTCATATCATCGCTTGTGTCATTCGTGAGCGAAAAGTATTTGAGTCATTCGACTGGCTCACGCCATTTATAATATATATATATTTTTTTTTTAATTGTGAGTGAGTGAGTATTTTTAATGAGGTATTTTGTGAGACCCAATAACATGTTAGTGTTGTGTTATGAGAGATGGTGTTTTAGTTATGGGAGGTGATTTACACACTCCCAAAAATGTTTGAGACACTCAAATTTTGAGTGTTTGAACATTTATACCTTTAAAGGATAAACATAACTAAAACTAATGTGAGGGTAAACCTCGAGTGTCCCAATCATTTTTAGGAGTGTGCAAATCACCTCCTTTTAGTTATTGGTATGTTATTACGAGGTGTATAATATGACGTTGATGTGGCATATCAATAACGTATTAACAGTTCCTCCCGTACCTTGTGCTCTTTGCAATGGCGGAGAATACTTGGGGCAGGAAGGGATGCTGGCCCCCCCTAAAGTTTTTGTCGTTATTAGCATTTTTTTTATAATTCTAGATATTTTAATATGATATTTACAGAATGCCCCTCAAAAGTTTAGTCATAAAACTTGTATATGAGAAAAGTCAAACTAAAAAAAGATAAAGAAACTGAAAGGACGGAGGTTACTCTGACTCTCTCTTCCAATCGGTACAGTACAACCACAAACACAAAGGGATAATGAGTCAAATACGGTAGGCTCTCAAATCTCTCAATCAATCCAAACTAATTTTAAGACATTAATCATTAATTGTTTGTGGTAACTTTTTATTTTTTTCTATTTGTTGATAGAATTTTGAACATGCAGGTTTTAATGTGATCTTCAAGCAATCACGCCCAAGTGCCCAACTCTAAAAGTTAAATAATCCCTTATTTTCGGTAAGATTTTTTTGTGGTTTTTGTCAATTGGTGTTTGGCTTATTATTATTTATCTTGTAGAGATATAAAAAAATGCTTCATTGAGTAAACTGTAGACGGTAGACATGATCACATATTCTAATGAATCTTTAAAGTATTTTAGAGTTTAACAAGGGAGTTGTCAATTGGGTCATAAGGGTATTAGATGTTGTTTGAACTTGTTTAATTGTTTTGAGTTTTGATCAGCAAAAGTCCTTTTGTACTTAATGGAACTTTCAACAATATTAAAGTGTAAAGTGTAGAAGTGAACTTTCAACTTAATTGTTTTGTGTTTTTGTTTCTATATGACTCTATGTACGATTTTTTTTATTGAAGTAGTTCGTTTTTTTTCTAAAATTTTTTTGGCCCCCCCACTCATAAAGTTCAAGCTCCGCCACTGGCTCTTTGTCCCAAAAGCAATGCGTCAATACCAACAATGAAAGCACCGACTGACTTGTACGCTTTTAAAAATTAAAGTACCCAGTGTACGATTTATAAATTACAGTTGTATCATGTTTGAGTGAAATGATGGACCTGACTACTCACCATCTGCAATTTAATGCGTTTACATGTTTTTTTCAACTTAATGCGTTTACACGTTTTCTTTTTTTCGAATCATTCTTATAGTCTTCGGGGGTCTTTGTTTAAGTTTTCTTTTTAGCCTTTTATGAATTTGTGAGGTTCTTAAATTATACAGTCAAAGTTGCATGAATGTTTTGTGTAATCTTATTGGCTTGAGATAGAGGTGCAAAAAAAACCGGTTAACTGAACCGTATCTGAAGTCAAACCGAAAAACAAAACCGGTCCAAACCGGTTTTGACCCAAACCGGTCCGGTTTATATCCTAACCGGCGGTTTGGAACCGGTTCCCCCACTTGAGAAATCGACCGGTTTGAAGACCGGTTTTTTTAACCGGCAAACCGAAACCGGTTCGGTTAACCGGTTCCTAACCGGTTTTTTTGGCTTGGGCGGGTTTTTTGGGTTTTTTTGAATTTTGAAATTTTGAATTTGAATTTTTAAAAGAGGGGCGGCAAGGAGCGTGGGCGGATTTTATTAAAAGTTGTTAAAAAATTACGATTTTGCCATACAAATGTTAGTATAAATAGATGTGTTATGTATTTGGTTAATTACCACTTTCAAGCAATCAAAAAACACTCAAAAAAAAATTAAAACCGAAAGTATTTCACTAAACACTAATGGAAAGTTCAAACACCAACAACACCACCAACACCGAAGCTGGTTCAACAAGTGCAGCGATGGTTCAGAAAGTTTTACCGTGTGACCGTATAAAAGATCCATGGGAACACTTCAACTACGTCCTCATGTCGGACGGTAAGAAAAAGGCTCAATGCAAATATTGCTTGAGTATATTGTCTAGCGGTTCTAACTCGACGTTGAGGGCTCACATCAAGCAAAAGTATTGCAAGGCACTCAAATCGGTTCCGGAAGCCGGTCAATCTTCCATGGCTCGAGACGGGACTATTTTTGCATACGATCATGATTTACTCCGTGAAAAACGGCGGTTTGGTGATTCACCGTGGTTTGCCGTTCAACCACTATGACAACGAGCTGACGACGGAGGTGTACCAGAATTATATGCAACCGCAGTACCATCATGTAAGTCGTATGACTCTTAAACGCGATGCTATGAGAATGTGGAAAACGGCTAAGCAAGATTTAAAAAATAATTTTTTAAATATGGATGCTTGTATTAATTTAACAACCGATGTTTGGGTCGCTCCTCATAATTTGCCATTTTCGTACCTTTGTGTTACCGCACATTGGGTTGATCCCGAAAGTTGGCAAATGATGAAGCGAGTCGTAGCATTTGAAAACTTTCCGGTTCCTCACTCCGGAGAAGCTTTATACAATTTGTTGAGAAAAGTGTTTCATAAGTTTAACTTGACGGAAATTTTTTTTTCAATAACGTTGGATAATGCTAGTAACAACACAAATGCAATGGGTCGACTAAAAATGGAATATGAGCCACCTTGTAATGGCGAATTTTTTCATAGTTGATGTGTTGCACACATCATTAACTTGGCTGTGCAAGCGGGATTAAAAGATCCGCATTTGAGTGAAGTGAAAGAATATTTTAAAAGAATGTTAGTCGATGTTTTTAAAAAGGGTAATAAAAGATATAATGCATACATTCGGATGTGTGAAACTGCGGGGAAACATTGGTTACAACCTTGTTGGGATATTGAAACACGATGGAACTCCACTTATCTTATGTTCATAAGTGGTTTAAGACAAAAGGTGACCTTGCAATATTTTCATGATGAGAAATTGTCGGGGAGGGGTAGGTGTGCTCCATTTAGTCAAGATAATTGGGATACTATTGAAAAAATAACCCGACTACTTGAAGTTTTTTACAACGCAACAAAAAAATTGTCGGGGGTTTATTATCCAACGGCTCATTTGGTACTCGAGCAACTATTCTTGATGTCTTCACAAATCGCCGCATTTGAATTTAATGGTGGTGTTTATACTAGCATGGTTTCCGGGATGAAAGAAAAGCTGTTGAAATATTTTGAAACTTTGCCACCGCTAATTACTTGTGCGGCCGCATTAAATCCATGTTATAATGTAAACGGGGTGGAGGTTCTTATTGACTCGATTGTGACTGATTTGGGTTGTTTCGCGTCAAACCCGAACTATGCTAATGATGCAAAAGAGTCATTTGGCCATTCTTTTAAAAGTTTGTGGCAATATTATTTTGAAAAATATGGCAACCCACCTCCGACTGTGACAGAGTCTTCTTCATCATCATCAAGGGCTTTTAGAGGGAATCCGATACTTGCTTTGCATAAAAAGATAAGAGAAAATCCCAACAAACAGTTAAGAAATGATGGTTTAGCTTAACAAAGTGAATATGAAAGATATATCACAACCGATTTTATCTCACATATTCCGGATGAACAAGTTGAAAACTTTGATGTGTTGGCGTTTTGGAAAGCAAAGGAAACAATGTTTCCCGTTCTATCCCGAATGGCTCGTGATGTACTAAGTGTACAAGCTACTTCGGTAGCTTCGAATCCGTTTTTCAACAAGTGGAAAGGTTTTATCAAATCTGAGAAACAGACTCACACCGGCTTCTTTGGAGATGTGTATGGGTTTGAAAGATCACTTGGACGCAATGAAGCGAGTGCAAGATAAAACTGATCTTGAAAATGCCGGAGACTTCGAAGGGGAGGTCTACGTGGAAGAGGCACAAGCGGGTGAAATCGAGATGCTTTCCGATGAAGAACTAAGACAAGATGCAGCTGCTCAAGAAGCTAGGGGATCCGATGACGACTATTAGGACTTTTATGCTTACGTATTATGTTTTAAGTTTATGTATTTCCTTTGATGTATTTCTATTAAGTTTATGTATTTCCTTTCAGTTTATGTATTTCCGACGTTATAAATAAATGTTGAAGTTTATTCAGTGTAAGTTTGAATAATGTTGAAAAACGAGAAAAAAAAATCCGGTTAACCGGTTAAAAACCGGTTCAAACCGGTTATATGTTTTAAAATTTTGAATTTTTGAACGAGGCGGCAAATTTTTTTTAAAATGAAACCGGTTAACCGGTTCAAACTTTTGAAAATTTGAATTTGAATTCTAGGCTGCAATTTTTAAAAATTCAAAATTTTGAAATGAAACCGGTTAACCGGTTAAGAACCGGTCCAAAACCGGTTAAAACCGGTCAAACCGGTCCAATATTCAAATTTTGTATTTTTTTGAGCGGGAAGGCGGGTAAACTTTCAAAATTTGATTTTTTTTTTAATATTTACAAGTTTGCCATTGTAAGAATAGTATAAATAAATATATTTTGTTTTTATTTTTTGCAACTTTTATACAATTTAAATTACACTCTAAAAAATAAAAATCGGAAGCATTTCATTAATGGTGATCCTGCACGCCTCCGCCACCCCCCACGGTTATTGTTCGTTATTTTCCGGTAGACCGTGCACACGGTAATCCCAAGGTTTGGGCTCACTACAACTACGTCGAAATGTCGGATGGCAAGCGAATGGCTCAATGTAAGTATTGTTTATGTTTATTCAAACCCACTTCCGGCGTCCCGTTGAGGGTTCACACACAGAAGTATTGCCGCCAAGCACCTGCAATTGATGCCTGATTCGAGATCTCGAGTTGACGTTGAGTATCTTATCAAGTTATCGATGATTTATGTTTAAGTTATTATGTGTTGTGTTTTAAGTTTATATGTAATGTGTGATGTATCATGTATTCTCCGTTCTATTAAATAAAAGTTCTAGTTTATTAATACACGAAACAATAAAAGTTCTAGTTTATTAATACACGAAACAAGAAAACGATTACAAACGACGACGGCAAACGGAAAAAAAAATAACTAGAACCGGCCAAAACCGGTTAACCGGTTCCAAACCGAGCCCAAACCGGTTTGGACCGGTTGGGTTTTTCCAGCTTCACAGCCGGTTCGAAACCGGACCGGTTAACCGGCCCGACCGGTTTTTTTGGCCGTTGACCCAAACCGGTTCGGGTTTGACCGGATGAAAAACCGAACCGGTTAACCTCTTTGTGCACCTCTGGCTTGAGATTATGAGCTTACAACAATGGATGAGATTTTATGGCTTATTTTATATGGGTTACTAATTTGAAGATGACAAAAAAACTTTTATGCCTTGAAATATCATTTTACATGTTTACGCTTTGGTCATTTAAAGCTATCAACTATAATGAGCTAACTCACATAGTAGACATAGACTTAAAATTTTGTTATTGATAAGTCATACATTACTTACGGTTGTCAAGCTGAAAACATGAACTTAGATAAACAAAGAAAGTTGTATAAAAATACTTTTTTTTTTTTGAAATTGCAATTAGTGAAAATATATGTTAAAAATACATTTTTTTTAAAATGCAAAGCTTATGAAAAAAATAGCAAAGACAAAAATAACATCATATGTACTCGAAAGTGAAATAAAGAAAGCATTGAATGTGGTAGATTAAAGAGACTAAATAATGAGAGAGATAAAAACTTGTTAAATTGAGGATAAGATTCTATCAAGTAGTATACAACTTGATTGATCAATTTGTATAGTTACGAGCCGTTGGATCAAATCAAAGTTAGCTTATGGCTCGTGACACAATATCTTAAAGTTGGCTACTCACAAGTAGTTGCAAGTTTAGTTTAATGCGTTGTTCTTTTTTTTGTTGGTTTTGAGCTTTTAGATCCAACTCGATAACCTAATAGACACGACGCGTCCAACCCGCAACCCGATACCATATAGGGTCGGGTTGTGGGTTAGTTTTTAATTCTGAAAGCCCCTATAGGTGTGACCGTATAAGAGCACTAAACCGACCTCATAGCCTTATTGACACCTTAGAGCATCAAGTTTTATCAGCCGAAGTTATGAAGCCTTAGGTGTAAGACCACATTTAAAACCTCACATTATATTTTTAGTTGGCAATCAGCATCTATGCTTATCATTTTAAATATTTCAAAAGCAACTTGAATATGCAAAGTTAAGACTGTAATGTACACACTGCAAGTATCATTGGTTGCGAACATGATGCCCAATAGTCAATTCTCTAAATCCATGTAAGACATTTGCTGTAAACGATCAATAAATCATCTAGGTAAGGCTACTACAATTTCTATTCTTGCCCGAAGCTCGGGTGTGGCTACTACAATTTCTACTCTTGCCTGAAGCTCAGACCTTTGTAAGGTACCCACAAACAAAACGAAATATATGAGTTAGAAATGTGACAATTTTGCCTCTTGCTAGTATTTTACCTACAAGCATTTTACCCGTGCGGCAAGGTACCCACAAACAAAACAAAAAATATGAGTTAGTAACGTAAAAATTGCTATTATTTTAGCAACAAGCATTTTACCCGTGCAGTACAACGTGACCGGCTTTTTGAAAACAAAGTTAAATACAATTTAACAAAATCAATAAAGAACCATATAAGTCTTTTAAACACAAGAAAAAAATATATCATAAACATTTACCAATACATGATGTCTGTTTAGTTAGCACGAGAAATAAAATGTCTGACGCTTAACTATAACACTTAAACATAAAGCAGCCCTTTATAACTCTTTATTTATACGCTACACAATCTACTACTTGGGCAGTTGCGCAATTTATATTGTAAACTTTGTTGGCAATGTAGAAAGAAGACTAACATGAATGGTTGGACCAACACTTGTTGCTACTGTAGCTCTTTTTTTTTGTTAGTATTATGTTACCATAAATAAAATAAAAAACATACAATAACAAATATATATATAGATATACGGAGTACTACAAATCTGAAGTATATGTAGCACTATATCCCCAAACCAACATACAACAATTCGACACCATGCAATGGACTTGACATGCATAATGTAAGTAAGATAATCTGTTTAGAAACAGAATCAAGTTAGACAATTATAGTTATCAACATTTACGAAAGAAACTACTACAAAAAAAGGTATTTTTCGACTGGTCTCGGCAAGATTGTGTTATATATTAGACTTTATGTATTTAGAGATATTGACTGCACAAAATGTGTTAAGTTGTCACCAAATGCTCATTAGGAGGTTTATGCGTATAAATGTTGATGTGGTGCATAACCAAACCCCTATAGTATTAGGAATTTAGGATAGATTATACCTGAATCGAACCTAACTAAAGCAACCTTTTCTAGATCAACGAGATTAATGGTTTAGCCTAATTAATGAACACCTCTTTTAGAGTTTTGTGTTGCCATCTTATCTTATTTATATATATGTATCTAAGGGGTCGTTTGGTTCGAAGGAATTCGATGTAATCTGTTGTAATTGTAATCTGAATTACATTACAATCCTGTTTGGTTGGCAGGATGAATTGAATTGTAATTCAGATTACATAGCAAACTTGATGGAATGTGTTGAATTACGTTGTAATTCAAATTTTTACGAGTTAAATATCAGTATTTATCTTTAATCGTTATTATTATTATATTATTTAATTTAAAAAATAGATAATAATTATTTTTATATTATATATAAATATCTAAATAAATAATTATTTTTTTAATAATTATTTTATATTAAATTTATGATTTTTATTTACTATTTTATTTAAAAAGTATTATTATTATTATTATTATTGAATAATATTATTTATTATTGCTATTATTATTATTATTATTATTGCTATTATTATTATTTTATTAATTATTATTATTATTATATTATTATAATTGCATCAAAATTATTATTATTATTATTATTATTTTATATTTATTATTTAATATTATTATTATTATTGTTATATTATTATTATTATTTACAAATATTTTTGTTATTATTACTATTATATTATTATTATTATTATTATTATTTTAAATACTATTATTATTATTGTTATTATTAAATAATATTATTTATTATTACTACTATTATTATTATTATTATTATTATTATTATTATTATTATTATTATTATATCAATATTATTATTATTATAATTTATATATTTATTATTATTATTATTATTATTATTATTATTTACTACTATTTTTATTATTATTATTATTATTATTATTATTATTAAATATTATTATTTATTATTATTATTATAATTATTATTATATAATTATATTAGTATTTTTATTAATAATATATTATTATTATTATTATTATTATTATTATTATTATTATTATTATTATTATTATTATTATTAATTTTATTATACTATTTATTATTATTATAATATTATAATTGTATCAATATTATTATTAATATTATATTTATTATTTAATAATTTATTTTTATTATTATTATCTATTATTTATTATTATTATTATTTACTATTATTATTAATATTATTATATTATATTATATTATATTATATTATATTATATTATATTATTATTATTATTATTATTATTATTATTATTAAATAATATTATTTATTATTATTATTATTATTATTATTATTATTATTATTATTATTATTATTATTATTTTATAATTTTTTTTTTATTATAAAAACATCACTTTCATTATTATTATTATTATTATTTTATTATTATTATTATATTTATTATTTAGTATTATTATATTATTATTACTATTATTATTATTATTATTATTATTATTATTATTATTTTCTGAATTACATTACGTTGCAAGTCAACCAAACGTAATGACAGATTCTTTCAATTACAATTCCAACACATTACAATTACAACACATTCCAATTCTTTAAATTACAATTTATTCAAATTACAATTCCTTCAAAAACATTCTGCGAACCAAACGCACCCTAACATACTTTTGAATTACGTCTTTCTAGTGTATTATTTGATCATTTTAACCAAAGAAGGGGTATAATGGACAAATAATACACACAATTGGTCATACGATACAAAAATAAAATAAAATTATGCTGCATAAATCTGGAAAACAAAATGATTACACAAAACTATAAAAAATGACAAGTAAACCACATCTTCGTTAGTAATTAGCTCTTAAGAGAAAATAACCATCATTTTAATGACTATCAATAAAAAATGGGTGAAAGCTAAAGGTACGCAACGTACTTTTACAAAAATACACAGCTACGCAATATACTTTGTTAAGGGTCAAAGCTAGCTAACATACTTTCAAATTTTTTTCGATCTAACTAATATGACCTGTTGGTAGTAGGTTACCAGGTCACCTTTGAAAAAAATTTCTGATTAGTCCTACATGATAACGACCGTTAGCTAGATGATAACGACCGTTAAAAAAAAATTAAATTTTTTTTAATTCATAATTTTTATAAAAAATGGATAAATTTTTATAAAATATTTTTTTAATTCGTAATTGGTTTTTTTTTAAACGTTTTTTTTTTAAATTACATAATTTTTTTTTAAAAAATGTATTTTTTAAAAAAAAACGTAATTTTTATAAAATTTTTAAATTTAAAAAAAAAAAACATATTTTCTAAAAAAAACGTATTTTTTAAATAAAACGTATTTTTTAAAAAATACGTTTTTTTTTAAAACACGTTTTTTTTTTTAAAATATGTTTTTTTAAAAAAATACGTTTTTTTTTAAAAAAAATTATAAAAATTACGTTTTTTAAAAAAATTTATAAAAATTACGTTTAAAAAAAAACGTTTTTTTTTTTAAAAAAATTACGTAAATAAAAAAAAACCAATTACGAATTAAAAAAATATTTTATAAAAATTATGAATTAAAAAAAATTTAATTTTTTTTAACGGTCGTTATCATCTAGCTAACGGTCGTTATCATGTAGGGACTAACTGCGCAAATTTTTTTCAAAGGTTGACCTGGTAACCTACTACCAACAGGTCATATTAGCTAGATCGAAAAAAATTTGAAAGTATGTTAGCTAGCTTTGACCCTTAATAAAGTATATTGCGTAGATGTGTATTTTTGAAAAAGTACGTTGCATACCTTTAGCTTTCACCCATAAAAAATCAATGGTAATAATTTACCTATTCGTTTTTCAAACCTTCATAATTTTGAAGTATAAGTAACACATTTTTTCAGTATAAGTATAACATATACTTAAAAAACATTTACATCTATCAACCTAAATAAAAAACACATATCTAGTCTCTATTCCATACAAATCCTCCCCATTCACCCCTTTCTCTCTATGTTCAATATTATAGTATTTCTCACCATTCAAAACTATAACCATGTAAAAACGGATCCCGTTTTCCCCTTTTCTCCAAAAAGATCCGGTTTTCCTTTATCGCAAATAAAGGAGAATAGTAACCTCGTCAGTCATGATGTTTTGCCACCGAATTGTTCGTCAGATATTTGATTATAAGATATACCCACTTCATTTCTTCTTGTGTTTTTTCACTTGTTGATATGTACACCCATTTTTAAAGATGGGGTTGTGATAAAAACTGAAAGGTAAAATTGGATTTTTTTTATGGGGTTTGTGAAAAAGATGTGATATTTTATGGGTTCGTGAATAATTTTTATGAAGTTTGGTTAAAGGTTAGAATTTTTTTGTCTGTGTTTAGTTTGTGATCTTAGGCTTTATATATGAATTATACTGTATGAATTAAAAAGGTACTTAATGCCTAGACGTTTTTTTTAATCACATTGCATTTTTTTTAAATCATGTCCACCAAAGGGTTGCTACTACATGATGATGAATTAAATATGTTGTTACAACTCACAAGTCAATAGATTTTATGAATATTAAAGTTGTCACAATTGAAGACATTTAATTTGCATTTGAAGGCTAGCTTGTTAATTTCAATTTCCTATTAAAGAAATGTTTTTTGTCTTACAAATTTTAAGACTTTTTTATTTAGAAAGTACTAAACCCTTTATAAAGTAGTATAGATAGTCGGCTGTAATTCATTAGCGACTACTAGTTGTGAATGAAACCAAAATATTATGATAAAAATATATCTAATTTGAGCAAGCATTAAAATGTGTAAAACTGAAATATACAAATTTTCAGTTTTGGTGAATATACACTAAACAAACATAAAAGGAATTAATCTCCATTTGAACTGGTTTTGTTCTTCTTAGATATTGATTTCTGGCCCGAGGCAGAGAAGATATTTGATTGCTTAAAAAGCTGCTGCTTTATCAAGGGGGTGCATGACCTAAATGACCTGTCACCCTGTAATTTGACCGAGACAATTTAACGTGTTTGACCCGGCTCATTTTCTATATTAATAAGTTTATTACTCCCTCCGTCCCTAAATAAATGTCCAGTTTGACTTTTCAAAGTCAAACTGGTTCAACTTTGACCGTAAATATTTTTTTTGTGTTATATAATACTTGATGAAAAACTATACCAATGAAAAATACACATAAAACCCAATCCATTCATATATTTTTCATCAAGTATTATATAACACCCGCAAAAATAAATAAGGTCAAAGTTGATCCAGTTTGACTCTGAAAAGTCAAACTGGACACTTATTTAGGGACGGAGGTAGTAGAAAATTGTATGTTGGTGCCTACTGCCTAGTGACTGATTGAGTTATAAACTGGTATGACAAAGTTGTCACTATTTCTTCGCTAGAAATATGAAGGCAATCAAGAGGGACTCGAGTTGCCTCAAAGCTCTCAATTTATAGTCACATGGATGTCATTGAAATTTTAGATCGATCAGTTTGAAAGGCACCTTTTGCACGAGTGAGTCGTTTAGATAGCCTCGTGAAGCTAAACTGTTAAAAGTGATTTTAAAACAATCAAGAGTTTAAATGTTTGAGAATATGTTCACTTCCCCAAAAGGTGAAGATTGGTAGGATCACCCTGGTCCCATGCATCCTATGGATGCCAACCAGACCCTCCTCTAAAGACCCGGCTCCAGGCAATGAACACCTGTCTCAGTGACTGTACTTATCAGGAGGTGGGCTTTGAAATTCGTTGACCAGTCAATCTGAGCATTTGCGATGGGAAGATGATACTAAATGATTTTTTGACCAGTCAATCTGAGCATTTGCGATGGGAAGATGATACTAAATGATTTTTAGTGCCATGGAAAAGGTTTGAACCCGGGTCTATTGACCCAAGCCCAAAAGCTTTTACGAATGGGACCAAAGCATCATTGGTTTTGGAATAAATTCACTTGACTTAATTTATAGTGGCATCAAGAGTTTTTTGTTTTATTTATCTATTTTAAGATATATCAAAATGAAAAAGCGGTGAGTTGTTAAAAAAAAAGGTCGAGTATGTTTCTTTTGAGAATCGAACAGCAGACCATTAGGTCAAAGGTTGATAAAATTACCAAATGAACTATACTCCATCTCAAGATACATGTCTCCCTACCTCTATTTAACACAAAACTTTATAAATGGGGTCTTCATGATTATCAAGAAATTAAAACTAATGTACTTATTTAGCATTATAAAAATTTCTAATATAGAAATTAGTTGGCGTAACATCAATTGGTAAAATTTATGTTATCGATAAAGTAACCCTACGGGAAACATCATTAGTTTGGATAAAAGCGAACATAACTCAAACTCGGCACGTCGTCGTCTGCCAAAGCTCGAGCTCGACTTGTTTAAGTTTTATAAAACTCGAGGTTGAACTCGGATCGATTCGAGCCTTGTTTCGTAAGCTCGAGAGAGCTCGGTACGCTATGAGCCTTGTTTTCTAAGCTCGATCTCGACTCGTGGTATATTATACATGCTTGAGCTTGGCTCGGGATTGACTCGTTTTTATGATGCGCCAATGAAAAATAAAGGCCTGGATCAAGCTCGGCTCGTAGTATTTCTATTTTGAGCTCGTTAATAAGCTTGTTATTGAGCTTGTTAATAAGCTCGCTTATAATGCAAATGCCTAATGTATTATATAAGTTTAATGCTTAAAAAATCTGAGCCGCAATTTAAGCTTGAGCTCCCAGTGTTGTTTAGGCTCGCGAGCACAAACGAGGCATATAAAGCTCGGGCTTTGATTAACATATGAGCTGCAATTTAGGCTCGAGCTCATTTAGGCTCGGCTCATTCAAATCTTTTAACGATCTGATCCGTTCTGATCCGTTCTGATCCTGAGCTTTTGACGAGTGACTCGGCTCATTTCCACCGCTAAAAGAGACCTTACATAAAGAGCCACACCTATGTAAATACAAAAGTTTGGAGTGCCCACTTTTTCAAGTGCCAAAAGATACTAAAAAAAGTGAAGAAGTTTATATACATTTTCCAATCCAAGTTTCTAACTAAGTCTCGTAAATCAACTCCTATACAGACTTGTGATTGAAAACACAGTAATATTCTAAACATGTATGCACAACGTTAAATTTAGTATATAAACAAGAAAGATGTAGCTTATGTAACCTATTTGGGATGTAAGTTGGAATGGTTTTTATCATATACTCTACATAATACCTACATGTTAACTCATGCATTTCTAGTATTCTAATCTATACTAGTTATCCGTTCATTATGAATCGTTGTATTCATATATGTTCATTGTAGATCGTTTGTATATTGAAGCCACTCTTATAATTTATGCCAAAGTTTAAATATGGTACCAGTACTTATTAAGGGATGATGCAATTTAAGTGATTTTGTACGGGATTGCTCTAATACTTTCGTTCTTTTTTGTTTCGTTGTGGGCGAGGAAAAAAGGGCGATGATGCAATTTGTTGTGTATTTCTTAGATTACATGCCATGGAGTTAATTAAATTTCGTTGGTAATGTAAAGTAAATTATTGTGTCTAAACTGGTCGAGGAACTCCGTTGGTCTTTCCGTCTCTTCAAGTTAGATTTTGTTGTAGTTTATAAAAATTGTTTATCTTTATTTTTCATAAGGTAATTAAGTACTACTTTATAGTTATATTCCACAAAGTATACATTAATTCTAGAGGTGGTAGTTTGTGCACGAAATAAAAAAATAAATTGACTAATTAGAGCAATTTTGTAAAAATTTGAGCACATTTTGCCCTCTCATTTTTTTTTCAAATAGGCATATATTGCCTATTTAATTGTTTTTATAGAAAAACTTATAAATATAATATATTGAGTTTTTTAAATATAAATGAGGTGTTACATTTGAGAAATTTATTTCGTTGTTTTGGGTCTTTTCTAAAGCGATTCGGCCCTCCTGTTTTGCCACCTATAATTAAATCTAGTCCAGATTTAATAATGTTAATGTAAGGGCTTGATATTGCGAGCTTATATAGTCCACAGCATATCATTTGTCGCGTAAATGAAGTCTTGAATCGAAATCGTATTTGTTGTTAATATCCGGGCCCATCCATGTGATGTTGTAATGGCGCGAGTTCGAATCTGGACTAGCAGCATGGTGTGAGTATCGCGATCAGGTATTTCACAGGCATCAAACCTTTGTTGGGTAGGGTTGATGGGTACCAAAAGGTACACAGGGCTGAGGTGTCCCTGCCAAACTACACTTTTTTTAAGTGTACTTTCTTTGTTTTTGTGAAAACTGAATTATTCCGCTATGCAAGTAGTTTAGTTTAGCATTTAACATAAGTTCGGTGAATAAAACCTATATGCAATCATTGTGATTGATTGCGTTGTACATTGGTAGGACAAAGTATTTGTTAAGTTACAACATATATTTAAAAAAAGTCAAGACTATTATATATGTTTTCGGATACAAGTGACAATTTGAGTTTTTTTATTTATTTTTTATTTTTAATTTTTTATTTCTTTTTTTTTTGCTAATATAATAAACTCCAATTGCACCATGTAACCGAAAACATTATACCATTCTCAACACGTACTATTATCTTACAATGTACTATATAACAAAAGAAGATTTCACTTCTTTCACCTATGTGGGATATATGAGGTTGAACTAATCTTTTGAAATGTAGGCAAAGTTTTGATGACGCAATTGGATTTGGAGGTCCTATATGAGCTGGTAAAATCCCACTTTGTCGAGGCTGGGCATTTATTTGACACATAAGATGGAAAACTATTTCTATTGGTGTAAAACACTATTGATTCATATTGAACTTTTAGAAAGGTGTTTTAGATGGGAGTTTGTGGTTGTGATTTCCCACTTTATATTTTAGGTTCAGAAACTGATTAATGCAAAACTACATTCATTTGGTTCAAGGATACACAGAACATGGTTGCAAAAACTTATCGTGGCTAATGTTTGACCAATTTTACAATGGCAGGATTCTAAATGTGAAAGTTTAAATGAAGATTTATCATCTTGAAATGCACCAAAAATATAAAGGGGGAATTGCATGCCGAGAATTGACCGTAAACCTCCCAAGTAAAGGATACTTCACTTCACCAGCCTACCATCCCACCTCGCATGAATATCCTCTTGGTCTTTTACAAACACACAAACTTTTTACATATGCGCTTAGCCCATATAATAATAAGAGGCCCATATCTTTCAAATCTTGGTTATATATATTTTTTATCGTAGACTTATACAATAATTGGATAAAATTATGTCATTAAAATTAAGTAAACATCTGATTATATAAATCCTGAAACTTTTAAAGTATACTGATTTTGAATATATTGAGTTGAACATTTGGTTTAATAACCCTTGTACTATTGTCCCGTATTTGTATCTTTCCCCTAGCTTTTGCTAGGGTCTATTTAAATTAATCTTTCGGTGGGCGAAAAAGAACATTGGTAGGGCGAAAGCTCTCTTTCTCTCGAATTGAAGGCAACCAAGAGTGGCTCGCGTGTCACCTCTTATACCAGAGTTACCTCATATCTTAATCACATGGATGTCAATGGACATTTAGATAAGTTTGAATGGAACTTTGTGTATGAGAGAAGCGATCATTTAGAAAGTATGGAAAATTAGAAAGGCTAAAAAGCCACTCACAATGTGACAAGTGTCCCCCATTTATTCATTTTTTTTTCTTATTAAATTTGGTTATGGGGTATTTTTGTCATTTTAACCCGTTTTTTATATTCCACCTCAAATTTCAAACGCAAATAACTTTCAAACTATAAACTTTTACGAAAAACCGATTTCACCATAATTTTTAAAATTCGATTCTCTTTAATTTGGTATAAATCTTGATAAATATTTCGAACTTTTTTTTTTACATATCAAATAATTCTTGATTTTCTTGATTTTGTTTTGGCATTTTCGGCCCTATTTTTTACCTACATAAATATCGAATCGTGAAAAACTTAAAACATGAAAGTTATAGATTTTTGTTCACTCTTTACCCAGAAATTTAAATCAATCAAATTCGATGTCATATGGGTAAGATATCACACGTTAAAGATGGTGTTTTACTCATATTTGTTGCATACAAGGTGTTTGATAAAATGTCTAGCTTAGATTTTTAGTGTTAAAGTTGAGCTAAATGCACTAATTTTTGTCCCATAACTCATCATTAATCATTTTATTAATGTAAGATTCAAAAAGTGATGTTTTCTAATAGTTGATGTTTTTAACTATTAAAACTGATGAACCAAACTAATGAACTGATGAACCAAACCAAAACTGATGAACCAAACGAAACTGTTTAAAAAAAAGCATAAAACCAAAACTGATGAACCTAACCAAACTGATGAACCAAACCAAAAACTGATGAATCAAAACCAAAACTGATGAACCAAACCAAAACTGAAACTATGATTGATGAACCAAACCAAACTGATTAACCAAACCAAAATCTGATGAACCAAACCAAAACTGATGAACCAAACTAAAACTGAAACTATAATTGATGAACCAAACCAAACCAAAAACTGATGAACCAAACCAAAACTGAAACTATGATTGATGAACCAAAATAAACTGATGAACAAAACAAAACAAACACCAACATGTTAAGCTGAAACTATGATTGATGAACCAAAATAAACTGATGAACTATGTTTGATTTGGTTCATCAGTTTATCAGTTTGGTTTAGTTCATCGCTTTTAGTTTGGTTCATCATTCATCGCTTTAATAGTTAAAACTTTAACTATTAAAAAACATCACTTTTTGAGTTTTACATTAATAAAATGATTAATGATGCTTTGCGGGACAAAAATTAGTTCATTTAGCTCAATTTTAACACTAAAAATCTAAGCTAGACATTTCATCAAACACCTTGTGTGCAACAAATATGACTAAAACGTCATCTTTAACGTGCGATATCTCACTCATATCATATCGGATTTGAGTGATTCAAATTCCTGGGTACAGAGTGAATCAAAATCTAAAACTTTTGTGTTTTAAGTATTTTATGATTCGGAAATTTTTAAGGTAAAAAATAGGATCGAAAATAGCAAAAATATCAAGAAAATCATGACCTAATGAATATGTCAAAAAAAAAGTTTCGAAATAATTAAAAAGATTTATACCAAATTAAAGAGAATCGAATTTTAAAAATTATGGTGAAATCGGTTTTTTCTAAAAGCTTGTGGTTTAAGAGATATGTGCGTTTGAAATTTGAGGTGAAAAATAAAAAATGAGTCAAAAGACCATATTACCCCTAGACGAATTTTATGTATAATTTAAAGTGGGGGACACGTGTCACACTATGAATGGCTTTCTACACTTTTTAATTTTACCCACTTTGCAATAGATCCCCAACCTTGTGTATGATTGAGTAGTCTAATGTTAAGAGCTTAGAGCTCATACAAGATTTACTAAAAAGAGTCAAGAATTATATACTATATTTTCGTGTACATTGTTGTTGATTGATAAAGTATGATCTTAGTAGTTTAATAATCAACTCTATCCACAACGATGTACATGAAAACATGGTATTTCTATTGACATGTATGACAATATTTGCTATAGTATATAAACAACAAAGATTTCAGCTTTTTAACCTATGTGGGATGTAAATTTGGGCTGGTATTTACCAAATAATGTACATATCTTCTCTTGCCTTTCTATACACCATTTATTTGTTTATTATAGAGCGTTAACATTGTACTTTGAAGCTACTTTGATAGTAGTACCATTGTTTAGATATTGTTATTAAGTGAATGGCGCAACTCGATTCAGAGTTCCTTGTATGTGCCGGTGTACTCTCACATCATTCCTTATTGTTTGGTTGCGGTTGAGGAAAAAGCTGGCGATAAGAGCATGGGGTGTCGTGGGCAACCCACTTCTTTTCATTTGGGCCTCACGTGTGCCACATCACCTCCACATCACTCCAACACACTCACTAAAAATACCCCTCAATCACAACTAACTCACTTCTCTTTATTTGGGCCCCACCCACCCTCATTTTATTTCTTTTCAAACGGTAATATGAATTGGTTTTGTCCTTTACCGTGTCGTTGTAACAACGAGAGGCCAAGTGGCGAATGAGCATGGTGTGGCGGCGAGAGGCAAAACGAAGTGGCGAGAGGCGACGTATGAAACGGCGAGGGACAAAACGAACCATACCCCATGCTCTAATGCAACACATTTTTTGTTGTTTGATTAACCTATAGTGAAGTTAACGAGAAACACGTACAATGGGTCAAATCATTATTATCTGAATGAAAAAGTATCTACAGTAGTGTTTTTTATGCATACAACCATCTAATTATATTTAATTTAAGATCTAGGATATAATTGTTATATATTGCTAGTGCATGAATTCTATGTTAAAAAATTAGACATTGGACAAAATAAAATTCGACTTATCAGACTCCATCCTGGTGTAGACAAAAATATGACCCGTTTCCATGTCGACCTGTAACTTACCCGCCCATCGCGCCATCTCTAACATCATACCATAAAGCGGTTTAATCGTGTTCTAGTTACGCTGGAACACTCAAGGAAGAACATACTATATTTTAGTGTCTTCTTTGTTTCTATGGCACAAGTAGTGTTATGCTATGCAAGTAACATAATACAAGCCCTTTTACCTGTTAAATATATTTCATTTAGCTTTTAAGAAAACATTTGTAAATACTATTTCACAAAAGTGTAGATTGACGGGAACACCCTGACCCCGGAAGCCTTTTGGCACCAGCCATTTCCTACCCCACAAGGAATAGCTCCGGAAACTCTCCTGGTCTAGTGGGCACAAACATTTGTGAATACTATTAATAGACTATATATTGTTATGTGACATATCAAGATATCTATTGGGAACTTCATTAATTTGGTTTAGCCGTTTAAGTGAACCGTACTCAAACTCTGTGGCGTTTGGTGGGTATTTTGGTAGGACTCACACCACATCTATTCATTTTGGATAGTTATGGTGACACGTGTTTGTTGGTAACTTGTGATCAATTGAGTAGTACATTGGTATGACCAAGTCGTCACTATGTCTCTTGATGCCTTCACTAGAAACGTAGGCAACAAAGATTTGTTTGAATGATATTGAGTTGTACAATCGTGAGCTTAAAAGACCAAACTCCTATGTTCTCAACAATGATGTTACATGCATGGAGGGCCATGCCTTGATACATTTTCGTAACATGTTACACAGCAGAATCAAATATGGCTAGGTAAGTTCGGTGAATCGGTCAAACATCTAGAAATTGAAATGGAACACCGAACAGGTAACGGATATACATAGAAGATTACTAAATATTTAGTTGCATAAACATATAGACAATATCTATCTTTGGTTATATAAGATCCTCCTACAATCTAAAAATTGACATGTAAGCACTTAATTAGGTGACACTTGGATTTACAAAAGAAGGTTTGTTACGGTGTAAGCAACATTTAGATTAACATGTTCACGCTTTTAACAATGACAAGTGTTATTATTCATGTGTTTAGTTAAGCGACAAGTGTTTTCACCATACATTTATAACATAGTAAATGTAGGAAAATTTAATCGTGTGTGAATGATTTATAATCTGGATATCAATCTAAATCGTGCAATCATTTAAAAATAGGGCAAATCGCATAAAAATGTACTTATCTTATATTCAATTTCAATTAAAGGTACTATTCTTTTTTTTTTTTCAATTTAAGGTACCCGACTTTTTTTTTAGGCCGTTTTAGGTTTTTTTTCTAACTTCCGTTAACTATTTCGTTAGTAAATTACATGTTTGGTCCTTGCGTTTGTATAGGCATTACATGTTTGGTCCTTCAGTCCGTTTTTGCACATTTTCAAAAAAAAAATCGAAAGAAATTTTTTTTCAAAAAAAATTTTCGAAATATTTTTTTTCCAAATTTTTTTCAAAAACAATTTTTCGAAATATTTTTTTTCCAAATTTTTTTCAACAAAACTTTTTCGAAAAATTAGAGCCGCGATTTAAGCTTGAGTAACTTGGACAGATTGTTCAATTAAAATCTAAGATATGAGAAATCAATCAAAAACGTTAGAGTATATAAACAACAACATGTTAATACTCTTAACATATGTGAAACTCATCTATTAGAGTATATAAACAACAACAATCTCACTTTCTCAGCCTGTGTGGGATGGAAAGCTAGGAATGCTTTTTATCAAATAATATACATACTTACATGTTGACTCTTGCATTTCTATATAACATATATCTACCCGCTATATACTTATAGATTTAACATAGGACAGAACATTCTTTACATACCAAAAGATTAATCTCCACCCTCCATATTCTTTTCATTTTTATTTGATTTAATTGATGAGATTAATAGTATTATGACAAGCATTTAACTATCTTTCTATAGATAGGCACTTTGATATACTTTCGACAAATTTTTTTTTTCTTGTTTTTCACTTTTATTTTACATTTTTTCGTTTTTTTTATCGTTATTAAAATTTGCATAAAAAAAATCCTGTGTGATTAAACATTAATATTACATATGATATTCAAACTATTGTTTAATCACATGTGATTTTTTCATGCAAATCTCAAATTAAAAAAAAAAATGAAAAAATGATTTTATTTTTCTTTTCTTAAAAGTATATCAAAGTGCCCGTCTATGATAATTAAATGCTCGTCGCGATGGTGTAATTATTTTTCCTTAACGATTAACGATTTAAAAGATATTTAAATTATAAAAAATATGTGAAATAATAAAATGATTTTAATTTCAACAATTGATTTAGTTTTTGATGAAAGGTAGAAAAAAAAGTTTGATATGTAAAATATTGTAAAATAATTGTCCTCGTACTTATAGTGTCATTGTTTAATACTCTTATATTAAGTGACCACAATTGTATTCAGTTATCCTCATATGTGTCGATTAGTTTGTATTTTTTTTTATATATATATATTTTTTTAAAGACTCGCAAGGATGATACATATATACATGTTGGATAATTCTGGCGACTCATGTTTGTTAGTATCTTGTGAGTGATTGCGTTTTACACTAGTAGGTCAAAGTTGGGCCTTTTGTTCTTGATACTTTCACTAGAAGTGTAGACACCAAACATGGCTCAAATCACCAACGTTTCACCATAGTTGCCTCATATCTTAGTAATCTGGATCAGTTGAATGTTACTTTGTGCATGATTGAACTGTACAATCGTAAGAGCTTAAAGGGCCAAACTCATATGTTCTCAACAAAAGCGTTACATGGAGGGCCATGCCTTGATAAATGTTCATAACATGTTACGTATATCAGAATCAATATGGCTAGGTAAGTTTGGTGAATCGGTCAAAATATTTATGGACAATGTATGTAAATAACAAGGGAATTCCATGATGTCTTTGAAAAACTTGAAAACAAATAAAAAGTTTAGACTTTGGAGTAGGAATATTTTTAAAGTGAAAAAAAGATAAACCACTTAAAAAATCAAGAATTTATATTAAATTTTCTAGAAAATGATGCTAAGAAGTTTCATTTTTTTAGTTTTATAATCAAGTTCGTCAACATAATATGTCTGAAAACATAGTGATATTCTAGACATGTGTGATTCTCATTCTCTATAGTATATAAACAAGAAAAATTTCACTTCTTTAACCTATATGGGATATAAATATGAAATGGTTTTCAAACACATAATATTGCACATTACTTGCCCAAACGTGCATTGCTAGTATTCTAATGCATACATTCATGAGATGATAAGAATACAAGATGTACGGAAACATGTAAGTTAAGGTAAAATGATTTTCAGCATGTGTAATGTATGTAATCGAGAAAAAAAAAGATTTCTCATTGCGAAAGAACTCTTGCACTCGTTTTGTCATGAAGTTAATTAGTGATTCAACGGTGAAAGTAGTTTAGTTTACGCGTTTTATATGTTCAATATACTTTCCATATCATATAAGTAGAAAATCATTGTGTGAGTGATTAACTTCCCTTTGCGAAACATCAATATTTAGATAAGTGAACCGGACTTCGACCTGTGTGAGTTTAAATAAAGATATCTGAAATCGTTTTTCTTTACTATATGCGTTCAATAAAGACTAGTGTTATTCATTTTTATGAGTTTTAGCCATGCGTACACGCTTAAAATATTATTAACGGGAATATAAATATCAAATGTAAGTATGTGTTATTGTGAATTGTAAATGAGTATACGCGATTATAATTATAGCTGCGACTCTTGTAATTCATATTTTATATAAGGATATCTGAAAAAAAAATAAAAATATTATATTTTAACTTCATCAACAATCATTATATGCTATTAAGCTTGCATATTATGCACACTATAATATCAATAGTTAAATATAACCAACATATCAACCTCAACACAAATGTTAGCTGCCAAAGTTAAATCTTTCATTCAACAAAATCGATATCAATACATAAAAAAAAATTATGCAAAAAGTCGTGCATAATTATTAGTTCTACTTATATCACATATACAAAATATTAAACATGAGTAAATTCTTATATGTACGTATATTAAACTAAAATTTTAAAATAAAATTGATTTATATGTAAATTTTAAGTGCATGGGAATTATAACCAGTTATGTGAATAAAAAAATTTACAGTGACCTATTTGAATATTTTTAAAAAGTATGATAACTTGTGTGCAAAAGCCCAGGTTAAAATAAAAATTAAAAAGTGAAGAATTAATATTAATTCCCAAGCACGGAAGATACATGATGTTTGATGTTTTATAACCAACATCATAAGAATTATGTGCTTGAAAACATAACATTAATCTTGCCATTAATGGTCCTTATATAATGTAGTATATAAGCAAGGAATTTTTCACTTGTTTAACATATGTGTGAACGCGAGATACAATTTCAATCAGATGATAATAATATATAAGTACAAATTATATCACTAATGTAAATATGTGATATTGGTTTCCACTCGTGTTTATGTTCTTTTTTGTTTGGTTGTCGTCGACAATGCAACTCGTTTTGTGTTTCTTTATCTACATGCTATGCAAGTTAATTAAGTCTTGTTGGTAATGTAAAATATAAATTAATTTTTTTGTGTCCAGATTGGTCGAGAAACTCACTCGATCTAACTGTCTTGTCCTTTTTAATTAAATTTTGTTGTAGTTTATGAGGACATATATTAGCGTACTTCCTTTGATTGTATGACTATCGGAGTGTTCTGCTATGCTATATCGGTAAATATAGGGTCGAGCATAAAACCGACCGAACGAGAAGAACCAAACCGACGAACCGACCCAAAACCGACCAAACACACACATAAAGCATGTACATCGGACCGAACCGACACAAAACCGAACCGAACCGATTACTTCGGTTTCGGTTCATCTATTTTGTAAAATCGGTTCTCGGACGGGTCGGTTTCGTCGGTTCGGGTCCGGTTCGACCAATGCTCGTAACACCCCAAAATTTCACAGCGTTCAGTCATGGGTGCTACTAATTCAATAGTCATAACACAAGGTAATAAAGAATGGAAAATTTATTCCATTTTCAAAATATAGATTTAATTTAAGGAATAGTTTTACACCATTGTTTCAAAGTACGGAAGTAAAGCCCATAAAAATATATGTTGTCCCATTAAAATTGTATTAGAATGTTTGGAAACACTTCGGATGCCAGTCTTCAATGAATGCCTTTGCCATTGCCCACGCCAAGAAGTAAACCTGAGAAAAACATGCTAAAATGTCAACACAAAGGTTGGTGAGTTCATAGGTTTAAGTTTAAGAAATCAAGTTGGACCACAGTTGCACATATAGCATCTCCATGAATGACACTATATGCAAAAGGCTATTATGCTAGTACCAAGTTCATGCGACCGAAACTACGACAGTGTGCATGCATCCAGAAGCATGATAAATAAAAGACCAGCAAGTGTATTTCCAGTACACTCAATCAATACGATATGATATACGCCCGACGTTTGCCTATCCGGTCAAACTCGAATGGTGGTATCATCCCCAATAGATCTATTCATAACAATCGCGCCTCCCCAAAGGGAACTAATGGTAGCATAGTTGGGATTCAAGGTTGTTTCACGTAATAGTGTTTTCAGTTTCAGGTCCGAAAAGAGTTTTGCATGTTTCTCACCCCATAGTTTTATAAAGCAAGTAAATAAGAGCAAAAGTGGGGCTATAAACTCACCTTAACAGTTCGGTGAATAAAGCACAAAGAGATCAAGTAACATGTGGCTCCAACACGCAACCTAAATATAATATGGCTAGTCTCAGTTTGCAATTTTGTGTACTCACGACTCGAAGTGTGTAAATAAATATGTTGAAATGTCCTCATGTGGTTGTGTTTAATATCGCTTGTGTGGCAATGCTTACGTTTAAATCGTTTCAAAATGTTTTGTAAATATTGGCTCTTGAAATAGATGTGGGATAATAATGAGTACGAAATGTATCATATAAGAGTTGGATTGAATATTGGCTCAAGTATTGTCGAAGGATTAATAAATATAAGTAGACAGGTAATTATTAAATTTGTTAGGGTTTCGAGGGTCTAAATATATATAAGTTATATTTATTGAAGTTAGGGGAAATAATATATTAGCACAAATATGTCATTTAAAGTTTACGCGAATGAGGCCGTCAAACAAATATATGTTAAACATATTTATTTAAACGAAAAACGATACAATAATATCAGTTATTTATACATATAAAAGTTTTGGGTGAAAAGTATCAAGTGTTCACTTTGAGGGGTTGAAAATGTATAGTTTAATATAATTTATAAAACATATAAAAGTTTTGAGAAGATTGTCAAGTGATTTAAAGTTTAAGGGTTTAAAATGTAACACTTGATATTAGTTATAAGACTTATAAAAGTCTTAGATAAAAGGGTAATGTGGTTTAGATTTGGAGGGCTAAAGCTGCCAATTCGTGAAAGTTATAAAAAAAATTATGTTGCATTTGCCACTGCTAGGATTCGAACTTGGGTGGGCAAGCTGATAGATGAACGAGTCTGCCATCTGAGCTAGAGGGTGTTTGGTGTATGACTTTATGCTTAACTATGTTTAAGGGTGTTCGAAACTGTGATGTACTTGCCACATTTTCCTCAGTTGCATGCGTTTGGTTTATATTGTTTTCGTTTTCATACTATGCTGCCATTTGTGTTCATCAAACTTTAATAAGCTTAAGTATTCAATAAGCACTTGTCTCATATTGGCCAATACTTAGGTTTACTCACGGTTACATTTTCTCTTGTTGTTTTAAGTTCAAAAGCTTAGTATTTTTCAACATAAATTACCACACAAGTTCTCTTAAACACAACAAGGCCAACTTTTACATATTTGTGTATGTATGTACGTGCGATATGGAAATTAAAACGAGAAAGATGAATTGAGAGCGAGTCGAAGAGAACTTACAACACCCTAGAGGGTGGCGATGAAATCTCGAAAAGAAGTGAACGTGACTCAAAGTGACACCCTCGAACCTTATACTCAAGCTAAGCGACTAACCATGTGTTTTTCCTTTGCTCGTCTTTCCCACCGTGGACGTTTATGTTTGAGAGGGAGAGAAGTGTTTTGACTTGATAAGTTGTGTGAGTTTAAACTTAGATGTGCAAGTTGGGTTTTATAGAGAGACAAGCATGGTCTAACCATACTTCTTAGTTCCAAGAAAAGAGAAATAGAGTTTGTTTGAGTTTTTGAACATGTATGTTGTGGCAGCCAAGGAGGCACGTTTTTGTGTTGTCATTGTCGAGTAAAAGAGATCATCAAGAGCATGCTTGGGGTCAACTAGGATTACTAGGTTTTAGGTCAAAAGAGGTATAGTGTAGGTTGGCATGCATGCAAAGAGTACATCGATCACATGTGTGCTTTGTTTTGAAGCTACGCTAGTCACCACAGAAAACATAGGATCCCTAAATATCTCATGCCGACATTAAAGTTTTACAATATAAAAAGGGTCGTGTTACCGAGGCACCCCAGATTTATACTAGTTGTTTCTCTCATATTTTCACGTGACCCAATGATTACTTTATTTTATTTTTTTTACTTTCACAAGTTTTTTATTTTGTACACATTTTTTTTTAACTTTTTACAAATTTTTTACTTTTACAAATGAGTGTTACTTTTACAAGTTTTTTTTGTAACTTTTTTATAAATTTTCACAAGTTTTGTATTGTTTGTAACATTTTACTTTTAGAAGACTGATTTTTTTCAAGTTTTTACAGTTTTTTCTTTTTGAATCAGTTTTTAAAACTTAAAAAAACGTAGTCGAAATTTTTGAAGCTCAAGGTTGCAAAAGTGTGATTTTATCTCACTTTGGTCCATTTTTTCATCATCTCGGAAAATTTTAGGTCAAAAATCATCATCGCCTAATCTCGAAAGTATTTTTCATCGACAATGTTCACATTCACAATAGTAAAGATTCTCAAACCTGCATAACAACAGTAAAGATTCTCAATCAATCTCGCTGCTTTCCTTCTTAAGAATGCAATATCACATTCACAATTCATACCAAAAGAAGAATCAAAGTTAAATCACAGTTCATACCAAGAAGCTAACAAGGGTAATTTGGCTTCGAAAATGTCGAGTTTACCATTTTACACCGATGAGGTAATAAATTTTACATTTTATCAATATGACATGCAAAATTTATAAAAAACGAGATTTTTAATAGGCTCAGATTATTATTGTTTTATCTTTTTGGCTGCAAAATTGAAGGTTGCAAAGTCATTTTGCCATGCCATTCGATTATGCCATGCCAAATCATTTTGGCACAAAAGTTTTTTTTTTTATCATCATCGCCGTATCTCGAATTTTTTTAACCATTTAAAAAAAACCAAGTTTAGATAAGCAACCAATAAGCACTTTCAGATACGCAACCAACTGCCTCAAGAACCAAATGGCTCAAAAAAAATTTCCAACTGCCATGGCTCAAAAATACCATCCAAACCATCACCAGCCATGGCTCAAAAAAAATTTCCAAACCAAAAAAATAAAAGTGGGCTGAGATATCCTGACCCCCACCATTTTGTTTCTTGGTTACCACAACCCAAAATATATCAGTACCCCATGCGTTTTAACACATTCACCAATCAATGAATACAAAATTCATGCCTCGAACAAAATAACAAACGAGTATCTTGATCAATCAGTATGACTTTTCTGCTTCTACTTTTAATAATTCAAACTCTAACCGGATATTCGCACAAAATTTTTGGACTACGACCATTGCTCAATAAGCTGTGCCTTCACACTCACCAAGCCCCTTTTCCAAAGCCTCCACTTTATCTTTCTATCACACTCTCATCATGTAAGGAATCTTTCACACTTTTATCATCATGTAACGAACCATCACGAATCTAAAACTTTAGATTTGGTGAGAAATACCGCGCGTGCCCTATGTTAAAATGATCACCTTTTCCCGATCTATCGTTTGGTATATGAGGTGAAAAATTCCGGTGGTGCGTGGCCGGAAAGTTTTAAGGTCGCCGGTTTTACGAGAGAGAGAAGTGAGTATTATTGAGTGAGAGAGAAAGAGTGTATTATGAGTGAGAGAAAAGTGGGTGGGTAAAAACGTCTTTGAAAATAACAAGTAATCCATATATTTAATATTTTTTTGAAGAAGAATCCAAGATTCCACGCTTTGTCAATTGTCATAAGTCTTTGGTATTCCTCCTGCTAGACGTCTTTGTTGAACTTTTATTTATTTTTAATTGAAATCCTAATAAGGACGGTCTAGGATGGAAATGCAAGCCCATATACATCCAAACAACAATAGGTAATGGTTGAATATAAACTCAATGAACATTGATGTGACTATTATTGTAAAGAGTCCGATACGTTATTGCATGGGAGAGTTTCGCGTGTGGTTCGGGAAAAGTTGGTTATTCTATGCTAGGTTTCACGGGTCTTTTAGGGTACCTACTGAGTGGGGTATGAGATTTATATTCGAGAAATGCTACACCCACATAATGTTTACGCCAAGAAATGACTTATACCAATAATTAAATTAAGTTTTTCTTTCTTGTTTCTATTTTAATGATTAAGTGACAATATGTGTGATTTATTTTGTAAAATTATGGAAATAGAAGACTTCTCTTTATATTTACATGTCTAGTCATCAAAGGTAGCTCTACGAGATTTGCAATAGATAAATACTATAAAATCTAAGTGCAACAATCAACAGATTTATGATATTTCTCAGAATTATAAGAGTACACGCTGATACTACGGTGACTAAATTAAATTTTAAGCGAGTAATATTTTTAGTGTAGTGATAATCATTTTACAAATGATTATTATTTTATGTTGTAATAAATATAAGTAATAGCAAAGTATTTATATAGAAATGGTACGTTACACATACGATACTAAGATAATATATTAACGGTAGCTAATAAGATTATAAAGGTAATATATAAACGGTAGTTGCTACCACATGAATGAGGGCTAATTACTTAATTTTGCATTACCGATTTTAAGTCTGGTCCAAAATAAATGTTTATTTTTAAATTATACAAAGTTTTAAGAAATCTCACTAACTATACTTTTCATTAATCACATATCATCCATACTCACTAACTTCTCCTTTGATTGGTTAAAATACAAAGTGAATGTTTATTTTGAGGCAAACCAAAATAGAATAGTGGACAATAATTTTTCAAAATGAGTATTCTTGTTTTGACATAGAGCAATTTTACATTTTATCGTTGAATCAATCATGTGTCTAAAACTTTTTAGAAGCATTTGAGATGACCAGATGCTATATATCAAGCAATGTAACCTAAAATGCATCCACACAAATAACAAAGCATAATTTACAACTATTTGATGCTATTTACAAGAATACTCAAAACCTAAATGCTATTTAGCAATGTAACCTAAGATGCTATTTACAAGAATACTCAAAACCCAAATGCTCCTTAGGTTAGGTTATGTTATGATTTTCTCATGTTTAAGCGAAAAAATATCGTGTAACCCCCGTTTTCGACATAAGAGCGTAAAGTCACAAATAATAACAAAGCAACTAAACCTGAAGAACCAATGTTATTTAATAAGTTCACAAGTAACCAAAGTTTCAATAGTAATTAATATTTTGTCTAGAAAGTTTTAACCTAAAAATTACACAATACACTCCAATAATCTAATCTAAGTGGAATGCATAGTCTTTAAGATCCGCTAGCTCTCGCCACACATCCCCGTTAATCCTAAGTATTTGTCGCGAAAAGAAAATGCTACCGGAGCTAATTGCTCAATGCGCGAATGCAGATAACAAATAACAATAACAACATTGAATTATAAAAGAATAAAGACATAATATAAAGATCTTTAATTTCAAAAAGATAATTTCGGAGTCACATCATCACCTCATCACCAGAGTAGTCAAAGAATTATAAGGCTGAATGAAAGGTTGATTTATATCCGGCGCATCATACATCATGTCGCATCAGGTGCACCCTGACGCTTAAAATCATATCATCACAAATCATATCTGATCAT
>OU343217.1:299543660-299617097 GCA_910596185.1 Chrysanthemum makinoi | reverse complement strand
TTTGTGGTTATTTATCTATTAATTTTTATATTGATATTGCTTAATACTATATTTGTTTCCAAAATGCACAATGAAACACCGCACTCCATAAAATTGAGTCTTGGGCAAATCAATTATCCATTTACATGAACCAGGTGGTATAAAACCTTTTGAAAACCATAAGAACTTATGTAACTTATCGACCCATTATTCAGAGTTATATACAAGTACAAGTGCCTGATTGTAACTGTAAGAAAACACGTAGAGAGAGCATCCCATGATCCAAAGTTGTCATAACCGCATATTAGTTTCGGGTTAAATTACAGTAAGTGTTTTTAGTACATTAAACACTTTCTTAACTTGGTGAATTTTGCGTTTGAAATCGCCACTTCCTATAATTACATATCTATGTTGATGTTAAAGGAAAAAATGTCTCACCAATGCAAGTATATAATTGTAGTTTTGGTCATCACTAACGTTGTTCTTGAGCCGTTTGGTACTGCTATGTGTATATTTGTTCTTGAATTCGTAAATGATTTTGTGTTCTAATAGAGATGGATTTATTTACTTGAACTAATATAAGAAGAAAACACTTCTTCACTCATTCGTTGCGTCCAATGCAATGTAGTACAAGGGAAATTGTGGGACATTGTTTGTAGATCATCATACAACATGTACACACCAATTTGTAAGTTACATAGTTACACTACAAATGCAAGAACTAAAAACAAGAGTACCTCACATTTTTATGTGTGAAATGGTATTTATAAAGATACTTGATTATTCTACTGTAAGGAATAAGTGAAGTTTTGAGCTATTTGTAAAGATCTTTGTCAAGAACTAAACCCAAAGACTTTGAGCTAAAATCAATTTATGTGGGGCATGTTTGGGGGATTGCTTAATTCAAACCGCTTTAGCGCTTTACTTATACATTAAAATATAAATAGTTTTACCCAAAAACTCAAAACCGTAACATAGATGGAGGATCCCAATTACATGTTTAAGGTACAATGTAAATAAGATAAAACTTCTTATAGAGATTTCATGGTGAACATGGTAATGTGATAAAATGGTATACAATAAATTGATCTTTTTTACAATGATTGCATAATTTAATGACAACCAACATATTAACAAAACCATTGTAATAGTAAATATACGAGAATGTGATAATAGGTTGGAGGATAGGTGGTGTTCAAGGCATAGTGTCCCATTATATCAACCATCATTTTTTCAAAAAAAAAAGCTTCAACTAAATAATTTCAATATTTTAGCAATGAATAACATGCTTGACTTTATAAATTAAACTATTGAACAAATTTATATGCTAATATATTGAGCGATGATTTGCACACAATAGTCACACTCCATTTCATGCTTCAAACAATTGTACATATATGACGATGTCAATGTACTTGTATTTTTTAGTGTATCAATCAATAATTAGAGTGTACAAATCATCACTCTAATTTATTAGCAATGAATGAGCAAATTTATATTGTATTATATAACAACAAACAACGATGATGTAATGATAATGCAATTAATTTTAAACTACAACATATATATTACACAAACTTTTTGTTAAAACCCGCAAGGCATGGGTATTATAACTAGTAATTCCATATAATTTTTTTTAAAAGCTAAAAATATCCATATATATCTAACTTAAACTTATAATTGCTTATATATCCTCTCAAAAGCATAAAAATTACATATATATTCAACTTAAACTACTAATTGCATATATATTATTTCTAAATCTTCTTAATTGAATATATATATATATATATATATATATATATATATATCAAAATAATTATTGAATATAATTTTAAACTCAAAATTGTGGTAATTAAAATTTTAAAAATAGCAACAACAACACTTATTTCAAAGGTGCGATGTCCCGATATTTAAAATGAACGAGATAAACAAAAACAATATATGTAGACAATATTTAGCCTCACAAAAAAGTCACTTTATAATATGATTGTTATATATGTTTAATAAATAAAGTATGTTTTCAATTTAATGATATATTACTATCAACAATTTTATAAATAATGTTTTTTTAATTATATATGTTGGGTTTGTAAATTTATACTAAATAGTTATTTGGATATATATGACATATATAATATTTATAAAATATATATATTAAAAATTTAAATGGGATATATATGTAGTTTTGAGCTTTTGAAAAAATGTACATGCAATTATAAGTTTAAATTGGACTTGTTTTTAAAAATTATATAAATTCATGAATATTTTATATATATATGATGAAAAAAAGAAGCAAAAAAGCCCACTATGATGAGACACTAAAGGTGCCTCCCCACTACTATAGGCCTATAGTTTTGTATTCATATAATTACTACAATTGTCAACCAAACACATTTAGTAAATATAATTATTGTTTCATAATCGATATCAATATATCAAATACACCTTTAGAGTATCCTATGCAATGCAAAATGTTTTAACACATCATATTTAATGAATAAGAATTTGAGAAAAGAGTTAAAGTTTATCAAATCTTTTTAAATAGCTTTTAATGTACTACAAAAACCTTTTCAAAAAAATTTATTGAATTAGTGAAAAATTATTGTTAGTTTATTTATCGAAGATTCTTAGAGCACACGGTATGCTTTTATGTGGCTCGTCAAATGCATCTCAAAATTACCAATGGCTTAGCTAAATGTCATAATTGCTGTCATTCGTGGAGCGAAAAGTATTTGAGTCATCTGATCGGCTACCATATATATATATATATATATTTTTAATTGTGAGTGAGTGAGTATTTTTAATGAGGTGTTTGTGAGACCAATAACATGTTAGTGGTGTTATGAGGGAATGGTGTTTTAGTTATGGGAGGTGATTTGCACACTCTCATAAATGATTGAGACACTCAAATTTTGAGTGTTTGAACATTTATACCTTTAAAGGATAAACATAACTAAAACTAATGTGAGGGTAAACCTCGAGTGTCCCAATCATTTTTAGGAGTGTGCAAATCACCTCCTTGAAGTTATTGTATGTTATTACGAGGTGTATAATATGACGTTGATGTGGCATATCAATAACGGGATACTCTCCTGCACCTGTGCTCTTTGTCCCAAAAGCAATGCGCCAATACCAACAATGAAAGCACCGGCCCGACTTGTACGCTTTTAAAATTAAAGTACCAAGTAACGATTATAAATTTATAGTTTACTCATGTTTGAGTGAAATGATGGACTGACTACTCACCATCCGAATTTAATGCGCGACACGCTTTTTCGAATCATTCTTATAGTCTTGGGGTCTTTGTTTAAGTTTTCTTTTAGCCTTTTATGAATTTGTGAGGGTTCTTAAATTATACAAATCAAAGTTGCATGAATGTTTTGTGTAATCTTATTGGCTTCAGAGGTGCAAAAAACCGGTTAACCGAACCAGTATCAAGTCAAACCAAAAACAAAGCCGGTCCAATCGGTTTTGACCCAAACAGTCCGGTTTATATCTTAACTTGCCGGAATCGTTCCCCACTTGAGAAATCGACCGGTTTGAAGACGGTTTTTAACCAAGAAACCGAAACTCGGTTAACCTGCCTAACCGTTTTTTGGCTTCGGTTTTTTGGGTTTTTTGAATTTTGAAATTTTGAATTTGAATTTTTAAAAGAGGGCGGGAAGGAGGCGAAAATGTTTTATTACAAAAGTTGTTAAAAATTTATTTTACAACATAGTATAAATAGATGTGTTATGTATTTGGTTAATTACCACTTTCAAGCAATCAAAAAACACTCCAAAAAAATTAAAACCGAAAGTATTTCACTAAACACTAATGGAAAGTTCAAACACCAACAACACCCACCAACACCAAGCCGTTCAACCGCACGATGGTTCGGAAAGTTTTACACTGTGACCGTATAAAGATCAATGGGAACACTTCAACTACGCCCTAATGCTCGGACGGTAAGAAAAGGCTCAATGCAAATATTGCTTGAGTATATTGTCTAGCGGTTCCAACTCGACGTTGAGGGCTACATCAAGCAGTACGTGCGCACTCAAATCGGTTCCTAAGCCGGTCAATCTTCCATGGCTCGACGGGACTATTTTTGCATTACGATCATGATTTACTTCGCGGAAAACTGCCGGTTTGGTGATTCAACGTGGTTTGCCGTTCAACCCTATGACAACGAGCTCAAATACGACGGAGGTGTACCAAATTATATGCAACCGCTAGTATCATCATGTAAGTCGTATGACTTAAGCGATGCTATGAGAATGGAAAACGGCTAAGCAAGATTTAAAAATAATTTTTAAATATGGATGCTTGTATTAATTTAACAACCCAGATGTTTGGGGGCTCCTCATAATTTGTCATTTTTGCCTTTGTGTTAAGCATACTGGGTTGATCCGAAAGTTGGCAAATGATGAAGCAGTCGAGTACTGAAAATTTTCCGGTTCCTATCAGGAGAGAAGCTTTACAATTTGTTGAGAAAAGTGTTTCAAGTTTAACTTGACGAATTTTTTTTCAATAACGTTGGATAATGCTAGCACAACACAAATGCAATGGGTCGACTAAAATGGAATATGAGCCACCTTGTAATGGCGAATTTTTCATAGTTGATGTGCACACATCATTAATCTCAATGCGCGGGATTAAAAGATCCGCATTTGAGTGAAGTGAAAGAATATTTTAAAAGAATGTTAGTCGATGTTTTTAAAAAGGGTAATAAAAGATATAATGCATACATTAGGATGTGTGAAACTCGGGAAACATTGGTTACAACCTTGTTGGGATATTGAAACACGATGGAACTCCACTTATCTTATGTTCATAAGTGGTTTAAGAAAAAAGGTGACCTTGCAATATTTTCATGATGAGAAATTGTCGGGAGGGTGGTGTGCTCCATTTAGTCAAGATAATTGGGATACTATTGAAAAAATAACCCGACTACTTGAAGTTTTTTACAACGCAACAAAAAATTGTCGGGGGTTTATTATCCAACTGCTCATTTGGTACTCGAGCAACTATTCTTGATGTCTTCACAAATCGCGTGCATTTAATTTAATGGTGGTGTTTATACTAGCATGGTTCTGATGAAAGAAAAGCTTCGTTGAAATATTTTGAAACTTTGCCACCGCTAATTACTTGTGCGGCCGCATTAAATCCATGTTATAATGTAAACGGCGTGGAGGTTCTTATTGACTCGATTGTGACTGATTTGGGTGTTCAGCGTCAAACCCAACTATGCTAATGATGCAAAAGAGTCCTTTGGCCATTCTTTTAAAAGTTTGTGGCAATATTATTTTGAAAAATATGGCAACCCACTCCGACGTGCACGAGTAGTCTTCTTCATCATCATCAAGGGCTTTTAGAGGGAATCCGATACTTGCTTTGCATAAAAAGATAAGAGAAAATCCCAATAAACGGTTAAGAAATGATGGGTTTATACAAAGGAATATGAAAGATATATCACAAACCATTTTATCTCACATATTCCGGATGAACAAGTTGAAAACTTTGATGTGTTGGCGTTTTGGAAAGCAAAGGAAACAATGTTTGCTGTTCTATCCCGAATGGCTCGTGATGTACTAAGTACAAGCTACCGTAGCTTCCGAATCCGCTTTTCAACAAGTGGAAGGGTTTTATCAAATCTGAGAAACAGACTCACACGGGCTTCTTTGGAGATGTGTATGGGTTTGAAAGATCACTTGGACGAATGAAGGAAAGTGATAAACCGATCTTGAAAATGCCGAGACTTAAGAGGGGGAGGTCTACGGGAAGAGGCACAAGCGAAGTGAAATCGAGATGCTTCCGATGAAGAACTAAGACAAGATGCAATGCTCAAGAAGCTAGGGGATCCGATGACGACTATTAGGACTTTTATGCTTACGTATTATGTTTTAAGTTTATGTATTTCCTTTGATGTATTTCTATTAAGTTTATGTATTTCGTTTCAGTTTATGTATTTCCGACGTTATAAATAAATGTTGAAGTTTATTCAGTGTAAGTTTGAATAATGTTGAAAACGAAAATCCGGTTAATCGTTAAAACCGGTTCAAACCGGTTATTGTTAAAATTTTGAATTTTTGAACGAGCGCAAATTTTTTAAAATGAAACCGTTATTAACGGTTCAAACTTTTGAAAATTTGAATTTGAAATTCTAACGCAATTTTAAAATTCAAAATTTTGAATGAAATCCGGTTAACGTTAAAAACCGGTAAGAACCGTCCAAAACAGTTAAAACCGTCAAACGGTCCAATATTCAAATTTTAAAATTTCAAATTTTGTATTTTTGAGCTGAAGGCGGGTAAACTTTCAAAATTTGATTTTTTTAAATATTTACAAGTTTGCCATTGTAAGAATAGTATAAATAAATATATATTTTTTATTTTTTGCAACTTTTATACAATTTAAATTACACTCTAAAAATAAAAATCGAAGCATTTCCATTAATGAATATCTCAGACCGCCCGCCACCACCCCCCGCCACCGGTTATTGTTCGTTATTTTCCCAGAGATCAATACGGTAACCAAGGTTTGCTCTACTACAACTAATAAATGTCGATGGCAGCCAATGGCTCAATGTGTAAGTATTGTTTATGTTTATGCAAACCCACTTCCGGCGCAGTTGCTGAGTTCACACAATGGCATTGGCCAAGCACCTCGCAATTGATGCCCGATTCGAGATCTCGAGTTGACGTTGAGTATCTTATCAAGTTATCGATGATTTATGTTTAAGTTATTATGTGTTGTGTTTTAAGTTTATATGTAATGTGTGATGTATCATGTATTCTCCGTTCTATTAAATAAAAGTTCTAGTTTATTAATACACGAAACAATAAAAGTTCTAGTTTATTAATACACGAAACAAGAAAACGATTACAAACGACGACGGAAAACGGAAAAAAAAAATAAAAAAAAAAAATAACTAGACCGATTACCATGTTCACCATGAAATCTCTATAAGAAGCTTTATCTTATTTACATTGTATCTTATACCATTTTATCACATTACCATGTTGACCATAAAAGGAGGTGATTTGCACACTCCTAAAAATGATTGGGACACTCGAGGTTTACCCTCACATTAGTTTTAGTTATGTTTATCCTTTAAAGGTATAAATGTTCAAACACTCAAAATTTGAGTGTCTCAAACATTTTTGGGAGTGTGTAAATCACCTCCCATAACTAAAACACTATCCTCATAACACAAACACTAACATGTTATTGGGTCTCACAAAATACCTCATTAAAAATACTCACTCACTCACAATTAAAAAATATATATATATATTATAAATGGCAGCCGATCGAATGACTCAAATACTTTTCGCTCACGAATGACACAAGCGATGATATGACATTTAGCTAGCCATTGGTAATTTTGAGATGCATTTGACGAGCCACATAAAAGCATACCGTGTGCTCTAAGAATCTTCGATAAATAAACTAACAATAATTTTTCACTAATTCAATAAATTTTTTTGAAAAGGTTTTGTAGTACATTAAAAGCTATTTAAAAAGATTTGATAAACTTTAACTCTTTTCTCAAATTCTTATTCATTAAATATGATGTGTTAAAACATTTTGCATTATGGATACTCTAAAGGTGTGTTTGATATATTGATATCGGAATTATGAAATGACAATTATATTTACTAAATGTGTTTGGTTGACAATTGTAGTAATTATATGAATACAAAACTATAGGCCTATAGTAGTGGGGAGGCACCTTTAGTGTCTCATCATAGTGGGCTTTTTTGCTTCTTTTTTTCATCATATATATATATCAAATATTCATGGCGGAATTGCATATATAATTTTTCAAAAACTCAAGTCCAATTTAAACTTATAATTGCATGTACATTTTTTCAAAAGCTCAAAACTACATATATATCCCATTTAAATTTTTAATATATATATTTTATAAATATTATATATGTCATATATATCCAAATAACTATTTAGTATAAATTTACAAACCCAACATATATAATAATTAAAAAAAAAACATTATTTATAAAATTGTTGATAGTAATATATCATTAAATTGAAAACATACTTTATTTATTAAACATATATAACAATCATATTATAAAGTGACTTTTTTTTTAGGCTAAATATTGTCTACATATATTGTTTTTGTTTATCTCGTTCATTTTAAATATCGGGACATCGCACCTTTGAAATAAGTGTTGTTGTTGCTATTTTTAAAATTTTAATTACCACAATTTTGAGTTTAAAATTATATTCAATAATTATTTTGATATATATATATATATTCAATTAAGAAGATTTAGAAATAATATATATGCAATTAGTAGTTTAAGTTGAATATATATGTAATTTTTATGCTTTTGAGAGGATATATAAGCAATTATAAGTTTAAGTTAGATATATATGGATATTTTTAGCTTTTAAAAAAAATTATATGGAATTACTAGTTATAATACCCATGCACGCATCTGGTTTTATAAAAAAAGTTTGTGTAATATATATTACATGTTGTGAGTTTAAAAATTAATTGCATTATCGCTGTCATCGTTGTTGTTGTTGTTATATAATACAATATAAATTTGCTCATTCATTGCTAATAAATTAGAGTGATGATTTGTACACTCTAATTATTGATTGATACACTAAAAAATACAAGTACATTGAGCATCCTGTCATATATGTACAATTGTTTGAAGCATGAAATGGAGTGTGACTATTGTGTGCAAATCATCGCTCAATATATTAGCATATAAATTTGTTCAATAGTTTAATTTATAAAGTCAAGCATGTTATTCATTGCTAAAATATTGAAATTATTTAGTTGAAGCTTTTTTTTGAAAAAATGATGGTTGATATAATGGGACACTATGCCTTGAACACCACATATCCTCCAACCTATTATCACATTCTCGTATATTTACTATTACAATCGGTTTGTTAATATGTTGGTTGTCATTAAATTATGCGATCATTGTATAAAAGATCAATTTATTGTATACCATTTTATCACATTACCATGTTCACCATGAAATCTCTATAAGAAGCTAACTCACATAGTAGACATAGACTTAAAATTTTGTTATTGTTAAGTCATACATTACTTACAGTTGCCAAGCTGAAAACATGAACTTAGATAAACAAAGAAAGTTGTATAAAAATACCTTTTTTTTTTAAATTGCAATTAGTGAAAATATATGTTAAAAATACATTTTTTTTTAAAATGCAAAGCTTATGAAAAAAAAGTAAAGGCAAAAATAACACCATATGTACTCGAGTGTGAAATGAAGCAAGCATTGAATGTGGTAGATTAAAGAGACTAGATAATGAGAGAGATAAAAACTTGTTAAATTGAGGATAAGATTCTATGTATACAACTTGATTGATCAATTTGTATAGTTACGAGCCGTTGGATCAAATCAAAGTTAGCTTATGGCTCGTGACACAATATCTTAAAGTTGGCTACTCACAAGTAGTTGCAAGTTTAGTTTAATGCGTTGTTCTTTTTTTTGTTGGTTTTGAGCTTTAGATCCAACTTCGATAACCTAATAGACACGACATCCAACCACCAACCCGATACCATATAGGGTCATGTTGTCGATATTTAATCAAAGCCCGAGAAGTGGACTGATAAGAGCACTAAACCGACTGCGATAGCCTTATTGACACCTTAGAGCATCAAGTTTTATCAGCCTTATTGACACCTTATTTCAAATAATATTACAGTTTTTTTGTTTGAAATCCTCATGTTTGGATGTGGACAATTTTTCTGCACGTTAGACCATGTTTTCTAGCAAATATTTTACAAACACTAATTTTTAGCTTAGTTATGTTCCTTTGAGTTTGTTAATATTGCGTTGACGTAGAAAAATGATGTCTACTCTAGGTTCAAAATGTTAAAAAAATACTTCATGTTTACTTTTAAAGCTAATACTAGAATGGTACCCGCGTAATGCGTGGGCGAAAATTCGGTGACTATTTTTGTGAATATTCATCTTTTAATGGTGTATGCAAGTGGTATGAACATGTTACAATTTTTTGTAAAGTGGGCGTATGTCACACCCTCGCCGGAGGCGGAAATACGAGGTGTAACGGAAGGGAACATACGCACAAGATAATAGAACGTTAAGATTAAAAAGAAATAATACTCCATTACAATACCAGTTTTAGCCATCGGCAAATATATTACAAAGTTTAGTTCCCAAAATATTGCGTTCTATACATAATGATTTGTAGTGACAATTGAAAACTTCACTATGCAAGACTTGGTAGAAAAGCTTACTAACGATCACCTGAAATGCATGAGAGAAAACGGGTCAACTATGAAAATAGTTGGTGAGTAAACACGTTTAACAAAAATAAGAAAACTCGTAAGAAATATTCAAAGCTTTGGCCACGAAAATAGTTCTCAAAGCAAGGCATTGTGTATCCACTCACCCAAATTCAACCCATACAAAACTTGTAACCGTGTGTACACAACCCATTGCACAAAATATAGCGGTCAAGTAGTCAAGTAAGTAAATGGTCATAATAGTTCACAATATAGCACCACGATATAATAATTCAAGGATGCTCAGAACATGGGAGACTTTGCTTTGCTCCCAACAAGGGAGACTCCTTTGTCACCTGGTCCACCTAGGCGAGAATTATTGAGAACACTCCACCATTTAGGCGAATTATTGAGAACACTCACCCACAAGGCGAGAATTATTGTGAACACTCCAATCACAAGGCGAGAATTATTGTGAACACTCCACCGACAAGGCTAGAATTATAGTGATGTCAGAACAAGGGAGACTTTATAGTGATGCTCAGAACATAGAGACTTTAGGACAAGGTCATAATGCGAGACGATTCAATAAGTTCAAATAAGTCATAATTTCGTAATTAAGTTCAAGGATTTGATTCGAGTTCACAAGTTCTAGTCAAAAGAGTTCACAATTGTAAGGATCAATTTAATTCAAGTATGGTTCATGCACTCAGCCCCAAAATATAGTAAAACGGTAAAAGGGGATGTGATTACTCACTTGATGAATAGATGCGAAGACAAAAGTGGGTATACACGAAATATATAGCGTGAATCCCTAAACCACCTATTATAAATGATATGATATGTAATGAGTTGCAATGTAATGTTATGCATGCATTTCATATGTTATTTATACCATTTGTGAGTTTGAAAAATATTACTTGTCATCGAAAAATACCCTTTTGGCGTCTTGACCCTTCAAAAATTACTTTACAAGTATTTACGTCAAAATGTCATCCTACAATGGTTTCATAATGATTTATGGTGAAATTTTCACTTTTCAAAGTAAAACAATGTCAGCCGGAAATTTTCATGAAATTGACAAAATGGCTTTGGAAAACTAGTCGTAAAATGGTGCAATCGAACGTTAGAAACGAACTCGACGGTTTTGAAAAGCTTGTATCAAAATCTAGAAGTTTTAGAACATGAGTTTTTGTCATAGAGGTCCAACATAAAGATAATAGGGTTAAATATGGTGATTTTAGTTACCGTAACATTTATCTCAAAAAATAATATAGTTTTCTAAAAATAATAGTTACGCAAGTTTATGAAAACGGTATATCTTAGTCGTTTCAAATCCGCTTTCTACAGATAATACGTCCTTAGCTTCAGTATCAAAGTAAACTAATATATTTTTGATAAGTCTAAATAATTTGTGAAGCTTAAGGCTATTTTGACCGCGAACAAACTAAAAATAGTATGTTGAAATTTCAGAAAAATTATACTTTCGATGGTCAAACTTGTAAAATCCATAACTTTCGTTATAAGTCCGTTTTTATCCGCCAGCTGCCACGGATCGTTTTAAAGTATATTTTCTAAATATCAAGGCCAAAAGGTCGTGCCTACTGTCGGTTTTTCCAGAAAATCAAAACAAGGACAGAACACTTTATATACATATCGAAAATAGTTTTTCTACAAAACCTATTCTAATCCCTTCAAATCAACTCCAAAGCTAATCTAATCCTACCATACACCTTCTTAGGGTGTCATGGGTTCCTAGACATCATTAAGACCAAAGAATACCAAGGGGATATTTATAGGATGACCATATATATATATAACTCCAAAAATCAAGTAAAAATGGTATAAATCACATATCATGCATGCTTGCTCCAAAATGAAGAGATACATATGAAATGAAAAAGGAAACATGAAAATGAAAGAAACATGCTTACAAGTAAATATGATGAGGTGATAAGAACCAAGGTTTAGCCTAAACACTCTTGGTTTTTATTTCAAAACCTATAAAGAGTATTATCTAGATTGTGATTATGCTTGAACTTGGAAAAATTTTGTGATCCTTTGAGAACCTCTACTATGGCGGTTGTGTTGAGAGAAACAAGAGAGAAAGAGATTTTTACACTAGGTGAAATATGAGATACATGAATGAGGAAATAAAAGTGTAAGATTTTTTGCAGTGTACAATCTAAGAAATCAAGAAAATCTTACCACATTTATTACCACCCTCGAACCGATTTTAGGGGACTTTGTTTCCCAAATATATATATATATTTTTTTTAATGCATTATGTAAACATTTACTTGTAATAGTTGTAAGAAAGTGTAAGTAATTGTGTAGGAAATGTAACTTGTAAAGGTAAATGGTAGATTTTTGGTACAAGTAAGTTTTTAATAGATCAAAATAGAATGTAATGAGATAATAAAATTGTAAAAATACATTCCTTGTGAAAATTGAGTGATAAAATAGTTATCGAAAGTAATTTTAAGAAAAGTGTCAAAATAATATAACTTTAACGATTTATATACCAAATACATTCAAAACACTAGGTAAAGTCAAAATATAGTTTTTATAACTAAATGTAAGTATAAAAATATATATCGGATTGAAAAGTAACGGATTAAATATTCAAGATAATAACTCACGCCAACGCTTATTAAATATAAAAATTACGCGTTAAATGTGAAATGAAATGCCATGAATGAATTAATATGATGCATATTTAATTTAAGAAATGACCAGAATTTGAGAATTGTGACATTCTTCCCATGTCACGAATCATGTCCTCATGATTCGATTAACCTACTATGGTCCGAACCTCACAGAGTTCTAAAGTTCATGCTCGCATTTGCCTAAATGATCATATCAATGCCATGCGCGCATAGTTCCCCATACAACTAAGCACGCGGCCCGATTAGATTTGATAGGTAAACTTACCCAATATCGAACGAGCTCTCAAAGACCTTTAGGTTGTCGATTATAATCTAATCTCACAACTCATCAAACAAGAACTGTCATGAGATTAAACTAAACCGACTTGAGTAAACTTGTTTCTTAGCTCGACTTTCGCAACTCATCAAACAAGTCACTAGATCAAGCTAGGAAACAAGTTGTTAGAAAGGTAGGATTCCACATCCTTGAATGAAGTCTTTTGAAAGATTCGCTCGATATTCGATTTGCTTACACAATCAAATCCAATCAACAAAATATATAACAACTAAGGTCGATATCAATAGGTCTCAAATGAATCAAGGTCGTGAACGCGGGTAAAGATTGGAGGGAAGGCACTCAAAATCATGTCGCATGTAAATAAAGTGGTGGTTCAAAAGAATGTACCCGTTACGCTTGGGAGCTCGGTACCCTGATAGAATGCTTTAATGCCAAGCGGGAGGAATTTCAATGTTCGGTTCTGGTGGACCTTCTATTGCCAATGCCGGTTTGACGACGACCTCCTTGATTGTTCTTTTTTCGACTTTTGGCGGTATTGCGAAGGTGATCTAAACTTCCACACTCGAATATGCTTTTCTCGTCCTGATTCCCGCCTGTTTGAGCAATTCGCGTGAAGTGGCCCGATCATCACATTTGTTGCACCTCGGTCTCCTAAGTGATGATAATTACATCGAGTGCACAAAGGATGTGGACCAGATATCCTTTGCGCCTCGGGTGGCCCAGCGTTCGGGTTCGCGCCTCTTGTTTTGTTGATTCTGGTCTCGGTTTCCCGGTGATCCTCCCGCCGCTGGTCCATTGTCGTTTGCTTTTGTTAGTTCTCCGGACGATCACATCATTTGTCAAGCATACGCCATACTTACAAGGCTTGCAGTGGTTGGTTTCGACGGGTGACATCCCCTCCTAATTTCGTATCAATCCCATATATATATCGGTCAATCAACTTCTCCACAGTGGAAACCATGTGAGGAACCATCTTAGTTAACTCGTGGAAGCGGATCGTAACTTGTCGATCTCTACTCCTACCATCAAGTGGTTCCAAAATTCTTCTTCCGTTTCGCACTTCATCTTTTTTCAAGAAGTTCATCAGCTTAGCGGTTTCTTAAATGCTTCCCAAGATAACGCATTTGGTGCCCCTTTCCTCTAGTCTCAGTTGGTTGTTCCACCGGTCAATGCTCGACCACAGTAGAGCCAGCAGAGAACTCAACCTGTTTCCTTCAAAGACATTCGTGATACTAAGCTTCGACTCAACATTCGAACCAAAGCGGTCCAATGGCACCCCCAGCACCATGAAATTCCATTGGCTTACATGTCATGAAAGTTTTGGTAGTGATCCTTGACCAAAGGTTTACCTTCTCTGTTGGTTCGCCTAGCATCGAGTTGTGTTATAATTTGGGTGAGTAGATTCGCTATTCCAGCAGCGTTGTTATGCGATTGTCATTGTTGTTTGGGTTGCCGTTGTTGTTACCTCCTCGAGCGTGTGTTTCTTGCAGCCACATGATCCTGAGAGGACCAAAACACGGGTTGATAAACGACATTCGAAGCGAAGTCGATGATGCTAACGGTAATGTGTGTTATGTGACAAATGATAAGTAGGAAGGAGACATGCTATGTCTAACAAGTCGAAGATGGAAAAGAGAAGATATGAATGAGGTAATGTAAGACGTGAACGTAAAAACATATGCATATACCACCCGACCAATGCAACTTCGGTGACCGGACTCAAAAAGACTACTAAACATGATTTAAAACTACTGCTTATCATTGTGATGGTTCTTCATAAATTAGACATAGTTGATCAGCTATGTATAATTTATGAGTAACAATCAACGATAGGACTAATTGACTCAATGGTTTTTCCGTTATAGATGTGATTTTTATTTTGAAAAATCGCATTTCTATAACCTTTGGCTCGATACCAATCATTACACCTCACGAGGCGGAAATACGAGGTGTAAACGAAGGGAACATAAGCAACAAGATAATAGTATACCAACGTTAAGATTAAAAAGAAATAATACTCCATTACAATACCGGTTTAGCCGGCCATCGGCAAATATATTACAAAGTTTAGTTCCCAAAATATTGCGTTCTATACATAATGATTTGTAGTGACAATTGAAAACTTCACTATGCAAGACTTGGTAGAAAAAGCTACTAACGATCACCAAATGCATGAGAGAAAAACGGGTCAACTATGAAAATAGTTGGTGAGTAAACACGTTAAACAAAAATAAGAAAATCGAAGAAATATTCAAAGCTTTCGGGTCAACGTAAAATAGTTCTCAAAGCAAAGGCATTGTGTATCCATCGGCCCACCCGCCCATACAAAACTTGCAAACTGTGGTGTACACAACCCATTGCACAAAAAATATAGTCGTCAAGTAGTCAAGTATAAGTGGTCATATATAGTTCACAATATAGCACCATTATATAATAATTCAAGGATCTCAACATGGGAGACTTTGCACTTGCTCCAACAAGGGAGACTCCTTTGTCACTCGTCCACCTAGGTAGAATTATTGAGAACACTCCACCATTTAGGCGAGAATTATTAGAACACTCCACCGACAAGGCGAATTATTGTGAACACTCCACCGACAAGGCGAGAATTATTGTGAACACTCCACCGATAAGTAGAATTATAGTGATGCTCAACAAGGGAGACTTTATAGTGATGCTCAACATAGGAGACTTTAGGACAAGGTCATAACATCGCATTTTCAATAAGTTCAAATAAGTCATAATTTCAGAATTAAGTTCAAGGATTTGATCCGAGTTCAAGTTCTAGTCAAAAGAGTTCACAATTGTAAGGATCAATTTAATTCAAGTATGGTTCATGCATTCAACCCCAAAATATAGTAAAACGGTAAAAAGGGGATGTGATTACTCACTTGATGAATAGATGCGAAGAAAAAAGTGGGTACACCAAATATAAAGTGAATCGAAGCTCGACCTATTATAAATGATATGATATGTAATGAGTTGCAATGTAATGTTATGCATGCATTTCGTATGTTATTTATACCATTTGTGAGTTTGAAAAAAAATATTACTTGTCAGTTTAAAAATACCTTTTGACGCCTTGACCCTTCAAAAATCACTTTACAAGTATTTACGCCAAAATGTCATCCTACAATGGTTTCGTAATGATTTATAGTGAAATTTTCACTTTTCGCGTAAACAATGTCGTCGGAATTTTCATGAAATTGACAAAAATGGCTTTGGAAAACTAGTCGTAAAATGGTGTACGTCGAACGTTAGGAAACGAACTCGACGGTTTTGAAAAGCTTGTATCAAAATCTAGAAGTTTTAGAACATGAGTTTTTGTCATAGAGGTCTCGAACATAAAGATAATAGGGGTTAAATATGGTGATTTTAGTTACCGTAACACTTATCTCGTAAAAATAATATAGTTTTTCTAAAAATAATAGTTACGTCAAGTTTATGGAAACGTGTATATCTTTAGTCGTTTCAAACTTTCTACGTATAATCGCCCTTAGCTTCAGTATCAAAGTAAAATAATATATTTTGATAAGTCAAATAATTTGTGAAGCTTAAGGCTCATTTTTGACCCCGAACAAACTAAAAATAGTATGCTGAAATTTGAAAATTATACTTTCGTCAGTCAAACTTGTAAAATCCATAACTAACTTCTTCAAGTTATAAGTCCGCTTTTATCCGTTCAAGCGGCCACGGATTCGTTTTAAAGTATATTTTCTAAATATCAAGGCCAAAAGGTCGTGCCTACTGTCGGTTTTTCCAGAAAATCAAAACAAGGACAGAACACTTTATATTATATCTCGAAAATAGTTTTTCTCGGACAAAACCTATTCTAATCCCTTCAAATCAACTCCAAAGCTAATCTAATCCTACCATACACCTTCTTAGGGTGTCATGGGTTCCTAGACATCATTAAGACCAAAGAATACCAAGGGGATATTTATAGGATGACCATATATATATATAACTCCAAAAATCAAGTAAAAATGGTATAAATCACATATCATGCATGCTTGCTCCAAAATGAAGAAGATACATATGAAATGAAAAAGGAAACATGAAAATGAAAGAAACATGCTTACAAGTAAATATGATGAGGTGATAAGAACCAAGGTTTAGCCTAAACACTCTTGGTTTTATTTCAAAAACCTATAAAGAGTATTATCTAGATTGTGATTATGCTTGAACTTGGAAAAATTTTGTGATCCTTTGAGAACCTCTACTATGGCCGTTGTGTGGAGAGAAACAAGAGAGAAAGAGATTTTACACTAGGTGAAATATGAGATACATGAATGAAGGAAAAAAAGTGTAAGATTTTTATGTAGTGTACAATCTAAGAAATCAAGAAAATCTTACCACATTTATTACCACCCTCTTGGACCGGATTTTAGGGGGACTTTGTTTCCCAAATATATATATTTTTTTTTTAATGCATTATGTAAACATTTACTTGTAGTAGTTGTAAGAAAGTGTAAGTAATTGTGTAGGAAATGTAACTTGTAAAGGTAAATGGTAGATTTTTGGTACAAGTAAGTTTTAATAGATCAATAGAATGTAAATAGATAATAAAATTGTAAAATACATTCCTTGTAAAATTTGAGTGATAAAATAGTTATCGAGTAATTTTTAAGAAAAGTGTCGTAATAATATAACTTTAACGATTTATATACCAAATACATTCAAAACACTAGGTAAAGTCAAAATATAGTTTTTATAACTAAATGTAAGTATAAAAATATATATCGATCATTTTGAAAGTAACGGATTAAATATTCAAGATAATAACTCACGATAATTATTAAATATAAAAAATTACGCTAAATGTGAAATGAAATGCCATGAATGAATTAATATGATGCATATTTAATTTAAGAAATGACCGAATTTGAGAATTGTGACATTCTTCCCATGTCGGTGAATCATGTCCTCATGATTCGATTAACGATACTATGGTCCGAACCTCGACAAGAGTTCTAAAAGTTCATGCTCGCACGAACAGTCTAAATGATCATATCAATGCCCATGCATGTTCCCCATACAACTAGTATCGCGTGATTAGATTTGATAGGGTAAACTTACCCAATATCGAACGAGCTCAAAGACCTTTAGGTTGTCGATTATAATCTAATCTCACAACTCATCAAACAAGAACTGTCATGAGATTAAACTAAACCGACTTGAGTAAACTTGTTTCTTAGCTCGACTTTCGCAACTCATCAAACAAGAAGCGTCACTAGATCAAGCTAGGAAACAAGTTGTTAGAAAGGTAGGATTCCACATCCTTGAATGAAGTCTTTTTGAAAGATTCGCCGATATTCATTTGCTTACACAATCAAATCCAATCAACAAAATATATAACAACTAAGGTCGATATCAATGGGTCTCAAATTAATCAGGTCGTGGAACGTGGTAAAGATTGGAGGAAGTTATGCACTCAAAATCATGACAGAAATAAAGTGGTGGTTCAAAGAATGTACCCAAGCCGCTTGGGCTTCCTCGGTGATAGAATGCTCGACCACGTGCGGAGGAATTTCAATGTTCGGGTTCGGTGGACCTTCTATTGCCAATGCCGTGTTTGGACGATTACCTTGATTGGGAGTTCTTTCGCCTTTTGGATGTATTTAAGGTGATCTAAACTTCACACTCGTAACATGCTTTTCTCTGTCCTTGATTCCCGCCTCGTTTGAGCAATTCAGCGTGAAGTGCCCGTCTCACCAACATTTGTTGCACCTTCGGCGGTCTCCTAAGTGATGATAATTACATCGGTGCACAAAGGATGTGGACTGTATATCCTTTTGGCGCTCCTGGGTGGTCAGCCGGTTATTATTCTTGTTTTGTTGACGGTCCTCGGTTTCCGGTGATCCTCCCCGCCGCTTTCGGCCCATTGTCGCTTGCTTTTGTTAGTTCTCCGGACCGATCACATCATTTGTCGTTTACACGCCATAACTGCCGCTTGCAGAGTGGTTGGTTTCGACAAGTGACATCCCTCCCATTTCGTATCAATCCCCATATATCGGTCAATCAACTTCTCCATAGTGGAAACCATGTGAGGAACCATCCTAGTTAACTCGTGAAACGGATCGTACTTTGTCGATCTCTACTCCTACCATCAAGTGGTTCCAAAATTCTTCTTCCGCGACTTCATCTTTTCTCGCAGTACTCATCGGTTAGCTTTCTTAAATGCTTCCCAAGATAACGATTTGCAGCCCCTTCCTCTAGTCGAGTTGGTTGTTCCACCGTGTCAATGCTCGACCCCGAGGTAACCAAACAGAGAACTCAACCTTGTTTCCAAAGACATTTCAGGATACTGCTTCCGACTCAACATTCTCGAACCAAAGAAGTTCAATGGCACCCTCAGTACCATGAAATTCCATTGGCTTACATGTCATGAAAGTTTTGTAGCTGCATCCTTGACCGGTTTTGAAGTACCTCCGTTGTTGGTTCGCCTAGCATCGAGTTGTGTTATAATTTGGGTGAGTAGATCCGCTATTCCGTTAGCCGTTGTTGTCCGGATTGTCATTGTTGTTTGGGTTGCCGTTGTTGTTACCAGCGCGGTGTAGCTTGGTGCACCATGATCCTGCTGAAGGACCAAAACATCGGGTTGAGTAAACGACATTCAACGGTCGGATGAGGGTGCGAACTGTGGTAATGTGTTATAGTGATCGAAACATGATAGAAGAGTAGAGACATGCTATGTCTAACAAGTCGAAGATAAGAGAAGATATGAACGAGGTACGGTAATGTAGACGCGGAACGTAAAACATGCCATGCATACCCACCGACCAATGCAACTTCGGTGACCGCACTCAAAAGACTCGACTAAACATGATTTAAAACTATTCTTATCATTAGATGGTTCTTCATAAATTAGACATAGTTGATCGGGCTATGTATAATTTATGAGTAACAATGCAACTTATAGGGACTAATTGACTCAATTTGGTTTTTCCTAAGTTATAGCCGTGTTTATTTTTGAAAATCGGCATTCTCTATAACCTTTGGCTCGATACCAATCATACACCTCACGGAGGCGGAAATAGGTGTAACTAAGGAACATAAGCACAAGATAATAGAACATACCAACGCAGATTAAAAGAAATATACTCCATTACAATACTTAGCCGTCATCGGCAAATATATTACAAAGTTTAGTTCCAAAATATTATGTCTATACATAATGATTTGTAGTGACAATTGAAAACTTCACTATGCAAGACTTGGTAGAAAAAGCTTACTAACGATCACCTGAAATGCATGAGAGAAAACGGGTCAACTATGAAAATAGTTGGTGAGTAAACACGTTTAACAAAATAAGAAAACTCGTAAGAAATATTCAAAGCTTTCGGTCAACGAAAATAGTTCTCAAAGCACAGGCATTGTGTATCCACTCGGCCCAAATTCCTACCATACAAAACTTGCAACCTGGTGTACACAACCCATTGCACAAAAATATAGTAAGGTCAAGTAGTCAAGTATAAGTGGTCATAATAGTTCACAATATAGTACCACGTATATAATAATTAAGGATGTCTCAACATGGGAGACTTTAACCGCCCAACAAGGGAGACTCCTTTGTCACTGGCCCACCTGGCGAGAATTATTGAGAACACTCCACCATTTAGGCGAGAATTATTGAGAACACTCCACCGACTAGGCGAGAATTATTGTGAACACTCCACCCCGACAAGGAATTATTGTGAACACTCCACCGACAAGGCGAGAATTATAGTGATGCTACGAACAAGGGAGACTTTATAGTGATGCTCCGAACATAGGAGACTTTAGGACAAGGTCATAACACATACGATTCAATAAGTTCAAATAAGTCATAATTTCAGAATTAAGTTCAAGATTTGATTCGAGTTCACAAGTTCTAGTCAAAAGAGTTCACAATTGTAAGGATCAATTTAATTCAAGTATGGTTCATGCACTCAGCCCCAAAATATAGTAAAACGGTAAAAAGGGGATGTGATTACTCACTTGATGAATAGATGCGAAGACAAAAGTGGGTACACCGAAATATAGCGTGAATCCCGAAACTGACCTATTATAAATGATATGATATGTAATGAGTTGCAATGTAATGTTATGCATGCATTTCGTATGTTATTTATACCATTTGTGAGTTTGAAAAAATATTACTTGTCGTCGAAAAATACCCTTTTGACGTCTTGACCCTTCAAAAATCACTTTACAAGTATTTACGTCAAAATGTCATCCTACAATGGTTTCGTAATGATTTATGGAGAAATTTTCACTTTTCGTCAGAAACAATGTCTCGGAATTTTCATGAAATTGACAAAAATGGCTTTGGAAAACTAGTCGAAATGGTGTATCGAACGTTAGAAACGAACTCGACGGTTTTGAAAAGCTTGTATCAAAATCTAGAAGTTTTAGTACATGAGTTTTTGTCATAGAGGTCTCGAACATAAAGATAATAGGGGTTAAATATGGTGATTTTAGTTACCGTAACACTTATCTCGTGAAAATAATATAGTTTTTCTAAAAATAATAGTTACGGCAAGTTTATGAAAACGTATATCTTAGTCGTTTCAAATCCGCTTTCTACGATAATACGTCCTTAGCTTCGTATCAAAGTAAACTAATATATTTTGATAAGTCAAATAATTTGTGAAGCTTAAGGCTCATTTTTGACCCGAACAAACTAAAAATAGTATGCTGAAATTTCGAAAATTATACTTTCGGTGTCAAACTTGTAAAATCCATAACTTCTTCAAGTATAAGTCCGTTTTTATCCGCTCAAGCGGCCACGGATTCGTTTTAAAGTATATTTTCTAAATATCAAGGCCAAAAGGTCGTGCCTACTGTCGGTTTTTCCAGAAAATCAAAACAAGGACAGAACACTTTATATACATATCGAAAATAGTTTTTCTCGGACAAAACCTATTCTAATCCCTTCAAATCAACTCCAAAGCTAATCTAATCCTACCATACACCTTCTTAGGGTGTCATGGGTTCCTAGACATCATTAAGACCAAAGAATACCAAGGGAATATTTATAGGATGACCATATATATATATAACTCTAAAAATCAAGTAAAAATGGTATAAATCACATATCATGCATGCTTGCTCCAAAAATGAAGAGATACATATGAAATGAAAAGGAAACATGAAAATGAAAGAAACATGCTTACAAGTAAATATGATGAGGTGATAAGAACCAAGGTTTAGCCTAAACACTCTTGGTTTTTATTTCAAAACCTATAAAGAGTATTATCTAGATTGTGATTATGCTTGAACTTGGAAAAATTTTGTGATCCTTTGAGAACCTCTACTATGGCCGTTGTGTTGAGAGAAACAAGAGAGAAAGAGATTTTTACACTAGGTGAAATATGAGATACATGAATGAGGAAATAAAAGTGTAAGATTTTTATGTAGTGTACAATCTAAGAAATCAAGAAAATCTTACCACATTTATTACCACCCTCTTGGACCGGATTTTAGGGGGACTTTGTTTCCCAAATATATATATATATTTTTTAATGCATGTAAACATTTACTTGTAATAGTTGTAAGAAAGTGTAAGTAATTGTGTAGGAAATGTAACTTGTAAAGGTAAATGGTAGATTTTTGGTACAAGTAAGTTTTTAATAGATCAAAATAGAATGTAATGAGATAATAAAAATTGTAAAAATACATTCCTTGTAAAATTTGAGTGATAAAATAGTTATCGAGTAATTTTTAAGAAAAGTGTCGTAATAATATAACTTTAACGATTTATATACCAAATACATTCAAAACACTAGGTAAAGTCAAAATATAGTTTTTATAACTAAATGTAAGTATAAAAATATATATCGGGATCATTTTTGAAAGTAACGGATTAAATATTCAAGATAATAACTCACTGATGAACGCGTTTATTAAATATAAAAATTACGCGTTAAATGTGAAATGAAATGCCATGAATGAATTAATATGATGCATATTTAATTTAAGAAATGACCGGAATTTGAGAATTGTGACATTCTTCCCATGTCGTGAATCATGTCCTCATGATTCGATTAACGATACTATGGTCCGAATCTCGACAAGAGTTCTAAAAGTTCCCGTCGATGCAATGTCCTAAATGATCATATCAATGCCCATGCGTACAGGTTCCCCATACAACTAAGTACGTGCCCGTGATTAGATTTGATTGGGTAAACTTACCCATATCAACGTAGCTCAAAAGACCTTTAGGTTGTCGATTATAATCTAATCTACAATCAAACAAGAACTGTCATGAGATTAAACTAAACCGACTTGAGTAAACTTGTTTCTTAGCTCGACTTTCGCAACTCATCAAACAAGTCACTAGATCAAGCTAGGAAACAAGTTGTTAGAAAGGTAGGATTCCACATCCTTGAATGAAGTCTTTTGAAAGATTCACTCGATATTCGATTTGCTTACATAATCAAATCCAATCAACAAAATATATAACAACTAAGGTCGATATCAATAGGTCTCAAATTAATCAAGGTCGTGAACGTGGTAAAGATTGGAGGGAAGTTATGCACTCAAAATCATGTCGCCAAATAAAGTGGTGGTTCAAAGAATGTACCCGTTAAGCTATGGGCTTCCTGTACCCGGATAGAATGCTCGACCACGTGCGGGAGAATTTCAATGTCGGTTGGTGGACCTTCTATTGCCAATGCCGTGTTTGGACGATTACCTCCTTGATTGGGAGTTCTTTTCACTTTGGACAGTATTGCGAAGGTGATCAAACTTCCACACTCGTAACATGCTTTTCTCGCCTTGATTCCCGGTGCTTTGAGCAACGCGTGAAGTGGCCCGTCTGTCCACATTTGTTGCACACCTCTGCATCTCCTAAGTGATGATAATTACATCGAGTGCATGGATGTGGACTCAGATATCCTTTGCGCCTGGTGGTCAGCCCACGTTCTGGTTATCACGCCTCTTTGTTTTGTTGATTCGGTCTCGGTTTCCACGGTGATCCTCCCCGCCGCTTTCGTCCATTGTCGTTTGCTTTTGTTAGTTCTCCGGACCGATCACATCATTTGTCGCGTATACCATACTACGGCTTGCGAGTGGTTGGTCGACGGTGACATCCCTCTAATTTCCGTATCAATCCCCATATATATCATCAATCAACTTCCACGGTGGAAACCATGTGAGGAACCATCCTAGTTAACTCGTGGAAACGGATCGGGTAACTTGTCGATCTCTACTCCTACCATTAAGTGGTTCCAAAATTCTGCTTCCAGTTTCTGCACTTCATCTTTCTAGTACTCATCAGTTAGCGGTTTCTTAAATGCTTCCCAAGATAACGATTTGGCCCTCTTCCTCTAGATCGTAGTTGGTTGTTCCACCAGTCAATGCTCGACCAGAACCAACCTTGTTTCCTTCAGCACATTTCGTGATACTGCTTCCGACTCAACATTCTCGAACTTAGCGTTCAATGGCACCCTCTCATACCATGAAATTCCATTGGCTTACATGTCATGAAAGTTTTGTAATGCATCCTTGACCGATGTTTGAAGTACCTTCTCCGTTGTTGGTTTAAAGCATCGAGTTGTGTTATAATTTGGGTGAGTAGATCCGCTATTCCACAGGCGTTGTTGTCGGATTGTCATTGTTGTTTGGGTTGCCGTTGTTGTTACCTCCGGCGTGTGTTTCTTGCGGCCATGATCCTCAGAGGACCAAAACATCGGGTTGAGTAAACGACATTTCGAATCGGATGATGAGGTCTTGAGAACGGTGGTAATGTGTTAGTGATCAAACATGACAGAACGAGACATGCTATGTCTAACAAGTCGAAAGATGGAGAGAAGATGAACCAGAGGTAATGTAGGCGAAAAGCGTAAAAACATGCCGCATAAACACCAACGACCAATGCAACGACCACTCAAAGATCGACTAAACATGATTTAAAACTACTACTCTTATCATTGCATGGTTCTTCATAAATTAGACATAGTTGATCAGGCTATGTATAATTTATGAGAAACGATGCAACGATAGGACTAATGACTCGAATGGTTTTTTTTTCTAGATGTGATTTTTTATTTTGAAAAATCGGCATTCTCTATAACCTTTGCTCACTAATCTGTTGCAACCCTCACGAGCTGAAATACGAGGAATTAACATAAGCACAAGATAATAGAACATACCACGTTAAGATTAAAGAAATAATACCCATCACAATACCAAGTTTGCTATCGGCATATATATAAAAGTTTAGTTCCAAAATATTAGCGTTTCATACATAATGATTTGTAGTGACAATTGAAAACTTCACTATGCAAGACTTGGTAGAAAAAGCTTAACGATCACCGAAATGCATGAGAGAAAACGGGTCAACTTGAAAATAGTTGGTGAGTAAATACGCTAAGAAATCAAGAAATATCAAAGCTTTGGTCAACGAAAATAGTTCTCAAAGCAAAGGCATTGTGTATCCACTCGGTCCAAATTCCACCATACAAAATCTCTGTGTGTACACAACCCATTGCACAAAAATATAGCGTGCTCAAGTAGTCAAGTATAAGCGTGGTCATAGTCGCCAATATAGCAACGTATATAATAATTCAAGGATGCTCCAACACGGGGAGACTTTGCAATTGCTAACAAGGGAGACTCCTTTTGTCATCACCTAGGCGAGAATTATTGAAACACTCCACCATTTAGGCAATTATTGAGAACACTCACCGGACGGCGAGAATTATGAACACCACCACAAGGCGAAATACACTCCCCGCAGGCGAGAATTATAGTGATGCTCCGACAAGGGAGACTTTATAGTGATGTTCAAACATAGGAGACTTTAGGACAAGGTCATACATTTATAATTCAAATAAGTTCAAATAAGTTGTAATTGGTAATTAAGGATTTGATTCGAGTTCACAAGTTCTAGTCAAAAGAGTTCACAATGTAAGAATCAATTTAATTCAAGTATGGTTCGCATTCACCCAAAATATAGTAAAACGGTAAAAGGGGATGTGATTACTCACTTGATGAATATGCGAAGACAAAGGTAACCGAAATATAGCGTGAATCCCGACCATTACCTATGAAATGATATGTAATGAGTTGCAATGTAATGTTATGCATTTTCAGTATGTTATTTATACCATTTGTGAGTTTGAAAAATATTACTTGTCATGAAAAATACCCTTTTGACGTCTTGACCCTTCAAAATCACTTTACAAGTATTTACGTCAAAATGTCATCCTACAATGGTTTCGTAATGATTTATGGTGAAATTTTCACTTTTCGTCGTAAAACAATGTCGTCGGAAATTTTCATGAAATTGACAAAAATGGCTTTGGAAAACTAGTCGTAAAATGGTGTACGTCGCACGTTAGGAAACGAACTTTCGCTTTTGAAAAGCTTGTATCAAAATCTAGAAGTTTTAGAACATGAGTTTTTGTCATAGAGGTCTCGAACATAAAGATAATAGGGGTTAAATATGGTGATTTTAGTTACTGTAACACTTATCTCGTAAAAATAATATAGTTTTTCTAAAAATAATAGTTACGGTAAGTTTATGAAAACGTGTATATCTTAGTCGTTTCAAATCCGTTTTCATGTAATAATACCCTTAGCTTCTGGACAAAGTAAACTAATATATTTTTGATAAGTCGAAATAATTTGTGAAGCTTAAGGCTCATTTTGACCCAACAAACTAAAAATAGTATGCTGAAATTTTAAAATTATACTTTTTCATTCAAACTTGTAAAATCCATAACTTCTTCGTTATAAGTTTTTATCCGCTCGTGCCAATGGATTCGTTTTAAAGTATATTTTCTAAATATCAAGGCCAAAAGGTCGTGCCTACTGTCGGTTTTTCCAGAAAATCAAAACAAGGACAGAACACTTTATATACATATCGAAAATAGTTTTTCTCGGACAAAAACCTATTCTAATCCCTTCAAATCAACTCCAAAGCTAATCTAATCCTACCATACACCTTCTTAGGGTGTCATGGGTTCCTAGACATCATTAAGACCAAAGAATACCAAGGGGATATTTATAGGATGACCATATATATATATAACTCCAAAAATCAAGTAAAAATGGTATAAATCACATATCATGCATGCTTGCAAAAAAATGAAGAGATACATATGTAATGATAAGGAAACATGAAAAATGAAAGAAACATGCTTACAAGTAAATATGATGAGGTGCAAAGAACCAAGGTTTAGCCTAAACACTCTTGGTTTTTATTTCAAAACCTATAAAGAGTATTATCTAGATTGTGATTATGCTTGAACTTGGAAAAATTTTGTGATCCTTTGAGAACCTCTACTATGGCCGGTTGTGTTGGAGAGAAACAAGAGAGAAAGAGATTTTTACACTAGGTGAAATATGAGATACATGAATGAGGAAATAAAAGTGTAAGATTTTTATGTAGTGTACAATCTAAGAAATCAAGAAAATCTTACCACATTTATTACCACCCTCTTGGACCGGATTTTAGGGGGACTTTGTTTCCCAAATATATATATATTTTTTTTTTAAATGCATTATGTAAACATTTACTTGTAATAGTTGTAAGAAAGTGTGTAATAATTGTGTAGGAAATGTAACTTGTAAAGGTAAATGGTAGATTTTTGGTACAAGTAAGTTTTTAATAGATCAAAATAGAATGTAATGAGATAATAAAATTGTAAAAATACATTCCTTGTAAAATTTGAGTGATAAAATAGTTATCGAGTAATTTTTAAGAAAAGTGTCGTAATAATATAACTTTAACGATTTATATACCAAATACATTCAAAACACTAGGTAAAGTCAAAATATAGTTTTTATAACTAAATGTAAGTATAAAAATATATATCGGGATCATTTTTGAAAGTAACGGATTAAATATTCAAGATAATAACTCACGCGATAACGTTTATTAAATATAAAAATTACGCGTTAAATGTGAAATGAAATGACATGAATGAATTAATATGATGCATATTTAATTTAAGAAATTGAATCACACCATGAAGATGAAGAATATACTATGGTCCGAACCCTCGACAAGAGTTCTAAAGTTCATGCTCAGACGACAGTCTAAATGATCATATCAATGCCCATGCGTATGGGTGCCCCATACAACTAAGTGCGTGCCCGTGATTAGATTTGATAGGGTAAACTTACCCAATATCTAACGTAGCTCAAAGACCTTTAGGTTGTCGATTATAATCTAATCTCACAACTCATCAAACAAGAACTGTCATGAGATTAAACTAAACCGACTTGAGTAAACTTGTTTCTTAGCTCGACTTTCGCAACTCATCAAACAAGAGCGTCACTAGATCAACTAGGAAACAAGTTGTTAGAAAGGTAGGATTCCACATCCTTGAATGAAGTCTTTTTGAAAGATTCGCTGATATTGATTTGCCACACAATCAAATCCAATCAACAAAATATATAACAACTAAGGGCGATATCAATAGGTCTCAAATTAATCAGGGTCGGAACGTGGTAAAGATTGGAGGTTATGCACTCAAAATCATGTCGCACGAAATAAAGTGGTGGTTCAAAGAATGAATGTACCGTTAAGCGTTATGGGCTTCCTGTACCGGATAGAATGCTCGACCACGCGGGAGGAATTTCAATGTTCGGTTCGGTGGACCTTCTATGCAATGCCGTTTGGACGATTACCTCCTTGATTGGAGTTCTTTCGACTTTGGATGTGTATTATGAAGGTGATCTAAACTTCCACATAATTGCATTATGCTTTTCTCGTCTTGATTCCCGTTTGTTTGAGCAATTTCGTGCTGCCCGTCATTCCACATTTGTTGCACCTTCTACAAGTCCTAAGTGATGATAATTACATCGAGTGCACAAAGGATGTGGACACAGTATATCCTTTTGCGCTCCCGGGTGGCCCCCACAGTTCGGGTTATCTTGCCGCCTTTGTTTTGTTGATTACGGTCTCGGTTTCCCTGGTGATCCTCCTGCCGCTTTGGCCCATTGTCGTTTGCTTTTGTTAGTTCTCGGACTCGATCACATCATTTGTCGGCGATATACCATACTCACAAATGCTTGCGAGTGGTTGGTTTTGGCGGACATCCCTCCTAATTCGTATCAATCCCCATATATATCGGTCATCAACTTCTTCCATGGAAACCATGAGGAACCATCCTAGTTAACTCGTGGGAAGCGGATCGTGTACTTGTCGATCTCTACTCTACCATCAAGTGGTTCCAAAATTCTTCTTCCGCCTGCACTTCATCTTTTCCTGCGGTACTCATCGGTTAGCTCTTAAATGCTTCCAAGATAACGCATTTGCAGCCCTCTTCCTCTAGAGTAGGGTTGTTCCACCAGTCAATGCTCGATACAGTAGTAGACCAAGAGAACTCAACCTTGTTTTCTTCGGACATTTCGTGATACTAAGCTTCGACTCAACATTCTCGAACAGGGTTAGCAGTCCAATGGCACCCGGTACCATGAAATTCCATTGGCTTACATGTCATGAAAGTTTTGTAGTCATCCTTGACCGGTTTGAAGTACCTTCTCCGTTGTTGGTTCGCCTAGCATCGAGTTGTGTTATAATTTGGGTGAGTAGATCCGCTATCCGGCGTTGTTGTCCGGATTGTCATTGTTGTTTGGGTTGCCGTTGTTGTTACCTCGGCGTGTTTCCGGCCATGATCCTACGAGGGACCAAAACATCGGGTTGAGTAAAGCGACATTCGAACGAAGTCGGATGAGGCGCGAACGGTGGTAATGTGTTATAGTGATCGAAACATGACGGGAACAGAGATGCATGTCTAACAAGTCGAAAGATGGAAAGAAGATATGAACGAGGTACGGTAATGTAGGACGTGAACGTAAAACATGCCATGCATACCCACCACCAATGCAACTTCAGTGGACTCAAAAAGACTCGACTAAACATGATTTAAACTAACTCTATCATTGCATGGTTCTTCATAAATTACATAGTTGATCAGCTATGTATAATTTATGAGTAACAATGCAACGAGGACTAATTGATCGAATGGTTTTTTTTTTTTCCGGTTATAGCGTGATTTTTATTTTTTGAAAATCGGCATTCTCTATAACCTTTGGCTCTGATACCAATCATACACCCTCTGAGGCGGAAGATACGAGTGTAACGGAAGGGAACATAAGCACAAGATAATAGAACATACCAACGTTAAGATTAAAAAGAAATACTACTCCATTACAATACTTACCAGTCCATCAAATATATTACAAAGTTTAGTTCCCAAAATATTGCGTTCTATACATAATGATTTGTAGTGACAATTGAAAACTTCACTATGCAAGACTTGGTAGAAAAGCTTACTGAACGACACGAAATGCATGAGAGAAAAACGGGTCAACTATGAAAATAGTTGGTGAGTAAACACGTTTAAAAAAATAAAACTCGAAGAAATATTCAAAGCTTTCGTCAACGAAAATAGTTCTCAAAGCAAAGGCATTGTGTATCCACTCATTCCAAATTCCCATACAAAACTTGCAACTTGTGTGTACACAACCCATTGCACAAAAATATAGTGCGTCAAGTAGTCAAGTATAAGTGGTCATAATAGTTCACAATATAGCACCACGTATATCATAATTCAAGGATGCTCAAACATGGGAGACTTTACTTGCTCCAACAAGGGAGACTTTTGTCACTTCCCACCTAAGGAATTATTGAGAACACTCCACCATTTAGGCGAATTATTGAACACTCCACCGACAAGGCGAGAATTATGAAAACCTGCACCGACAAGGCGAGAATTATAGTGATGCTCGAACAAGGGAGACTTTATAGTGATGCCCAAACATAGGAGACTTTAGGACAAGGTCATAACACGTACGATTCAATAAGTTCAAATAAGTCATAATTTCGTAATTAAGTTCAAGGATTTGATTCGAGTTCACAAGTTCTAGTCAAAAGAGTTCACAATTGTAGGAATTTAATTCAAGTATGGTTCATGCAACCCCAAAATATAGTAAAACGGTAAAAGGGGATGTGATTACTCACTTGATGAATAGATGCGAAGACAAAAGTGGGTACATCAAATATAGTGAATCAAACTGACCTATTATAAATGATATGATATGTAATGAGTTGCAATGTAATGTTATGCATGCATTTCGAATGTTATTTATACCATTTGTGAGTTTTGAAAAATATTACTTGTCGTCAAAAATACCCTTTTGACGTCTTGACCCTTCAAAATCACTTTACAAGTATTTACGTCAAAATGTCATCCTACAATGGTTTCGTAATGATTTATGGTGAAATTTTCACTTTTAGTCGTAGTAAACAATGTCAGCCGGAAATTTTCATGAAATTGACAAAAATGGCTTTGGAAACTAGTCAAAATGGTGTATACGTCGAACGTTAGAACGAACCTCGACGGTTTTGAAAAGCTTGTATCAAAATCTAGAAGTTTTAGTACATGAGTTCATAGAGGTCTCGAACATAAAGATAATAGGGTTAAATATGGTGATTTTAGTTACCGTAACACTTATCTCGTAAAAATAATATAGTTTTTCTAAAAATAATAGTTACAGCAAGTTTATGAAAAATGTATATCTTAGTCGTTTCAAATCCGTTTTCTACGTTATAATACGCCCTTAGCTTCAGATCAAAGTAAACTAATATATTTTTGATAAGTCGAAATAATTTGTGAAGCTTAAGGCTCATTTTTGACCCCGAACAAACTAAAAATAGTATGCTGAAATTTCAGAAAATTATACTTTTCGCGTCAAACTTGTAAAATCCATAACTTCTTCGTTATAAGTCCGTTTTTATCCTTCAAGCGCCTTTGATTTTTAAAGTATATTTTCTAAATATCAAGGCCAAAAGGTCGTGCCTACTGTCGGTTTTTCCAGAAAATCAAAACAAGGACAGAACACTTTATATACATATCGAAAATAGTTTTTCTCGGACAAAACCTATTCTAATCCCTTCAAATCAACTCCAAGCTAATCTAATCCTACCATACACCTTCTTAGGGTGTCATGGGTTCCTAGACATCATTAAGACCAAAGAATACCAAGGAGATATTTATAGGATGACCATATATATATATAACTCCAAAAATCAAGTAAAAATGGTATAAATCACATATCATGCATGCTTGCTCCAAAAATGAAGAGATACATATGAAATGAAAAAGGAAACATGAAAATGAAAGAAACATGCTTACAAGTAAATATGATGAGGTGATAAGAACCAAGGTTTAGCCTAAACACTCTTGGTTTTTATTTCAAAACCTATAAAGAGTATTATCTAGATTGTGATTATGCTTGAACTTGGAAAAATTTTGTGATCCTTTGAGAACCTCTACTATGGCCGGTTGTGTTGGAGAGAAACAAGAGAGAAAGAGATTTTTACACTAGGTGAAATATGAGATACATGAATGAGGAAATAAAAGTGTAAGATTTTTATGTAGTGTACAATCTAAGAAATCAAGAAAATCTTACCACATTTATTACCACCCTCTTGGACCGGATTTTAGGGGGACTTTGTTTCCAAAAATATATTTTTTTTTTAATGCATTATGTAAACATTTACTTGTAATAGTTGTAAGAAAGTGTAAGTAATTGTGTAGGAAATGTAACTTGTAAAGGTAAATGGTAGATTTTTGGTACAAGTAAGTTTTTAATAGATCAAAATAGAATGTAATGAGATAATAAAAATTGTAAAAATACATTCCTTGTAAAATTTGAGTGATAAAATAGTTATCGAGTAATTTTTAAGAAAAGTGTCGTAATAATATAACTTTAACGATTTATATACCAAATACATTCAAAACACTAGGTAAAGTCAAAATATAGTTTTTATAACTAAATGTAAGTATAAAAATATATATCGGGATCATTTTTGAAAGTAACGGATTAAATATTCAAGATAATAACTCACGCGATAACGTTTATTAAATATAAAAATTACGCGTTAAATGTGAAATGAAATGCCATGAATGAATTAATATGATGCATATTTAATTTAAGAAATGACCGGAATTTGAGAATTGTGACAGCGTAGCTTTTGAAATACGTAATGTATCTTAGTCGGAATTTTAAAAACTATACATAGTTTTCTTATTACTTTTTAGAGCGCTCATTTTGTTATCAACTCAAAGGAGGGGAGATATTAGATTGACCCAAATTATTTTAAAACTACAATGATAACTAAAAAATGAGTTAATTGCATTTTTGGTCCTGTGGTATAGCTAAATTGCAGGTTTGGTCCCTAAAACTTTGAAAGTGTAGTGATAGTCCTAATTTTGAAGTTTGAATTGCAATTTTGATCCTAGGATAAAGTGAAATAACTAAAACACCCTTTGTCTTATTCAGAGAAAACAAGGGTAATTTGGTCATTTCACACTGATTAGGGACCAAAAGTGCAATCCTAACTTTAAAATGGGACTATCATTGCACTTTCAAAGTTTTAGGGACCAAACCTGCAATTTAGCCGTACCACAGGACCAAAAATGCAATTAACTCCTAAAAAATTTAATAAATCACTCTCTCTCAACCTAAATAAAAAACACATATCTAGTCTCTATTCCATACAAATCCTCCCCATTCACCCCTTTCTCTCTATATGTTCAATATTATAGTATTTCTCACCATTCAAAACTATAACCATGTAAAAACGGATCCCGTTTTCCCCTTTTCTCCAAAAAGATCCGGTTTTCCTTTATCGCAAATAAAGGAGAATAGTAACCTCGTCAGTCATGATGTTTTGCCACCGAATTGTTCGTCAGATGTTTTGTCTGTGTTTAGTTTGTGATCTTAGGCTTTATATATGAATTATAATGTATGCATTAAAAAGGTAGTTGATGTCTAGACGTTTTTTTTAATTACATTGCATTTTTTCTAAATCATTTCTACCAAAGGGTTGCTACTACATGATGATGAATTAAATATGTTGTTACAACTCACAAGTCAATAGATTTTTTGAATATTAAAGTTGTCACAAATTGAAGACATTTAATTTGCATTTGAAGGCTAGCTTGTTAATTTCAATTTTCTATTAAAGAAATGTTTTTGGTCTTACAAATTTTAAGACTTCTTTATTTAGAAAGTCCTAAACCCTTTATAAAGTAGTATAGATAGTCGGTTGTAATTCATTAGCGACTACTTGTTGTGAATGAAACCAAAATATTATGATAAAAAATTAAAAATCTATCTAATTTGAGCAAGCATTAAAATGTGTAAAACTGAAATATACAAATTTTCACTAAACAAACATAAAAGGAATTAATCTCCATTTGAATTGGTTTTATTCTTCTTAGATATTGATTTCTGGCCCGGGGCAGAGAAGATATTTGATTGCTTAAAAATCTGCTGCTTTATCAAGGGGGTGCATGACCTAAATGACCTGTCACCCTGTAATTTGACCGAGACAATTTAACGTGCTTGACCCATTTTCTATATTAATAAGTTTATTAGAAAATTGTATGGTGCCTGCCACGCCTAGGACTGATTGAGTTATAAACTGGTATGACAAAGTTGTCACTATTTCTTCGCTAGAAATATGAAGGCAATCAAGAGGGACTCGAGTTGCCTCAAAGCTCTCAATTTATAGTCGCATGGATGTCATTGAAATTTTAATCGATCGTTTGAAAACCTTTTGCACGGTGAGTGGAGTTTAGATAGCCTCATGAAGCTAAACTGTTAAAAGTGATTTTAAAACAATCAAGAGTTTAAATGTTTGAGAATATGTTCACTTCTCCAAAAGGTGAAGATTGGTGGGATCACCCTGGTCCCATGCATCATATGGATGCCAACCGGACCCTCCTCCAAGGACCCGACTTCAGGCAATGAACACCACCGTGGACAGACTTATCGGAGGTGGGCTTTGAAATCTGGCCATTTTCTCCAATAAACCCCTCGTTGACCAGTCAATCTGAGCATTTGCGATGGGAAGATGATACTAAATGATTTTTTGACCAGTTAATCTGAGCATTTGCGATGGGAAGATGATACTAAATGATTTTTTGTGCTATGAAAAAGGCTTGAACCCGGGTCTATTGACCCAAGCCCAAAAGCTTTTACCAATGGGACCAAAGCATCATTGGTTTTAGAATAAATTCACTTGACTTAATTTATAGTGACATCAAGAGTTTTTTGTTTTATTTATCTATTTTAAGATATACCAAAATGAAAAAGCGGTGAGTTGTTAGCAACACTAAAAAAAAAAAAAAAAAATGGTCGAGTATGTTTCTTTTGAGAATCGAACAATGACCATTAGGTCAAAGGTTGATAAAATTACCAAATGAACTATACTCCATCTCAAGATACATGTCTCCAGGGGCGGAGCCAGAAAGTTTTTGTCGAGGGGGCAAAATATGATAATTTTTAGAAACTACACTAAAAATTGGTTCATTGGGCTGGGATTACAAAAATAGTCGAAATTTTTTGAAAACTTACACTACCATTTTTTCGCCGGGGGTCACATGACCCCCCGAACCTCCCTTTATCTCCGCCTCTGCATGTCTCCCTACCTCTATTTAACACAACTTTATGAATGGGGTCTTCATGATTATCAGTAAATTAAAACTAATGTACGTATATAGCATTATAACAATTTCTTATATAGAAATTAGTTGGCGTATTACCAATTGGTAAAATTTATGTTACTGATCAAGTAACCCTACGGAAAACATCATTAGTTTGGATAAAAGCGAACATAGCTCAAACTTCGGTGACGCGTCGTAGATGCCAGAGCTCAAGCTCGACTTGTTTAAGTTTATAAAACTTGAACTTGAGCTCCGCCGGCTCGAGCCTTGTTTTGTAAGCTCGAGAGAGCTCGGACGCTCTGAGCCTTGTTTTCTAAGCTCGAGCTCAACTCGTGGTATATTATACATGCTTGAGCTTGGCCTGGGATCGACTCGTTTTTATGATGCGCCAATGAAAAATAAAGGCCTGGATCAAGCTCGGCTCGTAGTATTTCTATTTTGAGCTCGTTTATAAGCTTGTTATTGAGCTTGTTAATAAGCTCGCTTATAATGCAAATGCATAATGTATTATATAAGTTTAATACTTAAAAAATGTGAGCCGCGATTTAAGCTTGAGCTCCCAGTGTCGTTTAGGCTTGCGAGCCAAACGAGGCATATAAAGCTCGAGCTTCAGTTTGATTAACATATGAGCTGCAATTTAGGCTCGAGCTCATTTAAGCTCGGCTCATTCAAATCTTTTAACGATTCGATCCGTTCTGATCCTGAGCTTTTGGCGAGTGACTCGGCTCATTTCCACCGGTAAAAGAGACCTTACATAAAGAGCCACACCTATGTAAATACAAAAGTGTGGAGTGCCCACTTTTTCAAGTGCCAAAAGATACTAAAAAAAGTGCCAAAACACAGTAATATTCTAAAAATGTATGCACAACGTTAAATTTAGTATATAAACAAGAAAGATTTAGCTTCTTTAACCTATGTGGGATGTAAGTTGGAATGGTTTTTATCATATACTCTACATAATACCTACATGTTAAGTCATGCATTTCTAGTATTCTAATCTATACTAGTTATCCGTTCATTATGAATCGTTGTATTCATATATGTTAATTGTAGATCGTTTGTATATTGAAGCCACTCTTATAATTTATGCCAAAGTTTAAATATGGTACTAGTACTTATTAAGGGATGATGCAATTTAAGTGATTTTGTACGGGATTGCTCTAATACTTTCGTTCTTTTTTGTTTCGTTGTGGGCGAGGAAAAAAGGGCGATGATGCAATTTGTTGTGATTTCTTAGATTACATGCCATGGAGTTAATTAAATTTCGTTGTTATGTAAAGTAAATTATTGTGTCTAAATTGGTCGAGAAACTCCGTTGGTCTTTCCGTCTCTTTAAGTTAGATTTTGTTGTAGTTTATAAAAATAGTTTATCTTTATTTTTCATAAGGTAATTAAGTACTACTTTATAGTTATATTCCACAAAGTATACATTAAATCTAGAGGTGGCAGTTTGTGCACAAAATAAAAAAGAAATTGACTAATTTGAGCAATTTTGTAAAAATTTGAGCACATTTTGCCCTCTCATTTTTTTTCAAATGGGCATATATTGCCTATTTAATTGTTTTTATAGAAAAACTTATAAATATCATATATTGAGTTTTTTAAATATAAATGAGGTGTTACGTTTGAGGAATTTATTTCGTTGTTTTGGGTCTTTTCTAAAGCGATTCGGTCCGCCTGTTTTGACACCTACAATTAAATGTAGTCCAAATTTAATAATGTTCATGTAAGGGCTTGATATTGCGAGCTTATATAGTCCACAGCAAATCATTTGTGGCGTAAATGAAGTCTTGAATCGAAATCGTACTTGTTGTTGTATTGTAAGTGTACTTTCTTTGTTTTTGTGAAAACTGAATTATTCCACTATGCAAGTAGTTTAGTTTAGCATTTAAGATAAGTTCGGTGAATAAAACCTATATGCAATCGTTGTGATTGATTGCGTTGTACATTGGTAGGACAAAGTATTTGTTAAGTTACAACATATATTTAAAAAAGTCAAGACTATTATATATGTTTTCGGATACAAGTGACAATTTGAGTTATTTATTTATTTTTTATTTTTTATTTTTTATTTCTTTTTTTGCTAATATAATAAACTCCAATTGCACCATGTAACCGAAAACATTATACCATTCTCAACACGTACTATTATCTTACAATGTACTATATAACAAAAGAAGATTTCACTTCTTTCACCTATGTGGGATATATGAGGTTGAACTAATCTTTTGAAATGTAGGCAAAGTTTTGATGACATAATTGGATTTGGAGGTCCTCTATGAGCTGGTAAAATCCAACTTTGTCGAGGCTGGGCATTTATTTGACACATAAGATGGAAAACTATTTCTATTGGTGTAAAACACTATTGATTCATATTGAACTTTTAGAAAGGTGTTTTAGATGGGAGTTTGTGGTTGTGATTTCCCACTTTGTATTTTGGGTTCAGAAACTGATTAATGCAAAACTACATTCATTTGGTTCAAGGATACACAGAACATGGTTGCAAAACTTATCATTATTGGTGGCGAGGATTCTAAATGTGAAAGTTTAAATGAAGATTTATCATCTTGAAATGCACCAAAAATATAAATGGGGAATTGCATGCCGAGAATCGACCCAGAAACCTCCCAAGTAAGGGATACTTCACTTCACCAGCCTACCATCCCACCTCGCATGAATATCCTCTTGCTCGTTTACAAACACACAAACTTTTTACATATGCGCTTAGCCCATATAATAATAAGAGGCCCATATCTTTCAAATCTTGGTTATATATATTTTTTATCGTAGACTTATACAATAATTGGATAAAACGAGCGGGGGCACCCGCGCGTTGCGACGGAGGTGTTGTGTTTAATCTAAGTCGAAAAAAAAATTGTATTTTTTTTTTGTTATTAAGGACGAAATTTGCAAAAGGTCGATAAGGAGGACAAGCGGTACGATTTGAAGCTAACTTGAAGGACTAAAAGTGTAAATTAGCGTATGAGCGATTGCCTATTCCCAACTATATGCGTCTTGTAGCAAACCAGCGTTTGCTGTGCATAACTATGCTAGCGATGATATTTTCGTTTTCAGTCCTTGAAACTGACGGGTTGTTGCAACGTTAGTCCTTAGGGACTAACGGTGAAAAAAAAGGTAACCTCAGGGGCTGTTTGTGTTTAATATTTGCACAGAAACAGCCCTTGAAGTTATTGTTCCATTGCAAATTTAATCCTCAACTGTTAGGTAACGGACGTTAAGGACTAACTTTGCAATTAATCAGTAACCTAAGGGGCTAAAAGGGGCTAAACTGAAAATTGAGTGTCCACTGTAGCTACAGTGCCCCGCAATGGGTTTTAGTATATATAGTAATTATGTCATTAAAATTAAGTAAACATCTGATTATATAACTCCTGAAACTTTTAAAGTATACTGATTTTGAATATATTGAGTTGAACATTTGGTATAATAACCCTTGTACTATTGTCCCGTATTTGTATCTTTCCCCTAGCTTTTGCTAGGGTCTATTTAAATTAATCTTGATTGAAAAAGAACATTGGTAGGGTAAAGCTCTATGTCTCTCGAATTGAAGGCAACCAAGAGTGGCTCGAGTGTCACCTGTTATACCAGAGTTACCTCATATCTTAATCACATGGATGTCAATGGACATTTGGATAAGTTTGAATGGAACTTTGTGTATGATTGAGTAGTCTAATGTTAAGAGCTTAGAGGTAACAAGCTCATACAAGATTTACTAAAAAGAGTCAAGAATTATATACTATATTTTCGTGTACATTGTTGTTGATTGATAAAGTATGATCGATGTACATGAAAACATGGTATTTCTATTGACATGTATGACCATATTTGCTATAGTATATAAACAACAAAGATTTCAGCTTTTTAACCTATGTGGGATGTAAATTTGGGCTGGTATTTACCAAATAATGTACATATCTTCTCTTGCATTTCTATACACCATTTACTTGTTTATTATAGAGCGTTAACATTGTACTTTGAAGCTACTTTGATAGTAGTACCATTGTTTAGATACGGTTATTAAGTGAATGGCGCAACTCGATTTAGAGTTCCTTGTATGTGTACGTGTACTCTCACATCATTCCTTTTTGTTTGGTTGCGGTTGAGGAAAAAGCTGGCGATAAGAGCATGGGGTGTCGTGGGCAACCCACTTCTCTTCATTTGGGCCTCACGTGTGCCACATCACCTCCACATCACTCCAACACACTCACTTAAAAATACCCCCAATCACAACTAACTCAATTCTCTTCATTTGGGCCCCACCCACCCTCATTTTATTTCTTTTCAAACGGTAATATCAAACATTATTATGAATTGGTTTTGTCCTTTACCGTGTCGTTGTAACAACGAGAGGCCAAGTGGCGAATGAGCATGGCGTGTGGCGAGAGGCAAAACGAAGTGGCGAGAGGCCACGTATGAAACGGCGAGGGACAAAACGAACCATACCCCATGCTCTAATGCAACACGTTTTTTGTTGTTTGATTAACCTATCGTGAAGTTAACGAGAAACGAGTACAATGGGTCAAATCATTATTATCAGAATGAAAAAGTATCTAAAGTAGTGTTTTTTATGCATACAACCATCTAATTATATTTAATTTAAGATCTAGAATATAATTGTTATATATTGCTAGTGCATGAGTTCTATGTTAAAAATTAGACATTGGACAAAATAAAATTGACTTATCGACTCCATCCGGCCGGTGTAGACAAAAATATGACCCGTTTGATGTCGACACGTAACTTACCCGCCCATCTTGCCATCTCTAACATCATACCATAAAGCGGTTTAATCGTGTTCTAGTTACGCTGGAACACTCAAGGAAGAACATACTATATTTTAGTGTCTTCTTTGTTTCTATGGCACAAGTAGTGTTATGCTATGCAAGTAACATAATACAAGCCCTTTTACCTGTTAAATATATTTCATTTAGCTTTTAAGAAAACATTTGTAAATACTATTTCACAAAAGTGTAGATTGACGGGAACACCCTGACCTCGGAAGCCTTTTGGCACCAGCCATTGCCTACCCCACAAGGAATAGCTCCGGAAACTCTCCTGGTCTAGTGGGGCACAAACATTTGTGAATACTATTAATAGACTATATATTGTTATGTGACATATCAAGATATCCATTGGGAACTTCATTAATTTGGTTTAGCCGTTTAAGTGAACCGTACTCAAACTCTGTGGCGTTTGGTGGGTATTTTGGTAGGACTCACACCACATCTATTCATTTTGGATAGTTATGTTGACACGTGTTCGTTGGTAACTTGTGATCGATTGAGTAGTACATTGGTATGACCAAGTCGTCACTATGTCTCTTGATGCCTTCACTAGAAATGTAGGCAACAAAGAGGGCAAATCACCAATTTGGATTTGTTTGAATGATATCGAGTTGTACAATCGTGAGCTTAGAAGACCAAACTCATATGTTCTCAACAATGATGTTACATGCATGGAGGGCCATGCCTTGATACATTTTCGTAACATGTTACACAGCAGAATCAAATATGGCTAGGTAAGTTCGGTGAATCGGTCAAACATCTAGAGATTGAAATGGAACACCGAACAGGTAACGGATATACATAGAAGATTACTAAATATTTAGTTGCATAAACATATAGACAATATCTATAAGATCCTCCTACAATGTCTATCTTTGGTTATATAAGATCCTCCTACAATCTAAAATTTGACATGTAAGCACTTAATTAGGTGACACTTGGATTTCCAAAAGAAGGTTTGTTACGGTGTAAGCAACATTTAGATTAACATGTTCACGCTTTTAACAATGACAAGTGTTATTATTCATGTGTTTAGTTAAGCGACAAGTGTTTTCACCATACATTTATAACATAGTAAATGTAGGAAAATAAAATCGTGTGTGAATGATTTATAATCTGGATATCAATCTAAATCGTGTAATCACTTAAAAATAAAGTATTTCGACCTTATATATCTCGGGTTAACGAAATCCTTAATTGGATAAGACAGATTGTTCAATTAAAATCTAAGATATGAGAAATCAATCAAAAACGTTAGAGTATATAAACAACAACATGTTAATACTCTTAACATATGTGAAACTCATTTATTAGAGTATATAAACAACAACAATCTCACTTCCTCAGCCTGTGTGGGATGGAAAGCTGGGAATGCTTTTTATCAAATAATGTACATACTTTACATGTTGAATCTTGCATTTCTATATAACATATATCTACCCGCTATGTACTTATAGATTTAACATCATTTGAGGACAGAACATTCTTTACATACTAAATGATTAATCTCCACCCTCCATATTCTTTTCATTTTTATTTGATTTAATGGATGAGATTAATACCATTGTGACAAGCATTTAACTATCTTTCTATAGATAGACACTTTGATATACTTTCGACAAATTTTTTTTTCGTGTTTTTCACTTTTATTTTACATTTTTTTGTTTTTTTATCGTTATTGAAATTTGCATTAAAAAAATCCCGTGTGATTAAACATTAATATCACATATGATATTCAAACTATTGTTTAATCACATGTGATTTTTTCATGCAAATCTCAAATTTGAAAAAAAAAAAAAAAAAAAAAAATGATTTTATTTTTCTTTTCTTAAAAGTATATCAAAGTGCCCGTCTATGATAATTAAATGATCGTCGCGATGGTGTAATTATTTTCCCTTAACGATTAACGGTTTAAAAGATATTTAAATTATAAAAAGTATGTGAAATAATAAAATGATTTTAATTTCAACAATTGATTTAGTTTTTGATGAAAGGTAGAAAAAAAGTTTGGTATGTAAAATATTGTAAAATAATTGTCCTCGTACTTATAGTGTCATTGTTTAATACTCTTATATTAAGTGACACCACAATTGTATTCAGTTATCCTCATATGTGTCGATTAGTTTGTATATATATATATATATATATATATATATATATATATATATATATATATATATATATATATATATATATATATATATATATTTTTTTAAAGACTCGCAAGGATGATACATATATACATGTTGGATAATTCTGGCGACTCATGTTTGTTAGTATCTTGTGAGTGATTGCGTTTTACACTAGTAGGTCAAAGTTGGGCCTTTTGTTCTTGATACTTTCACTAGAAGTGTAGACACCAAACATGGCTCAAATCACCAACGTTTCACCATAGTTGCCTCATATCTTAGTAATCTGGATCAGTTGAATGGTACTTTGTGCATGATTGAACTGTACGATCATAAGAGCTTAAACGGCCAAACTCATATGTTCTCAACAAAAGCGTTACATGGAGGGCCATGCCTTGATAAATGTTCATAACATGTCGCATTATATCAGAATCAATATGGCTAGGTAAGTTTGGTGAATCGGTCAAAACATTTATGGACAATGTATGTAAATAACAAGGGAATTCCATGATGTCTTTGAAAAACTTGAAAACAAATAAAAAGTTTAGACTTTGGAGTAGGAATATTTTTAAAGTGAAAAAAAGATAAACCACTTAAAAAATCAAGAATTTATATTAAATTTTCTAGACAATGATGCTAAGAAGTTTCAATTTTTTAGTTTTATAATCAACTTCGTCAACATAATATGTCTGAAAACATAGTGATATTCTAGACATGTGGGATTCTCATTCTCTATAGTATATAAACAAGAAAAATTTCACTTCTTTAACCTATATGGGATATAAATATGAAATGGTTTTCAAACACATAATATTGCACATTACTTGCCCAAACGTGCATTGCTAGTATTCTAATGCATACATTCATGAGATGATAAGAATACAAGATGTACAGGCTGAACATGTACGTTAAGGTAAAATGATTTTCAGCATGTGTAATGTATGTAATCGAGAAAAAAAAAAGATTTCTCATTGCGAAAGAACTCTTGCACTCGTTTTGTCATGAAGTTAATTAGTGATTCAACGGTGAAAGTAGTTTAGTTTACGCGTTTTATATGTTCAATATACTTTCCATATCATATAAGTAGAAAATCATTGTGTGAGTGATTAACTTCCCTTTGCGAAACATCAATATTTAGATAAGTGAACCGGACTTCGACATGTGTGAGTTTAAATAAAGATATCTTAAATCGTTTTTCTTTACTATATGCGTTCAATAAGGACTAGTGTTATTCATTTTTATGAGTTTTAGCCATGCGTACTGCAGCTTAAAATATTATTAACAGGAATATAAATATCAAATGTAAGTATGTGTTATTGTGAATTGTAAATAAGTATACGCGATTATAATTATAGCTGCGACTCTTGTAATTCATCTTTTATATAAGGATATCCGGAAAAAATAAAAATATTATATTTTAACTTCATCAACAATCATTATATGCTATTAAGCTTGCATATTATGCACACTATAATATCAATAGTTAAATATAACCAACATATCAACCTCAACACAAATGTTAGCTGCCAAAGTTAAATCTTTCATTCAACAAAATCGATATCAATACATAAAAAAAAATTATGCAAAAAGTCGTGCATAATTATTAGTTCTACTTATATCACATATACAAAATATTAAACATGAGTAAATTCTTATATGTACGTATATTAAACTAAAATTTTAAAATAAAATTGATTTATATGTAAATTTTAAGTGCATGGGAATTATAACCAGTTATGTGAATAAAAAAATTTACAGTGACCTATTTGAATATTTTTAAAAAGTATGATAACTTGTGTGCAAAAAGCCCGGGTTAAAATAAAAATTAAATAGTGAAGAATTAATATTAATTCCCAAGCACGGAAGATACATGATGTTTGATGTTTTATAACCAACATCATAAGAATTATGTGCTTGAAAACATAACATTAATCTTGCCATTAATGGTCCTTATATAATGTAGTATATAAGCAAGGAATTTTTCACTTGTTTAACATATGTGGGAACTCGAGATACAATTTCAATCAGATGATAATAATATATAAGTACAAATTATATCACTAATGTAAATATGTGATATTGGTTTCCTCTCGTATTTATGTTCTTTTTTGTTTGGTTGTCGTCGACAATGCAACTCGTTTTGTGTTTCTTTATCTACATGCTATGCAAGTTAATTAAGTCTTGTTGGTAATGTAAAATATAAATTAATTTTTTGTGTCAGTTGGTCGAGAAACTCACTCGATCTAACTGTCTTGTCCTTTTTAATTAAATTTTGTTGTAGTTTATGAGGACATATATTAGTGTACTTCCTTTGATTGTATGACTATCGGTGTTACCTTTATGCTATATCTGGTAAAAATACTTTTTGAGCATTATAACGGGTTTATTTTTTATAGAAATTAGTTGGTGTAGCACCAACATGTAATTTTTATGTTACTATCAAGTAACCATATGTGAAACGTCATTAGTTTGGATAAGGCTAACGGAACTCAAACTCAGTGTCGTTTGGTGAGTGCGACATTCCTATTTAGTTTGGATAATTGTGGTGACTCGTGACATTAGTACCTTGTGATTGATAGCCTCTATCTTTAATCACAAGAATGGCAATGGTAAGAGCTTAAAGGACCAAACTCATAAGCGCTCAACAGAAACGTTACATGGAGGGCCAAGCCTGAATTCATTTTCGTAACATGTCACATCAGAATTCTTATAGCTATAAGTAAGTTCAGAAGGATAGGTGAAACGTTTAGAGGTCGAAATAAACACCAACTGCTAATGGATATACATAGAAGATTATTATATTTTTAGTTGCATAAACATATGGACAATATTTGAAAATAAAAGGTTTGGAGTATTACTTTTTTAAGTGACAACAAATATTAAAAAAAATATATTTGTTAAGTTACAAGAGATATTAAAAAAAAGTCAAGACTTTTATATCAGTTTTCGACTACACTAATCCCAAGGAGTTTATGTTTTCGCTAATATAATAAACTCCAATTGCATCATGTAATCGAAACCATGATAGCATTCTCGAAACAAGTTGTTCCATTACAATCTAGTATATAACCACCTGAGATTTCACTTGTTTCATCTATGTGGGATATTTGTAAGGTTGAACTAATTTTTATCAAATAACAATAATCTACACCAGTTATATGTCCATTATAGAGTGTTAGTGCTAATGTTCCAATACAGTAATTATTAAGTGACAAGGAAATTGATTTTGGAGATCCTCCATGAGGTAAAAAATTTATCACGGATTTCAAATGGGTGTACTCATATTTTTTGTTTTTTTAAAGTGGCAATAATGCAACTCGTTTTGTGTTTCATGTATTTCATGCCGGCCATGAAGTTAATTAGAGATTCAACGCTGCAAATAGTTTAGTTTAAGCGTTTTATATGTTAAATATACTTTCCATATCATAAACGTAGGAAATCTTTATGTGAGTGATTAAGTTACCTAATCAATAGTTTGGACAAGTGAACTGGACTCGGCGTGTGTGAGGTTGAGTGAGCTTTTTAGTAGGACTCGTGAGGGGTGACACACTAACACGCCTATCCATTTTAGACCATTCTGGTGAGACACATCCGTTGGTACTTTGTAATATAGAAATGAACATCGGTAGAACAAAGTTGTCTCTTCTTTGCTAGAAATGGAGGCACCCAAGAGGGACTCGAATCATCTGTGTTGTAACAAAAGTCGCCTTTTGCATGGCACCTTTTGTATGAGTGAGTTATTTAATAATTGTGTTCAATAGGGACCTTGCATGGAGGGTCATGACCTAATTCATTTGCCGTAACATGTCACTGCAAAGAATGACTCGAGTTATAAAAAAATCCTCAAATGTTGCTTGGTAAATTAAAATTGAGAACGATGATGTAATTGTGGCTTTTTATAATAATGTAGATAGAGGTAAAAGTGAGTAAAAAATTCTTCGAAAGGTTTAAATCGACTGGAAAACTTTAACCTCATACACCTTTTTTGAATGCCACGACCCTTTAGTTGAAGCACGAACAAAAAGATTGTAAATAAAAGGTCTCAACTGCCCATTCCATAAGTGAAAGGATACTAAAAGCTAAGATTATATACTCCCTCCGTCCCATAAAAACTGTCCAGTTTGACTATTTTGAGTCTTTCTTTCTTAATTTTGACCTTAAATATTTTTGTTTGCGTTATATAATATTTTATAAAAATCATACCAATGAACATACATGTAAATCTCAATCCGTTCATATATTTTTCATCAAGTGTTGTACAACGTAAACAAAATTATTTAAGGTCAAAGTTGTAAAAGAATGACCTAAAAAAGTCAAAGTGGACAATTTTTATGAGACGGAGGTAGTATTAAATTTTCAATGAACATGTTGAGTCAAGTTTTTGCTGTTTGGATCAATCCATAAACTTGATTAACCATGTACCTTAAACTAGGGGTGTCATTCGGGCTGACCCGACCCGAACCCAACCTGATCCAAACTCGACCCGATTCAATTCGGGTCGGATCAATCGGGTTCAAAAATATATTCGGGTCAACCCGAGTTCTAAACAAGGTCGGGTTCGAGTATTTTTTTTAGCCTTGACCAGACCCGAACCCAACTAACCCTGCTCAACAACACTTTTACAATGTAAAATGCTCGGGTTGACCCCGAACCCGAATTGACCCGACCCAAGTTGACCTGAGTTTTAAACAAAATCGGGTTCAGGTATGTTTTTTTTAAAGCTTGACCTGATTTGACCCGACCCATTGACCAACCCAGGTCAACCCGAATAACACCCCTACCTGAAACCATAACACTAGTCTCAACATGTATGATACTCATACACTATATTATATAAACAAGAAAGATTTTACTTCTTTAACCTATGTGTGATATAAGGTTGTTGAAATGATTTTGGGAAATACATAAGGATTAGGATCCTCTCATGTTCATTTGAACATGAGTGGTAATGTTGTGCTTGGGGTAATTGTATATTGCTATTAGTGCAAAATATTTATTTTATTTTATCTCAAGTGTACAATCACAAGAAGCACAACATTACCTCTCATGTTCCTTATCCAATACATAAATATAATAAATGTACACACCTGTTGACTCACGCTACATTGAGGAAAATTTTAAAAAAGAAAATAAAAGCTTGATTACGCAATCTCCGTATATGATAAAATAAAATCAATAAAATGTCCTTTGTTTATAAAAGGAAAACGTAAATATATATGAATAATGTATTTAGGTATCTAACAAGAATTTACTTTTGAGCGAGTAGTAAACCGAGATTATAAATACAGAAAAAGAAACAAACATATCTAATATGGATGTGTTATGGGCCTATTGTTATTGTATTGGCTAAGCCCATTTATAAACTATTTGTCCTTATTACTACAACATTTACTATTTTAAATGGGAGGTGATTTGTACACACATATTTTTAGCCATACACCATTAATTTGTGTATAGCGGTTGTTATCTTTATCGTATTACATATGTAAATTAGTGGTACATGGCAAATAAAAATGATGTACAAATCATCACCCATCTTAAATAGATGCACCAAGATTTATATCATGTTATGAAGGGTTTTCATGGCTATTTCATGCTATCTGATTTAGTTTGTTTTAAGTGGCTTTTAAAAATAGAATTAAAAAAATTTGGTGACAGGTAAAGTGTTATAGATAATCATAAAAAGTACAAAGCCTCAAACATACTACATGGACGATCCTCATGAGTGTTAAAGACCTCAAAACCAGTTTGAATGCTAAGAGCTTATACGGTCAAAGTCGTATGTGCTCAATAAAGACTTTATATGGCCGTCTTTAAGGGTGTGTAAGGTGAGCGGACCGCTCAAGGCCAGAATTTGTAAGGTCTCAAAATCTGTCCCGTTAATAATTATATGCATGTGTAGACATATTTTTCACGAAGAAAAAAGTATTTAGATGGGAAAATATCTTAAATGAGTAATATGTTAGAATGTTTAGATAAATAATTGCATTATATCTTATAAACGGTGACACTTTATATATAATATTGCTTAACAAAATGCCTCATTATATAATTTCGTACATGCCCTTCAAAATTTCGCCGATTCATGGGACGGCCCTGATTGGTGTAACATCTATAGATCGAAATGAACAACAGCGGCTATTTGATATACATAGAACATTACTATGTATATTTTAGTTGCATAAACATGTATGGACAATCTTTGTAAATAGAAAGTATATAGTACCATTTGTTAAGTTATGTTATTGTTTGTCCTGTTCGATTCGATTAATTTTTTAGAATGGATAACCGTGACCCGAACCGTGAGTAACCGCTCATTTCGGGTATCCGCATGTCCGGTTACCTGTCTAGTATGGTTCGGTTCAGATAGTAAAATAAACTACGACCCGCATGATGTCCGCATGTCGGTTATCACGTCTAGTATGGTTCGGTTCGAGATAGTAAAATAAACTACGACCGATGGATGGTTAAAATCTATAAGCGAACGAGCAGATAATCGCCCCATGAACACCCCTATATATGTATGAAAACATAACATTATTCTTTACATGGAGGGTCTTCGTATCCAAGCAAGCTTTCACTTCTTTAACCAACGTGGGACTATAATACTAATAGTCTATGCGGTTAAGATGTTTGTATTCTGATAACTAATGCCAAAGTTTACATATGGTAATTAAGTGACGAATGCAATTAAACTCGGTATCATCTACCGAGTACAAACTTTATCACAAATGTCATATAGTTTTACTCTCATTTTCTTACATTCTTTTTTGTTTGGTTGTGATCACGGAAATAATGACAATAATGCAGCTTGTTTTGTGTTTTTTTGAGTTACATCCCACGATGTTAGTTATGTGTCGTTGGTAATGTGAAGCAACTTATTTTCTCTTGCTATTGGGCCAAATCATGAACCCGTTACGTTTGTTCGAAACACCTCTGTATGCTTTATATATATTATTTAGTTAGTTTTTATAATAACAAACAGGTTTAACTGATCTTTTGTAGTCTAAAATGTGATTTGAATGTACCTATGAATTTTAGGTACTACGTTTTGATTAATTGCATTTCAAATAGATTTACACACAAATGTACCTTTTCATGAGAAGATCGCGTTCCTGCAAGAGGACCAAATGACTTTGGATGGTATCTAGTCTTCCGACCAGACGATTATGATCAAACGTAAAGCCATCTCTGTTTCTAATCTTCCTGATCCTTCCATTTCATCTCATGCTTGCAATAAAACCGAACTTATTTATGATTTTTGTTGTTATAGTTATGCTGAAATGCCCAAGGAAGAAAAGAACAAGATTTCTCATTGCGGAAGAGCTCTTGCGTTGGCAAAATCCCACTTTGCTGAGGCTGGTTATGTATTCGAAATGTAAGATATGAAATTATCTGCATTGGTGCATAATGCTTTAGATTCATATTGTACTTTTAAACAAGATATTATAGCTGGGAGTTTGTGGTTGTGATTTTCTCACTTCACATTGCTTTTTCCCTAAGGAGGTATCCATTGTATTATGGGTTCAAAAACTTATTGTTGCAAGTACATGATTGTGCAAAAGCCACCTTTATGTGACTGAATGCTTAACCAAATTAACGATGTGTTGTTTAGTGAGTTTTTGGTAAGACTCGTAAGGGTGACACATCTATACATGTTGTATAATTTTGGTGACTCATCTTGGTTAGTACTTTCTGATTGATTGAGATGTACATTAGTAGGTCAAAGTTAGGGGCGGAGGCAATAGGGGACTAGTGGGTGCTAAGCCTCCCTCAACTAGCCTAATAAGTCTACCATAATATAGCCCAAAAGCCCAATATTTTAAGATTAGAAACAATCGGCCCCTACCAATATTATCGATTCAATATTGCGTTTCATGGATAAAAAATTGTAACGGCTGAAACTCAAGAGTCAAGAGGAAAAAGAGTGTAACAAGTGTATAAACCGATCAAAAGAATTGTGTTTTTGTGATAAGGTATTGAACGAACTTATTTTGTCATTTCATTAATGATCAAAATTACTTATTCACTTTTATTCACCTCTTTGAATCTTTGTGTCTTCAGTTCTTTGAAATATTGAATTATGATTTAATCAATAGTTTTTGTTCTTTCAGTAATGATCACTTCATTCACTTGATAACTATTAAAGTATTAATTGGTTGTAGCCTTGTATGATTGTCAATTTAACACTTGTTGTATGCTTGATTACGTATGTGCCTTTAAAATGACATTTGTTTGGCAATCAAGAATCATACATTAACTACTGAGAGGTACTGTATTTTTTTTTGGGTTAGTAGTGAGGAGGCCAAACGCTAATCGCTAAGTTGCTATCGGCCATTGAAATTCTTACCAAGATTGATTAAGGCTTTGTATTAGTGTAAACGTCTTTCTTTAATTTACTAGACATTTGACTCTTCGTTTTTTACTTTTCTAGATTTTCATGCTTTGATATAATGGTTAGAATTATATCGTTATCATTATAAAATTTTATATCGGCCCCCTTAACGTGAAATCCTGGCTCCGCCCCTGGTCAAAGTTGTGACTTTGTCTCTTAGATACCTTCACTAGAAATGTAGGCAACCAAGAGGGCTCAAATAACCAATGTAGTACCCGTCTTATTTCTTAGTCACATTGATGACAGATCACTTTGAAGGGTACTATTTGTATGATTGATTTGATCGGTGAAACTCAAACCTTTAGAGTTTGGAATGAACACCACATCGAATATCCAGAATGGGTTTTTAAAATATTGATGTTATCATAACATATTCTTAAGAAGTCTTCAATAAATATAGGCTAAGTGTTATGGGAGGTAGTCTAATATCACCACCTCCACCTTTCATGTGGGGCCACCATTACCTCCCATCAAATATAACACGCGGTCTCCCATTCTTTCCAAATTTTGGTGGTGCAGACCACCAAAGGTGATCCTGTATTTTTATGTTTGTTTGTGTTTTTGGGTATATTATGAGATATGTTTTTATAAAGTGAAGTATTTTTATATGTTTGGATTGGTGGTGATCATTACACATTTACACTTGTTTCGTGGTGGGTTTGATGATGATAACACTTAGCCTTATAGTTATGTTAGAAAACCACTAAAAAGTTAGCTTCATAAACATATGGACAATCTTTGTAAATACATAGTTAGGACCATGACTTTTTCTAAGTTAAAAGATATATTAAAAAGCGTGGTGTTTATGTTAGTTCTCAGACGCAATCTTCAAGGAAGTTTTTTGTTTTTGTTTTACAAACAACTTCATAAAGGACTACTATACGCCTTGAACACATAACATGATTCTGAACATGTATGGTCCTTATATACCGTAGTATATAAGGTAGGAAGATTTCACTTCTTTAGCCTATGTGGGAATGTGGGATGTAAGGTTGAATTGATTTTAATCATATGAGAATAATTTATACGTATGAGTTATCTTTTCATTACGAGTGTTTGTATTTTAAAGATACTCCGACAGTTAATGCCAAAGTTTAAATAGAGATCATCTATGTAGTACAAGTTATATCACTAATCTAATTTGGGTTTACTCTCTTATTTTCGTTCTTTTTGGTTAGTTGTTGTCTTCCGTAATGCATCTCATTTTTTGTTTCTTAATTTACATGCCATGAAATTGATCAAGTATGTCGTTGGTAATGTAAAGAAATTTTTGTGTGTCTAAATAGCTCGAGAAACTCACTCGATCTAACTGTTTGTCCTTTGTAGTTAAATTATGTTGTAGTTTATGATAATATATAAGTGTATACTAGTACTTCGTATGTTTTGATGACTATTGTATTGTTATGCTATGCAAGTAGCTTAATACAAGCACTATATCCGTTAAATATACTTATTTAGCATTATAATAATTTTTTTATATATGGAAATTAGTTGGTGTAGCACCAATAGGTAATTTTTATATTGCTGATCAAGTAACTCTATGTGAGACGTCATTAGTTTGGAATAGGCCACCCGCGTTCGTTTGTACCTTGTGAGTGCGACACATCTATTCATTTTAGATAATTTTGGCGACTCGCGTTCGTTAGTACCTTGTGATTGATAGCGTTGTACGTTGGTAGGACAAAACTTTGACTCTACCTCATATCTTTAGTCACATGAATGCCAATGATAAGGGCTTAAAGGACAAAACTCAAATGTGCTAAAAAAAAAGAGACGTTACATGGAGGGCCAAATCTTAATTCATTTTCATAACATGTCACAATAGATCAATATGGTCATAGGTAAGTTGAGAAGGATAGATGAAACGTTTAGGGATCAATATAAACACCAACGGCCAATGGATAAAGATAGAAGATTACTAAATATTTAGTTGCATAAACATATGGACAATCTTTGTAAATAAAAAGTTTGGAGTACCACTTTTTTTAAGTAAAACAAATAATAGAAAAAGTATTTGTTAAGTTACAACGTATATAAAAAGTCAAGGCGTTTATATCGAGTTTTGAGTTCTATGATGAATTGAGCTTATTTTTTATTTTTTTGTTAATATAATAAACTCCAATTGCATCATATAACCGAAAACATGTTATCATTCTCAACACAAACTGTTATCTTATAGAGTAGTATATAACTAAAGAAGATTTCACTTCTTTCACCTACGGGGGACATACAAGGTTGAACTAATCTTTAGTAATGTAGGCAAAGTCTGATTACACTTGTTAAGTGACTACGCAAATGGATTCAAAGGTCCTCTATGAGGTGCAAATTTTATCAGGGATTTAAGTGAGTTTATTATCATATGTTTCTTTCTTTTTTGTTTGAAAAGTTGGCGATAATGCAACTCCTTTTATGTTTCTTGAATTGCATGCCATGAGGCTAATCAGAGATTCAACGCTCTAAATAGTTTAGTTTAAATGATTTATATGTTAAATATACTTTCAATTATATAAGTAGGAAATCTTTGTGTGAGTGATTAAGTTCTCTTTACTGAGAAACACCACCGTTTGGATAAGTGAAGCTGGATTAGACACATTGTGTTGATAAGTTTTTAGTAGGACTCATGAGGGTGATCCATCTATCCATTTTAGATAATTCTGGTGACACGCATTCGTTGGTACCTTGTGATATAAAAATAAACATCGATAAGACAAATTTGTCACTCTGTCTTTGCTAGAAATGAAGGCAACTAAGAGGGACTTGAGTCGCCTCAAAGCCCTCAATTTATACTCACATGGAAGTTGTTGAACATCTAGCTCGATGAAGTTAAAATGTTAAAAGTTATTTAGAACAAATAATTCTATGGCAATTTTGAGGAAGAATATGTTTACTTGACTTTATGATGACATCAAGAGTTTTTCCTTTATTTATTTATTTTGGAATATATTCAAAATAGAAATGCAGTGAGTTGTTAGCAACATAAAAAAAATGGTGAAAGCTAAAGATACGCAACATAGTTTTTCAAAACAGATGATGTATGCAATGAACTTTGAAAATTACCACTTGCTGTCGCATAAAATACTTTCAAATTTGGAACAATGTACGTAATATGACCGGTAACTAGTAGGTTATCAGGTCACAAAGTTTGAAAAATGACAGAAATGGTCCCGGTGAAACTGCGTTGACTTTCACATGTCATCCCTTGACTTTATTTTTGGTTAAAAAAGATTCAGTAATGGTCCTTATGGTCATTGACATTCATATTTAGTCCGTTTTATTTTTTCGTTTTCATCCGTTTTTCTCCGTTTTTCTTACGTTTTTATCGGTTTTCATCCGTTTTCCAAGAAAAAAATTTGAAAAAAAAAATTGCAAATATTTTTTTTCAAAATTTTAAAAATTTGAATAAAAAATTTCAAAAAAAAATTTTTGAATAAAAATTATTTTTGAATATATATTTTAAAAAAAGTTTTTGACATTTTTTAAAAATTTTCAATATGTCGAAATACATTTTTGTTTCAAAACTTTTTCAATATTTTTCGAAATTTGGACATATTGAAAAAAAATAGAAAACAAAAAAAGTATTTCGACATATTGAAAAATTTGGAAAAAAATTTTAAAATTTTCTTTTAAGATCTTTTTTTTTTTAATTTCAAAAAAAACTTTGAAGAAATTTTTTATTCAAATTTTTTTAATTTAAAAAAAAATATATTCAAAAAATTTCGAAAAAAACAATTTGGAAAAAAATTTCCAAATTCTTTTTTGAAAAAATGGTATTCGCGATTTTTTGCAATTTTTTTTTGAAATTTTATTCAAATTATTTTTTCGGAAATTTTTTTTCCAATTTTTTTTGAATTTTTTTTTCTTTTTCAAATTTTATTTAAATTTTTTAATATGTTGAAATAGTGCAAAAACGTAAGAAAAACAGAGAAAAATATAAAAAAAAATGACAAAAACGGATAAAAACGAAGGAAAATAGACAAAACGTAAGAAAAACAGACGGACAAAAATCTAAGGCTAGACACAGTGGCGAACTAGTTCGTTTGTGCCACATCAGATTTCTCTCTCCGACGACTTGACGACGACCTAGTTGCCACAGTGGTGACCTAGTTCTTTTTTTTTTTTTTAATATAAATACAAATGAAGCGGGTGGCTCGTGTGCTTTCTTCTTGGCTGCGTCACGAGCTTTTGGTCGTGATTCTCGAGTCTCTTCTTCTTCAGAATCATCCACATCTTGGGGATGAAAAGGACCTTTTGTTGACCCCGAGGTGGTTTCCGAAGTCTTGGATTTCTTCGACTAGTGCGTGGTGAAAGTAGGCATCTCAACAGTTTTCCAAGCAGAATGCCCTCTCAAAACTTTCCAACACTCCTTCAATGTAAACTCATGCTTGTGAAGCACATGGTATTCATTACAAGCCTTTTCATAGTCGTCTTCGTCATTCTCACCGCTTCCGTGATTATCCTTGATATTATCCATAATTGCACAAAAGAAACCAACCCTAGAGCGAATCCTACCCTTCCATTTGGTGGATTCACGGGTCGTGAGGTTCTTGTTGAACGGTTTCATTTTCAAAGTACGCTATCACCTCATCCCAAAACCACTCGGTTGATAGCGTTCCCTCTTTCCAAATTTTCTGACACATGTACCCTAGCTCTACAAAGCGCGACCTCTTCCGCTTTTGTCCATGGTTTGACGGGTGCGGTTGCAACATTCTTGCCTTTCCCCTTTGTAGCCCGTTTTGAACCCTTCTTTGATTTGGCGGGTGACGTCTCTTCGACATCGTCTTCAATACGAATAGAATCGTGGTATGAACCGTGCCCCGAACCTTGTCCCATCGAAGCATCTTGAGTCGGGTATTCTTGAGGCGTGTAGCATTGGCGGGAGGAATTCCATAAAATGCTCAAAATCCATATCAAGATTAACACCATGAAGCGGTGAAAACGATTGATTAGGTTGGGAAGATTGGGAGAAATCCATGTTAGGATGATATGACGACCCGCTTGGTGCTTGGTTTTAATTGATACTCGGACGACCGATGGGAAATATGGGCGATTGGCGTAAAATGGGTTTTGATTGTGGTTGGGATGTGGTAGTCGTGTTTCATAATCAAAACCGGGTGCTTTCAGCGAATACCCGATTTTGTGGTGGTGTTAAACCGGTTAGTGAAATGGTGGATCCGGTGAGAAATTCAAGTTCGGGAATTTTGGGGAAGTCGGGATCTTGGTTTTGAGTTGGGAGTTTTTCTTTGTGACATGATGAATATTGAAGAGAATTTGTTTGAATTGTGTTTGAAATTGGGTGTTTAAAAATGTGTTTGAGGTTGGTATTTATAATGTTGTAAAAGTGGTAAAGTTTTGGAAAAGTGGTAAAGTTTGGGCTTGTGTAACTCGGTTGTGTGCTCAACCGACTCAACCCTCCTTCTCTCTCAACCGAGCGACAACCAGCGAACCGCAATGGGTGGCCCTGACCAACCCCTAAACCGGCGACAACCCAACCCATTGTGGCTAGCCTAAGAAAAATGTAAGAAAACGGACAAAACGGATGAAAACCGATAAAAGCGTAAGAAAATGGACAAAGCGTAAGAAAAAGCGGATGAAACGGGCAAACGAAGGAAGATAGACAAAGCGTAAGAAAAGCGGATAAAAGCGGACAAAAATTGAAGAAAAATGGACAAAGCGTAGAACAACTGAGACAAAAGCGGATGAAAATCAAAAACAAAGAAAATAGACAAAAGCAAGAAAAAGCGGATAAAAGCGGACAAAAATCTAAGAAAAAGCGGACAAAAGCGGATGAAACCGATAAAGCGTAAGAAAAAGGACAAAGCGTAAGAAAAGCGGATGAAAGCGAAAAAGCGGACTAAATATGAAAGTCAATGACCATAAGGACCATTCTTGAAACTTTTTTAACCAAAAATAAAGTCAAGGGATGACCTGTGAAAGTCAATGCAAGCCACGGGGACAATTTGTCATTTTCAAACTTTTGACACGGTAACCTACTAGTTACGGTCATACGTACGTTGTTCCAAATTTGAAAGTATTTTGCGTACAATGGTAATTTTCAAAGTTCATTGCATTATATCGTCTGTTTTGAAAAACTATGTTCGCGTATCTTTAGCTTTCACTTTAAAAAAAATAATAAATAAAATAAAAACGACAAAGCAAAAGAACAAGACTCTATCATGTTTTACTTATCTTCCTACCTCTAATTAATATAACGTGTTTACAGCAAGACAAACACTTTAGAAATGGATCTCAATTCATACTCTATTTCTCATTTAGACTTCTAACTTCGGTATACAAAATGTATAGGGCAAATATACGCAGGCACCCCACATATTCCTTGGCAGGCACCTCTTTGTAGGGTGGGTCCCCCTTTGTCGGCGGCTTTTTTTTTTTTATTTTTTTTTTTTAATTGTGTGTGTAGTGTTTAGTTGTATTTAATTTAGGTATATTGTATGGTGTATTGAATTTGTGAAGTGTTTTTATATGTATAGTACATTTAATTTGTGTAGTGTTTTTATATGTATAGTGTATTTAATTGTGTAGTGTTTTTATATAATATTTATTTTACGTTATGCTTTTTAATTGTGTGTTTGTTTCCATTTAATTAAACAATAACAATAAAACATTAAACAAGTAAAACAACAATGTTTTCAATATTACAACGTCTACTCCACATGAAGATTATTAATGTCATCTATAAGCTCATAGAGTATTCCACTCGGCTGACATGCATGATCAACTGGATTACTTGCGGATTCAGTGATGCTTCCAACGCCTTTATTTTTGCACGCAACAAAGTCTTTTCACCAATAGCATGTTGATTGTTGTATCTTTAGTTTCGCGGTTTGAGCCTAGCGTTGAAGAAGAAGCTTCACCAAAGTACTTTTGTTGAAATATTTCCTTCCACATGAAGTATCGACACCCATAGTCTTTAGTCACTGGTTGTTACATGGCGAAACAATTATAAGAAATGTATTCTAAACAAACAAGTTATTGATATATTTACGCAAATAAGCAAACGTTTAATTATTTACCTTTGAGAAAGGACATGCATAATACTTCAGACCACAAGTATTGGGTTGGTGGGATGTTCTTTCAATTATTAATCCACGTTGACAACGACACAAGTAAGGATTTTGTTGTTGCATCTGGCCAAAAGAATTTGTATAATTATTCACAACATAAATTATTAATATGATGGTTCACAAAATTAGAAGCTTCGAATACATAAATAACCAATCTTGTTATAGATTAATAGTTGATACATGGTTCACAAAATTACAATATAACTAGAAACTAAGATCAATCACGCTCGAGGCGTAGTCGCTCCAATGATCTTGCCATCGGTCCCACACGACTCTAACTCGAAATGCGTCTCCTCAATCCATCAATCTCTCACTCATTACTCGTCAGCGAGGCAATTTGTATCAAAAGATGAGGAAGAACCGGAGGACGGTGTATAAAGTGTCCTCATCTGCAGTGGAGATATAGGCTGGAGAGGAGGCACATAAGATTGTGAAGAAAGCACATAATCTGGACTCTCAACACGAGTGGGTGTGTGGTTGACACAATGAATGTCCCTCCACTGAATGTCATCCGATTCATGTAACAAAACATGAGGAAGAACAGGGCGGAGGAAATCGTAACAAAAGATGTGAGTCGTTTGCTATAAATCGATGTCGTCTATACATGTTGTGTCATTTACAATATAAATCGATGTCGTCTATACATGTTTTGTCATTTATAATATAAATCGATGTCGTCTATACATGTTTTGTCATTTACAATATAAATCAATAACTGTTTTCTACGTATGTCTAAACATCCTCTGTCGTTGAGCAAACACATGTTCCCATGGCGCGGCCTCGGCATTTCTATAATGTCTCCATTGTGGGTGATTATACGGGAGTGGTGAGTCTTCATCAAGAACCGCAAGAACGAAGTGAGTACAATCGTTGTTCCCCACGAAGAATCACAACCGGAGACAATATTTCTGCTGAATCGGGAGAACCTCTCAGCGGAAGACACAAAATAGATTGTGAATTGGTTATACATACAATAGGACGGTTAAGAGTTGTAGCAATAACCACTCCCATTTCTGGCATACTCATCCAATAACGCCGAGTCTTTGCACCTTTAAACCAATTCATCGAGTTACGTGTAGATGTAAATAAATTACCCACAATTCCTGTAAACTTCCTCGTGATTGTCTACCTCTTCCCACTGGCAAGAGCTGAATTGGGCCACATTTCTTCCTGATGGCCAAGACCTATGGCAACAGCTCGATAGCCACAATTTCCATCACCCTCCACGTTAAAGATCCCCATGATCCAGCGTCGGAAAATAGGCTGGAATTTCGGTCATACAATATTAAGCTAAAGTAATCTGGAATGTACAAGTGGTGTCTTAAGTCGCCTCGCTAGGTCCTTACGTTAGGTCTTTCGTTTAAGTCTTGAGCGTTAGAAGGCTCTCCCAGCATAAGAACGTGTCTCCAGATTCTTTATTTACTTCTGGACTTTTTAGGTTTTGTGTAACCTGCGGTGCCTTGTGGGGGTTCTTCGTTCAAATCCGGAGATTTGGTTTAGACTTTGATTTGTTATCCTTTGCTTTCGGACGTCCACGATTACTTTCTTTAACGAAGGTTGTTGGGCGTCTGGTCGGGAGCGTATATACCTCGAGCATGTTTAACATATTTTTTGACAAACGGCGATGCTCGGGTATAAACACTTTGGAATTTCATGCGTCATCTTGACAAGAAAAATATTCAGGCTCTTCAGGCCCTTGAGGCTCTTGAGGATATTCAGGCTCATCAGGCTCTTGAGTATTTCGGACAACAGGAACGCTTAGTGTTCTCCAAAAATTATCAACAAAATCAAGCGGAATTGGCAATCCTGTATTCGAAAAAAGGAACTAGTTAAAATTATCGGTATTGACGGGAAGAATAACTTGATAGGCATAAATTTTAAAGTACATACCGTTTGCTTGAAGCCAATACAGTTGGTGATAGCATGGTAAGCCATACACTAACCGCATTTGATGACCACATGCATGTGGGTCAACATCCCGTTTACTTTCTGCGGTATGAGCCTTAAAGCATCCATTGAAACATTATACATGAATTCGTTTAAGCGAGTGCTCTTACAAGCATGCAGTTTCTTGATTTTGCTTATATTCAAATAGGCTCGTATCGCGGTTTCTTCTGCGAGCTATAATCTTGTCGACCGAACACAACAACGTGTCTAAATTTGGAGCGTGGAGCCCAGTATAACTTCAGCGGCGTGTTGACCCTCAACTCTACATGTTGTTGTGCGGTAGAAGCTGCGATATTGATCGGTAATGTACGACACAAACATGCGATCGTAATCTCGCAGACTGAATACGAAAATCTTGGAAAACATCGAGAAAACAAAGAATTACTAAAGTGAGAAAACAATCCGAGTAGTTATTTATTAAATAATAATAAAAAATGTATTATTAAATAACAATTCGAGTACCATTTTTTTGGACCAATAAACCACGTGAGTCGCGATAATAATGCACGAACACTTCTTCGGTTGGAGCTGTAATCATCGAATCCCATGTCAATCTAACGGACTCATACTCCTTTAGCGTGTCGAATGCGTATGCGCAATGCTTTACCACATTTTGATTGATATGCCATCGGCGAAGTATCTGTTAGCGTTTGGGAATTCTTCTGCGCATGCCCCAAGCAACGCTAAATCTCTGTCGATGGCGATAACCAGCGGGTAGTATTGTTCTTGTATCACCAACTTAATACATTCCAACACCCATTTGAAATTTGTCTTTTTTTCCTTGTCCAAAAGCTAACGCCATTGAGAATGTTGTGTTTGTTGGAGTAACCAACAAGCTGTAAAAATGGCAGTTTAAACATGTTGGTGTTGTATGTGGAGTCCATCGACATGATTTCGGATATGTTGTCCACAGGGCATATGGCGTCGGGTGAACAAAAATATTTCATCCGGCTCATTTGTGTGGTCATTTATCCTAGGGTAATCATTATAACCTTTACGTCGCAAAAATGTACTAAAAGCGGTTGTATCGGAGTCAAATCACCACGACTGTCGCGGCGTATCTTTTCTTGTGCATTATACACCGTTTTAATCGTGAACCCGTTATTAGGATCCATCTCTTTTATTGAAGAAAGTATAATTCGTGGTGCTACATTTGTTTTGTCATCGCCTCACAAAAACTAACTCACTTTCTTTTAATCATGGCCCTGTGAAAACCATGCAACGAGTGGAAAATTATGATTATGCTCGGATACTTAACCCTCAATATCCAACCATTAAGCGTTTATATATTTAGCTAGTAATCTGAATGGGCAATTACATTTGTCGGTACTAGTCTGCCGTTGAAGTTCGTCTTCTAACCCTTCATGAAGGCGTCCATGTCTAGAACACAAAAATTCGATAGAGTACTTATATCCCTATCGTTTTACTTTTCCAATAACAATAACAAAACCAATCGTTTATTAGATCGCACCCAATTAATTAAATCAACGATTGCGAAAACCTATACAATATAAAAACACAACAACTTTTTTATTAATACATTTTCTTAAAAAACTTTATAAAATACGTTTTCTTATAAAAACTTTTTTATAAAGACTTTTTTTTATAAATTCTTTTTGTGAAAATATTTAAAAAATACTTTTAATAATTTTTTTTGTAAATACAAACTTTTACTTGTAAAAACTTTTACTTTTAAAAAAGTTTATTAAAAAAGCGTTTTATTAATAATTTACGTTTTAAAAGCGTTATTAAACGTTATTTAAAAAGTTTATTAATAATTTACGTTTTTAATAATTTACGTTTAAAAAACGCGTTATTAAACGCGTGCGTTTTTGTGTGGGTTAACGTGTGTGATTCTCGAACGCTTTACGTGTTCTTTCTCTACCCTTTCATCCCACGTGCTTTGGCAGTAGTTATCATGTCTCTCTCTCTCACTTCTCTCAAACGTAAACTCTCTCTCTCTCACTTCTCTCAAAAGTTTTAGATCTAAAGTTTTAGATCTAAAATTTCTACGTTGTTAAGTGGTGAGGTTGTGGTGGTTTACGTGGTGGTACTTGTGAGACTGTGGTGGTTACGTTTGTACGTTGTTAAGTTTTTAGATCTAAAAATTTTTTTAGATCTAAAGCATTATACGATAATTAGTACTTGTGAGGCTGTGGTTTATTACGTTTTATGCGTTGTTAAGTGGTGAGAATTGTGGTGGTTTACGTGGTGGTACTTTTGAGGTTTCGTGGTGGTTTACGTTTGTAAAAAAGGTTTTCTTTTAGATCTAAACCTTTGTAAAAAAGGTTTTCTTTGTTTTAGATCTAAATTTTTGGTACTTTTAAGTGTTTAGATCTAAAACTTTTTTAGATCTAAAACTTTTTTAGATCTAAAATTTTTTTTAGATCTAAACCTTTGTAAAAAAAAGGTTTTCTTTGTTTTCTTAAAAATAATTAGATGTTGGTTATGATGTGGTGGTTACGTGGTGATACTTGTGAGACTGTGGTGGTTACGTTTATGCGTTGTTAAGTGTTTAGATCTAAAACTTTTTTTAGATCTAAAATTTTTTTTAGATCTAAACCTTTGTAAAAAAAAGGTTTTCTTTGTTTTCTTAAAAATAATTAGATGTTGGTGATGATGTGGTGGTTACGTGGTGGTGCTTGTGAGGCTGTGGTGGATTCACGTTTATGCGTTGTTAAGTTTTAGATCTAAAACTTTTTTAGATCTAAAAGCGATATCGTTCTTGAAAAGATAATGAGGTTTGTTAAGAAAAAAGCGTTAAATTTTGTGATTTTCTTAAAACAATGCTTAGTTGTTAAAAAAACTAAATTTTTGGTACTTTTGAAATTTTGTGGTGGTTTACGTTTGTACTTTGTTAAGTTTTAGATCTAAAACTTTTGATGTTGTGATGTCTTGGTGATGCGGTTTTGGTTACGTATGTTTCTTTGTTAAAAAACTATTTTTAAGTTTTTTTAAAAAATCATCATTGCTTATTGTTTGTTGGGTTTTTGCGGGTTTGCACGCATAGGGACTTCCCTTTGTGGGCAAAGCCCATGTTATACTTGGCGGGCACCCACGTTTTCCTTGGCATTACTGGATGGTAAAGTGATTCACTTTGCAACTGTAATGAAAAAAAAACTTTGTTTTATATAAAAAATTTCATTCTTGGATGGTAAAGTGACCATTCAAGGTCATTTTGCAACTTTAATGAAATAAAAAAGGCAATGATGATTTTTTTAAAAAATTAAAAGAGTTTTGGCGAGGCAAAACTGAATTTGCCAACATGAGCTATAAAGATAATAATCCCGAGCCTTTGATAAGTTGTTTACCTCTTGTGTGTTAAATGGTGAATTAGACATGGTGGTTGATTGTTGTTGATCTGGACCACTAGTTGTTGATCCAGGACCACTTGATTGTTGTTGTTGCTTTCACCGGGATTATATGGGGTGCTGCCTAGGATTATGTTGTTGTTTGTGTTGTTTACGGACCACTTTGGTATTGTTGTTTGTGTTTGCTATCACCTGGGATTGTTGTTGGTGGTGTTGGTGTTGTTGCTTTCATATGGGATTGTTGTTGGTGTTGTTGCTTTCATATGGGGTGGTAACTTGTGAGAATCTTAGTACTTGTGAACTTTTGAGAATCTTAGTACCGAATGTGAACTTTTGCAGTGGTAACTTGAAAGAATCTTGTTCAAAACGTGTAACTTGTGTATCTTGTGAAACACGTAGTCTGGTGAGTCTTGTGCTTGTCTTGATTTGTGAGGCTTGTGCAGTTTTGTGAGGCTTGTCTGCAGTTGTGAGGCTTGTGCGGTTTGTGAGTCAGGTTACATGCAGTTCATGTGAACTGTGATTTGTGCGGTTGTGACTAAAACTTTTCCGAAGCGATGATGAATTTTGAGCCTAAAAACTTTAAAAACTTTCCGAGGCGATGATGATAAAAACCGAATGGGCGGTAAAGTGAGATCAAATCTCACTTTGCAACCTTCGGGTTTGAGCCTAAAACTTCAAAACTTTCAGAAGCGATGATGATAATGGACCGAATGGACGGTAAAGTGAGATCAAATCTCACTTTGCAACCTTCGGGTTTGAGCCTAAAAACTTTCCGAGGCGATGATGAAAACCGAATGGACGGCAAAATTTGAATAAAACTTCTGAGCCTCAAATATTTTTCAACTACGATTTTTGAAAACTTTTAAAGCGGAATAAAACTTAGTAAAACCGTAGAGCTGTAAAACCAAAACAAAAATAAGTTGTAAAACCAACTTGTTGAAATGTAAAACCAAAACAACACTTGTAAAAAAAACACATGTACAAAAAGCACTCAAAAAAAACTTGTAAAAATAAGTGTTATAAGTGGTAAATATCTTGTAAGTTGTAAAAGACTTGACGAAATCGAAGCCAATCATTCCAATAATTTGCGAAATCGAGGCAACAATCTGACCACCCCTATATGGGGTGCCTCATAGGAGGACCAATGTATATGTAAAAGTTAGAGATGAAAATGATTTTTCGCAAAAATCTTCTAACTATCAAACTTTTGATATAGTAATGTATATAGACTTCCATATCTATCTTCTTATATAAAATATTTAAGTTATTGCTCTACAAAAATTAAGATAAGAAGCTCCAATCATTAAATGACATTAATAAACCTAACTAAAAATAACAAAAGAGAATTTCTAACAAAGTAAAATAAGGAGCTCAAATAATGGGATGACACGTGTCACTTCTTAACTAATTAATCACTTTTATTTTTAAATTTAAATATCTTTTAATTAGTTTAATTTTTTTATGATCTAATTTCACCATATTTTTTAAAATTTTGTGCTCTTTAATTCAACATTTATTTTGATATATTTTTATGAGTTTTTACTTTTTACATTTTTAGTAGTTTTATTTTATTTTGAATCAAATTTTTATAAACTTTAACTTTATTTATTTAAACAATACAAACTCGATGTATCAAAATCATTTACTTTTGAGAGAATGTTTGTGGGTAAGAGATTGTGAAAGTTTTTTTATATCGGGGAATAATAATGTCGCGGGAAGATACGGAAACACAAATAAACAGCATCAATTAAGCATATCACATTTAGAGTCGCGTAGGGAATTGCGAGGAGAGTTGGGTTAGCAATTGTATATATTTATCTTATCGCCTGCTGTGCGCGGGTATCAAGTATTACATAATTAAACAAATCCGCCGTCACTCATTCACTCTCACCTAACAAATCCACGGTCACATTGCCACCGTCCGCCGTCGTGAACTGCTATCGTTCTTCCGCCATTCCTCATCTGCTATCGTCACCGATCACATTGCTACCGTCTGTCCGCCGTCGTTCAAATTCCGATCACCTTTCGTCATCAAGGTTTAATTCGTTACTTGTTGATTAGGTGTTTATACTTTTGTTGATTAGGTGGTGGTGGCTGATTAGGTGTTTATTATTGTATAAATTAGGTGTCTTGTACAAATTTTGTTGAATTAGGTGTTGGCTAATTTTGCCCTAAAATCTGACCTGATTTTGACTAATTATTGCAATCAGTTTTCATGAAATAAGCTCTATGTGTTTTGATCCAAACACCCCCTTAGTGTTATGGCTAGGGCTATATTGAACTAAGTATCAGTTGCTTTGTGTAAATATAAGTATTTGTTGTATGATCATTTTTGATAGTATGAACAAATTGTTATATTGCGTAAGTGCTAATGAAAACCGGACTATAATTGGATAAAGAGAACCACTGGCTGATAACCTTTTTTTTAATTGTAGATAGTTAGTCTCATTTAGAATATAAGCTAAACCAAACACCCCTTTACTCCCTTGGTGTTCTTGTTTACAGCTTAAATAGGCCATTTAAACCTAACATCCATGTGTAGGTAGATATAGTGAATATATGTAGATAAGTTCAGTTTGAAGACTAGTTGATGTGACCTGCCCAATTATTTGTTTGCATTCTTCCTTCGTGGTGTTTTTTTGGCTGACTTACTTGTAGATAATGTTTGACTGTTAGTAGCTCATGTGAGCTCATTTAATACCATTGAGTTTAGTTATGTTGGCGAGTAGGGACACAGAATGTATGCACAAGAGAAAAATTAGTAAGGGTCTTCTTTGCTCTTAATACATGTTAAACTTACAAATACGAAAATTCTCTGCCACAATAAAATGGGACGCACTGAAAATTAAGACATGTAGAAAATAAAATAGTGAAATTATCTACCAAACGCTATGTATATATTGATGTTAAGGTCATTTCATGTGTTGCTATGATCATTTTTCCTAAAAGTGTACGGTAATTGCTCAGTCTGGTTATTTTTTTAATGTCGGATATCGAAGGGATGAATAAGATTATGAACGGATATAACCTTGCTACATGGATGTTAGAAGTAAGTAATGCATCACAAGAAGTGGCTTTGGGAGTCGATTTTACTGACATTTACAAGAATTCAGAACTTTATGTGTGAGTAATGCTCACATATATCCTTATCGCTAAAGGTACTAGTTTCAGGTTTTTATGTTTTTTGCTACTTTCTAAGTTGAAGGAAATGATAGGAGAAACAAAGAACTTATTGCCTAACTAAGCCAACCACGTCCTGGTTCAAAGGATCTTCATTTTCCAACTGAATACCCGACGTCCTTCTTCTTCCAATGTTGGGTATGTTTATGGAAACAACTACAGTCATATTGGAGAAACCCTCCAATATGACTGCAGTTGTTGTTTTACATTCACCACTTTCATGCCATCATGTTTGAAACTATTTTGTGGGATCTTGGTGGTAAAATGTGAAACACAAACTAAATATGTTATGCCGTACAAAATTTGGACTTTTATACTTATGGTTTATGCTCATTGGTTCTCTATTCAGTGGTTGGATTGCTGATGAATTTGCGTGCCGCTGGACTTCAAACCAAAATTGTGGACTGAAGCCTGGACAGGATGGTAATATCACTTCATCATCAGTCTGATACCCTGTTGTTTACTCTTTATACTTGTCTAAAATAAATTGAATGAATGTAGGTTCACCGAGTTTGGAGGTGCAGTTCCCTATAGACCAGCTGAAGATTTGGCGTATTCAATTGTTAAGTTTATTCAGAGCAGTGGATCTTTTGTAAAACTATTATATGGTAAAATAAATGTTTTTCTGTAATCTTTTTTTATTGTATACTTCATAATATAGCATACAATTTCATTCCTTTGTTCTATTTTGACAGTATCATGGAGGAACCGATTTTAGGGGGACTGCAGGTGGCCCATTTATTGCCAAGTGCTATGACTACGATGTTCCACTAGATGAATTTGGTATGGTTATAACTATGCTTGATGGTTTTGACTTAAGCTCACAAGTCTTTCTTTTACACTACAAACGGATATTTTAAATATATCAGATGCAACATAGTTTATCTAAAAGTCTAATATGCTACTTAAACAATGTGTCAACTAGTTCCTTGAAAGTAACCATATAGACCTGTTACCAAAATTACCCATATTGACCCGTTTCAGTAATACCTGTTTTGACCCGTACTTAAAGTACCCATTTTACCTGTAACTCATCCATTTCATTGACACCCTTTAATTGCAAGCCATTAATAAATTTCTTTTGTGTAGGATAAAAGGTTTGTTTGGATAAACTTCAAGTTGTGACACGTGCAGCCGGCTCAAACACATCTCTTCTTGCTAAACAGCTTATTATAGCGACGATGAATCCTAAAATGAGGTATTGTGACATTACATTTGCTACTTGGAGTTATTAATTTAGGTGGGTTGTGTGTGGATCTTTTTTATAAGGTTATTGGTGTATTTAATTTGGTAAAGAAGTTTGGTACTGTTTGGCGTTGTGTTTTAGAGTTAATTATCTGATATGAATAATCGAATTATCTGTAAGATTAAGGAGTTCAGAATTTAGTGTTTGGATGTGCTTATGCGGTTTGGATAATAAGGTGTTTCGAATTTATGAGAGATTTGTTTATTTATAATATGACATGGAAACACAATAATTATATAAGTATTATAAAAACCCAACCTCATGATGAATCTTGTATGTATATTAATCTTGAAACTGACAAATGCTATTGTGCTCATAAGTTATTAGGCGTGAAGATCTTAATACACACTATGGAATAAAGAGTAAAAATCCCTTGTATATAATGAATCTCGTATAAGGCTAAGCTAAGTTTTTCTTCATTCTTTTTATCTATAAAGCTATATTATAACTTATGTATTTTATTTTTTTTCATTTGCATACCTTGGCGAGTTACCATTATTCTGTCATATACTTGTATTCTCAGAATCATTTAAATAAATTTTATGTCTTGTTGTCATCCAATTAGCTAACATGAGCTTTGTAGTTGAATAAGCACAAGAAACCTGACAGAATAAAAGTTTGCATTTTTCTATACTTGACCACAAAAGTGAAGCATTATATATGTCTGTGTCTGTTTCTGTTGTCTGTAAGAACCTTTAGCCCTTGTTGATATTCAAAACTCAGTGGTTATCTGGAAACATATGGTTGGATCAGAATAGAAGTTTGTGTTTGGCGGCAATCATCTACTTATATTCCTGCTACCTTACAAAGAGTTATATGTAATTATATATGCACTATAATTGTGTGAAAGAATGCTACGTTTGATCAATTATATGAAGTTTCTTAACGGAACTTGATATAATGTAGGTACAAACTTTGGAAAAGATGATAAGAAGACATCAAGAGGAGATACACAAATGAGAGCAGGAGTGGAAATAGAGATGCAAGTGCAGTTATAAAGACGAGTGGAACATCAAGTGCAAGCGCACATACAACAACAGCTATTGGAGGCATAAAAGATGTATGACATAAACTCGGTGTTCAACTACCAATCTGGAAGCTATTAGTAGCAATAACGGTATATACAATATACATACAAACATCTTGAATGCACTGAATGATTCATTTGTATATCGATTTGAATACAACTTTTGTATATCAATTTTATATCCATTTTCTTTATTAGTTTTCTTTTACGATTTTTACATACATGATTGCATCATAAATGTGAGGCTTAACTTGTGAAATTATTGTATCTTTCCAACAGAAATGTGACCGTTTACTGACTGCACCTTACCGACGGATTTGTGACAGAAACTTTACCGAGGTTTTTCTGACAGAAATTATACCGACTGATTTCAGACAGAAAAATTACCAACAAAGTTCCGACAAGTGTTTTTTCTGTCGGAATTTCCAAGAGAATTCCGACAGATAGTAATTACCGACCATGGATTTCCCGACACACCATTTTCGTCACAAATCTGTCGGAAACCACTTTTACCGACGAATTTCCGACAGAAATGTCAGTCAGTAAAGACCTGTTATGTAGTAGTGAGTGTCAATAGTGTAAAGTGTTTTGGACATTTGGATACTGTTTGTCTGCACAAACCTAGTACAGAGGGGGAGGAGGTTAGGAATGTTGAAATAAGTAACCATGAAATTACTAGTGTGAGCAATGGGGAAAAGGATAAGATCTCCAAAGATAATAATGTTCAGAGGGGAAGTACTAATAGTCAAAGGTTCAATAAACAGACACAAGGAAATAACAGAGGTGCTAATGGACTGTTTGGGAGAAGAAACAATAGGTTCAAAACTAGTGTTGAATTTAGACCTAAGGAGACTCATTGTGATAAGGATAAGGAGAATGTAGATGCCATGAATAAGAGTGACAATGTAAGTAATGAAGAGAGTAGAGTTGATAATCAAACTGCTAAGGAAAAGACTAAAGATGTGAATAGCCCTCCTAGACAAACTTGGAATGTTCAAAAAGAGACTATTGAGGCTCTAAGTAAAAGTGCTAATAAGTTTGCTGTCCTAAGTGAATAAGTTTGCTTAGCCCATATAATAATAATACCTGGCCCATCACTTCCAATCATACTTAAGTAGTACTGTACAGTAGTAGGCTGTATATCTAATCCAGTACTAAAAAGTTAACTGTAAATCTATAATATTAAAAAATTCCACAGTAAAAATGGCGAGTGGGGGTATGTTGAAGCTACCTCCGGTGACATTTGTGACTGGTGAATGCAAAGAAACTTGAAGAAAAAGCTAGATTGGGCGCTATTCAGGTACATTTTTTTATTCATATTTTTTGTGTACTACTCTGAATACGTATATTCTGCAAAACATATATTCTGGTATGAAAAACAGTGTACAAATGATAAACCCAGGTGGCTGGAATTGTTTATCCGGGTCGACCCGCCTATGCCCTGCGTACATTTTCTGTTGCTATTGGGCCAAATCATGAACCCATTACGTTTGTGAGAAAGACCCCGGTATGCTTTATATTATTCACTTTGTTTTTCTATATATCAAACGATTTAACTGATCTTTTGTAGTCTAAAATTTGATTAATTGGCATTTCAGATATATTTACACACCAAATAATTTTGGATGGGATCTAGTCTTCCAACCTGATGGTTATGATCAAACGTAAGCCTGGTTCTATACAGTCATCTCCATAATAGGTGGCAATATCGACAAATTTACTTATAAACGGGTCTTGGATTTCTCATATCTTAAATGTGTCCTATGGTTCAAAGCAAGTTTAGCTAAAAAAGGAACACATCAAATGGGTCGAATGGGTCAAACAGGTTGAAAGTTACGTCAAGTTTTAGTAGGTCTCCACTCTGACCTTAACACCTGTTTGAACCTGAACCATTTTGACACTCTTATGGACCTTATTCCAGGCTTATGTAATTTAGCTGTGATGATAAGCCTTAGCATTGGTTGGGTCCATTGCACTACATCTCTTAAATGAGATGAGATCAAGGCAATTATGAGCTTCATTTTTTCCCAATGATTATGTTTGCAATCACGAATTATTATGACTTCAGTTGCAAGGTTTGTTTTCTTTTCTTCCTCTACTTATTTCCAGACATGTAGCATCGCCTAGACGACTCAAGTATATACAGAGAAATCTGAACATATTAGCGTACTATACAATGTTAATGGGTTACACAAAAGAATAGCGATCACTGTTTGAACCTGAACCATTTTGACACTCTTATGGACCTTATTCCGATTTGACACTCTTATATATGAAGAAAACCGATTTTTATCCGTTTCAACCCGAGCCATTTTGACTCGCCATCATGCTATCTCTAATCTTCCCCTGCACCTTTCATATCACGGCATACTTCAACCATACTAATCTTATGATTTATGCTGTTATGGTTATGCTGAAACGCCCAAGGAAGAAAAGAACAAGATATCTCATTGCGGAAGAGCTCTTGCATTGGTAAAATCCCACTTTGCTGAGGCTAGTTATGTATTTGACACATAAGATAGAATATTATTTCTAAACAAGGTATCTTAGATGGGAGGTATCCACTTTGTATTTGGATGCAAAAGCTAAAGTTTGTGAGTTTACAAGATAAACCTACCACAATCGATAGAAAATGACAATGTATCTGAAAACAGTGTAATATTCTATACGTGTGTTATCCACATTTTCTATAGTATATAAACAAGAAAGATTCACTTCTTTAACCTATATGGGATCTAAGGTTGAATAGGCTTTTATAAGTACCTTTTTATATGTACCTCATATAGAGCCATTTGTATTATGAAGCCACTCTGAGAGTTGATGCTAAAGTTTATCACTGATTCTATATGGATTTACTTGTATTTTCGTTCTTTGATGTTTTAGTAAAGTTGAGGAAAAATATGGTGATAATGCAATTGGTTTTGTGTTTCTTAAAATACAAGCCATGAAGTTAATCTTGTATTCTACGCTGCAAGTAGTTTTGATCAAAGTGTTCTATTTGTTAACTATACTGACCTTAGCATACAAGAGAAGTTTTTTAAATAAAATCAGTAGATAATCTTTGTGTTACTCATTAAGTAGCCCTTTGCAAAACGTCAATAGTTTTATTTTTGTTTTTTAATATATTTTTGGTTAATGGACATTTATCTTGAAATACATATAAAAAAAAAAAGCACAATCAAACACAAAAAGTTGTAAAGTTTTGCTTCTAGCGATATCCAAAAATAAAAAAAACGCAATCAAACAAAGCTACATATTGATGGTGAAACCATAACAACATCAAGCAAGCCTCCTTACTACACTTCAACTAGTATTTTGCAACAGCACAAATAAACACAAACACAATCCTGAGTCGACACCCATTAACTGCCTTTAATCACACAATGCGTTTGGTCAGGTTTCCAGTTTGTTCTGGCGTCTCTAAACCTCAAAATCACAAGCTTCTTTCTCTTGAAATGAGTAAATCCATTGACCTTTATCACAACCGGCTTCAATCAGATACTCTGAGTCACTCTTCTCACATCTTCAGCAGTTTCTTCCGCACTATACTCAGAAAATTCCTTCCTTCTTCATTGCTTAAGATCCAGAAGATCGAGGCTCCCATTTTCTTGTTTCCTTTTGAATCTGTCACAGTGACAAACGTGTTGTTGTGCATAATTTTTACATGAAAGATATCCGCGGTTTGGGCTCGTTGTTCATACCTCTCTCAACTCCTTTAGACCAACGAATTGTATAGAACTGTCCAAAAACAAACTTCATGCCCAAATTTCCACGAATTTAGGCATGGCGTTATGAAGAACACTGTGAGTTGAACCTCTGAAGAGTTCTGAAGTTCCTGTAATAATATTGGACAGATTTTGTAAATATGTTAAACCACGAAAGAAGGTATATAATGAATAATTAACTGTATCTATGTTTCTGTAAGTAAGTTTAGTTCTCTACAATACAAAAATTGGAAATTACTATAGTTTAAAGTCATGCTATACTGTCCTCTATCATCAATTACTGTGAGTTTGTGACATTGCCATAAATTTATAGTATTGAAGTGAAGTTACTTTTCTAACACTTACAATATCTACAAACCTGCAAGTGGGAATAAATGATATCTCTGATATCTCATATGCAATTGCAATGTTTGATTAGTTAGTTTAAGAAAATTGTTCGAATATTTGTTGTGAAGTCAAAGCAGACACATTTACTTCATTTGTGATGATGACCAAATAACTCTTTCTAGCATAAAATATTTTCGATTACAATTTTAACAAGATGCCCGAAAAAGAAAAGGCTGCAACTTTTATGCGACACAAGTATTGGAGCATATTGATTTCACTATCGCGCTTGACTATTTCTGCAGCAATACATTCTAAGATTAGGCAGTTGACTGATCGTTTTGTTGTTGATCTCTTCTTAGTCACTGGATGAGATTGGTATAAAAAATTTCCTATAAGAGGACGCTTAACTAAGTACTCACTGCACGTTTTCTTTGAATTTTGTTGACTTACTTTGGTGAGTCCCCTCCTCCCCTGTTCCAGTTATCTTGTTTCTATGTAGTTTCAAGCCTATATGTTTTAACTAAAGGTCATTCCAATTCATAATAAATTCAAACTATCACAAAAGATCAACCATTGCCAAGTTACCCTAAATCAAATGTGCCTTTTCAAACCATCTATACTTCTTAATT
>OU343217.1:299521457-299543560 GCA_910596185.1 Chrysanthemum makinoi | reverse complement strand
TTGTGTGATATAAGGTGTTTGAAATGATTTGGGAAATACATAAGGATTAGGATCCTCTCATGTCATTTGAACATGAAGTGGTAATGTTGTGCTTGGGGTAATTGTATATTGCTATTAGTGCAAAATATTTATTTTATTTTATCTCAAGTGTACAATCACAAGAAGCACAACATTACCTCTCATGTTCCTTATCCAATACATAAATATAATAAATGTACACACCTGTTGACTCACGCTACATTGAGGAAAATTTTAAAAAAGAAAATAAAAGCTTGATTACGCAATCTCCGTATATGATAAAATAAAATCCAATAAAATGTCACTGTTTATAAAAGGAAAACGTAAATATATATGAATAATGTATTTAGGTATCTAACAAGAATTTACTTTTGAGCGAGTAGTAAACCGAGATTATAAATACAGAAAAAGAAACAAACATATCTAATATGGATGTGTTATGGGCCTATTGTTATTGTATTGGCTAAGCCCATTTATAAACTATTTGTCCTTATTACTACAACATTTACTATTTTAAATGGGAGGTGATTTGTACACACATATTTTTAGCCATACACCATTAATTTGTGTATAGCGGTGTTGTACTGTCTGTATTACATATGTAAATTAGTGGTACATGGCAAATAAAAATGATGTACAAATCATCACCCATCTTAAATAGATGCACCAAGATTTATATCATGTTATGAAGGGTTTTCATGGCTATTTCATGCTATCTGATTTAGTTTGTTTTAAGTGGCTTTTAAAAATAGAATTAAAAAAATTTGGTGACAGGTAAAGTGTTATAGATAATTATAAGAAGTACAAAGTCTCAAACATACTACATGGACGATCCTCATGAGTGTCAAAGACCTCAAAACCAGTTTGAATGCTAAGAGCTTATACTGGTCAAAGTAGTATGTGCTCAATAAAGACTTTATATGGCCGTCTTTAAGGTGTGTAAAGGTGAGCGGACCGCTCAAGGCCAGAATTTGTAAGGTCTCAAAATCTGTCCCGTTAATAATTATATGCATGTGTAGACATATTTTTCACGAAGAAAAAAGTATTTAGATGGGAAAATATCTTAAATGAGTAATATGTTAGAATGTTTAGATAAATAATTGCATTATATCTTATAAACGGTGACACTTTATATATAATATTGCTTAACAAAATGCCTCATTATATAATTTCGTACATGCCCTTCAAAATTTCGCCGATTCATGGGACGGCCCTGATTGGTGTAACATCTATAGATCGAAATGAACAACAGCGGCTATTTGATATACATAGAACATTACTATGTATATTTTAGTTGCATAAACATGTATGGACAATCTTTGTAAATAGAAAGTATATAGTACCATTTGTTAAGTTATGTTATTGTTTGTCCTGTTCGATTCGATTAATTTTTTAGAATGGATAACCGTGACCCGAACCGTGAGTAACCGCTCATTTCGGGTATCCGCATGTCCGGTTACCTGTCTAGTATGGTTCGGTTCAGATAGTAAAATAAACTACCTGACCCGCGATGTCCGCATGTCCGGTTATCTGTCTAGTATGGTTCGGTTCAGATAGTAAAATAAACTACCTGACCCGCGATGGATGGTTAAAATCTATAACTGAACCGAGCCGAATCGCCCCATGAACACCCCTATATATGTATGAAAACATAACATTATTCTTTACATGGAGGGTCTTCGTATCCAAGCAAGCTTTCACTTCTTTAACCAACGTGGGACTATAATACTAATAGTCTATGCCAGTTAAGATGTTTGTATTCTGATAACTAATGCCAAAGTTTACATATGGTAATTAAGTGACGAATGCAATTAAACTCGGTATCATCTACCGAGTACAAACTTTATCACAAATGTCATATAGTTTTACTCTCATTTTCTTACATTCTTTTTTGTTTGGTTGTGATCACGGAAATAATGACAATAATGCAGCTTGTTTTGTGTTTTTTTGAGTTACATCCCACGATGTTAGTTATGTGTCGTTGGTAATGTGAAGCAACTTATTTTCTCTTGCTATTGGGCCAAATCATGAACCCGTTACGTTTGTTCGAAACACCTCTGTATGCTTTATATATATTATTTAGTTAGTTTTTATAATAACAAACAGGTTTAACTGATCTTTTGTAGTCTAAAATGTGATTTGAATGTACCTATGAATTTTCGTACTACGTTTTGATTAATTGCATTTCAAATAGATTTACACACAAATGTACCTTTTCATGAGAAGATCGCGTTCCTGCAAGAGGACCAAATGACTTTGGATGGTATCTAGTCTTCCGACCAGACGATTATGATCAAACGTAAAGCCATCTCTGTTTCTAATCTTCCTGATCCTTCCATTTCATCTCATGCTTGCAATAAAACCGAACTTATTTATGATTTTTGTTGTTATAGTTATGCTGAAATGCCCAAGGAAGAAAAGAACAAGATTTCTCATTGCGGAAGAGCTCTTGCGTTGGCAAAATCCCACTTTGCTGAGGCTGGTTATGTATTCGAAATGTAAGATATGAAATTATCTGCATTGGTGCATAATGCTTTAGATTCATGTTGTACTTCTAAACAAGATATATAGCTGGGAGTTTGTGGTTGTGATTTGCTCACTTAGCATTGCTTTTTCCCTAAGGAGGTATCCACTGTATTATGGGTTCAAAAAAAATTGTTGCAAGTACATGATTGTGCAAAAGCCACCTTTATGTGACTGAATGCTTAACCAAATTAACGATGTGTTGTTTTAGTGAGTTTTGGTAAGACTCGTAAGGGTGACACATCTATACATGTTGTATAATTTTGGTGACTCATCTTGGTTAGTACTTTCTGATTGATTGAGATGTACATTAGTAGGTCAAAGTTAGGGGCGGAGGCAATAGGGGACTAGTGGGTGCTAAGCCTCCCTCAACTAGCCTAATAAGTCTACCATAATATAGCCCAAAAGCCCAATATTTTAAGATTAGAAACAATCGGCCCCTACCAATATTATCGATTCAATATTGCGTTTCATGGATAAAAATTGTACGGTGAAACTCAAAGTCAAGAGGAAAAAGAGTGTAACAAGTGTATAAACCGATCAAAAGAATTGTGTTTTTGTGATAAGGTATTGAACGAACTTATTTTGTCATTTCATTAATGATCAAAATTACTTATTCACTTTTATTCACCTCTTTGAATCTTTGTGTCTTCAGTTCTTTGAAATATTGAATTATGATTTAATCAATAGTTTTTGTTCTTTCAGTAATGATCACTTCATTCACTTGATAACTATTAAAGTATTAATTGGTTGTAGCCTTGTATGATTGTCAATTTAACACTTGTTGTATGCTTGATTACGTATGTGCCTTTAAAATGACATTTGTTTGGCAATCAAGAATCATACATTAACTACTGAGAGGTACTGTATTTTTTTTTGGGTTAGTAGTGAGGAGGCCAAACGCTAATCGCTAAGTTGCTATCGGCCATTGAAATTCTTACCAAGATTGATTAAGGCTTTGTATTAGTGTAAACGTCTTTCTTTAATTTACTAGACATTTGACTCTTCGTTTTTTACTTTTCTAGATTTTCATGCTTTGATATAATGGTTAGAATTATATCATTATCATTATCAAATTTTATATCGGCCCCCTTAACGTGAAATCCTGGCTCCGCCCCTGGTCAAAGTTGTGACTTTGTCTCTTAGATACCTTCACTAGAAATGTAGGCAACCAAGAGGGCTCAAATAACCAATGTAGTACCCGTCTTATTTCTTAGTCACATTGATGACAGATCACTTTGAAGGGTACTATTTGTATGATTGATTTGATCGGTGAAACTCAAACCTTTAGAGTTTGGAATGAACACCACATCGAATATCCAGAATGGGTTTTTTAAAATATTGATGTTATCATAACATATTCTTAAGAAGTCTTCAATAAATATAGGCTAAGTGTTATGGGAGGTAGTCTAATATCACCACCTCCACCTTTCATGTGGGGCCACCATTACCTCCCATCAAATATAACACGCGGTCTCCCATTCTTTCCAAATTTTGGTGGTGCAGACCACCAAAGGTGATGCACTGTTTTTATGTTTGTTTGTGTTTTTGGGTATATTATGAGATATGTTTTTATAAAGTGAAGTATTTTTATATGTTTGGATTGGTGGTGATCATTACACATTTACACTTGTTTCGTGGTGGGTTTGATGATGATAACACTTAGCCTTATAGTTATGTTAGAAAACCACTAAAAAGTTAGCTTCATAAACATATGGACAATCTTTGTAAATACATAGTTAGGACCATGACTTTTTCTAAGTTAAAAGATATATTAAAAAGCGTGGTGTTTATGTTAGTTCTCAGACGCAATCTTCAAGGAAGTTTTTTGTTTTTGTTTTACAAACAACTTCATAAAGGACTACTATACGCCTTGAACACATAACATGATTCTGAACATGTATGGTCCTTATATACCGTAGTATATAAGGTAGGAAGATTTCACTTCTTTAGCCTATGTGGGAATGTGGGATGTAAGGTTGAATTGATTTTAATCATATGAGAATAATTTATACGTATGAGTTATCTTTTCATTACGAGTGTTTGTATTTTAAAGATACTCCGACAGTTAATGCCAAAGTTTAAATAGAGATCATCTATGTAGTACAAGTTATATCACTAATCTAATTTGGGTTTACTCTCTTATTTTCGTTCTTTTTGGTTAGTTGTTGTCTTCCGTAATGCATCTCGTTTTTTGTTTCTTAATTTACATGCCATGAAATTGATCAAGTATGTCGTTGGTAATGTAAAGAAATTTTTGTGTGTCTAAATAGCTCGAGAAACTCACTCGATCTAACTGTTTGTCCTTTGTAGTTAAATTATGTTGTAGTTTATGATAATATATAAGTGTATACTAGTACTTCGTATGTTTTGATGACTATTGTATTGTTATGCTATGCAAGTAGCTTAATACAAGCACTATATCCGTTAAATATACTTATTTAGCATTATAATAATTTTTTTATATATGGAAATTAGTTGGTGTAGCACCAATAGGTAATTTTTATATTGCTGATCAAGTAACTCTATGTGAGACGTCATTAGTTTGGAATAGGCCACCCGCGTTCGTTTGTACCTTGTGAGTGCGACACATCTATTCATTTTAGATAATTTTGGCGACTCGCGTTCGTTAGTACCTTGTGATTGATAGCGTTGTACGTTGGTAGGACAAAACTTTGACTCTACCTCATATCTTTAGTCACATGAATGCCAATGATAAGGGCTTAAAGGACAAAACTCAAATGTGCTAAAAAAAAAGAGACGTTACATGGAGGGCCAAATCTTAATTCATTTTCATAACATGTCACAATAGATCAATATGGTCATAGGTAAGTTGAGAAGGATAGGTGAAACGTTTAGAGATCAATACAAACACCAACGGCTAATGGATATACATAGAAGATTACTAAATATTTAGTTGCTTAAACATATGGACAGTCTTTGTAGATAAAAAGTTTGGAGTACCACTTTTTTTAAGTAAAACAAATAATAGAAAAAGTATTTGTTAAGTTACAACGTATATAAAAAAGTCAAGACGTTTATATCAGTTTTCAGTTCTATGATGAATTGAGCTTATTTTTTATTTTTTTGTTAATATAATAAACTCCAATTGCATCATATAACCGAAAACATGTTATCATTCTCAACACAAACTGTTATCTTATAGAGTAGTATATAACTAAAGAAGATTTCACTTCTTTCACCTACGGGGGACATACAAGGTTGAACTAATCTTTAGTAATGTAGGCAAAGTCTGATTACACTTGTTAAGTGACTACGCAAATGGATTCAAAGGTCCTCTATGAGGTGCAAATTTTATCAGGGATTTAAGTGAGTTTATTATCATATGTTTCTTTCTTTTTTGTTTGAAAAGTTGGCGATAATGCAACTCCTTTTATGTTTCTTGAATTGCATGCCATGAGGCTAATCAGAGATTCAACGCTCTAAATAGTTTAGTTTAAATGATTTATATGTTAAATATACTTTCAATTATATAAGTAGGAAATCTTTGTGTGAGTGATTAAGTTCTCTTTGCGAAACACCACACGTTTGGATAAGTGAACTGGATTCGGAATGTGTTCAGTAAGTTTTTAGTAGGACTCGTGAGGGTGATCCATCTATCCATTTTAGATAATTCTAGTGACACGCATTTGTTGGTACATTGTGATATAAAAATGAACATCGGTAGGACAAAATTGTCACTCTGTCTTTGCTAGAAAGAAGGCAACTCAGAGGGATTTAAGTCGCCTCAAAGCCCTCAATTTATACTCACATGGAAGTTGTTGAACATCTAGCTCGATGAAGTTAAAATGTTAAAAGTTATTTAGAACAAATAATTCTATGGCAATTTTGAGGAAGAATATGTTTACTTGACTTTATGATGACATCAAGAGTTTTTCCTTTATTTATTTATTTTGGAATATATTCAAAATAGAAATGCAGTGAGTTGTTAGCAACATAAAAAAAATGGTGAAAGCTAAAGATACGCAACATAGTTTTTCAAAACAGATGATGTATGCAATGAACTTTGAAAATTACCACTGTACGCAAAATACTTTCAAATTTGGAACAATGTACGTAATATGACCGGTAACTAGTAGGTTACCAGGTCACAAAGTTTGAAAAATGACAGAAATGGTCCCAGTGGCTTGCGTTGACTTTCACATGTCATCCCTTGACTTTATTTTTGGTTAAAAAAGATTCAGTAATGGTCCTTATGGTCATTGACATTCATATTTAGTCCGTTTTATTTTTTCGTTTTCATCCGTTTTTCTCCGTTTTTCTTACGTTTTTATCGGTTTTCATCCGTTTTCCAAGAAAAAAATTTGAAAAAAAAAATTGCAAATATTTTTTTTCAAAATTTTAAAAATTTGAATAAAAAATTTCAAAAAAAAATTTTTGAATAAAAAATTATTTTTTGAATATATATTTTAAAAAAAAAAGTTTTTTTGACATTTTTTTAAAAAATTTTCAATATGTCGAAATACATTTTTTGTTTCAAAACTTTTTTTTCAATATTTTTCGAAATTTGGACATATTGAAAAAAAATAGAAAACAAAAAAAGTATTTCGACATATTGAAAAATTTGGAAAAAAATTTTAAAATTTTCTTTTAAGATCTTTTTTTTTTTAATTTCAAAAAAAACTTTGAAGAAATTTTTTATTCAAATTTTTTTAATTTAAAAAAAAATATATTCAAAAAATTTCGAAAAAAACAATTTGGAAAAAAATTTCCAAATTCTTTTTTTTTGAAAAAAATGGTATTTGCGATTTTTTTTTTGCAATTTTTTTTTGAAATTTTATTCAAATTATTTTTTCGGAAATTTTTTTTCCAATTTTTTTTGAATTTTTTTTTCTTTTTCAAATTTTATTTAAATTTTTTAATATGTTGAAATAGTGCAAAAACGTAAGAAAAACAGAGAAAAATATAAAAAAAAATGACAAAAACGGATAAAAACGAAGGAAAATAGACAAAACGTAAGAAAAACAGACGGACAAAAATCTAAGGCTAGACACAGTGGCGAACTAGTTCGTTTGTGCCACATCAGATTTCTCTCTCCGACGACTTGACGACGACCTAGTGCACAGCTGGTGACTAGTCTTTTTTTTTTTTTTTTTTAATATAAATACAAATGAAGCGGGTGGCTCCGGTGCTTTCTTTCTTGGCTGCGTCACGAACTTTTGGTCGTGATTCTCGAGTCTCTTCTTCTTCAGAATCATCCACGTCTTGGGGATGAAAAGGACCTTTGTTGACCCGAGGTGGTTTCGAAGTCTTGGATTTCTTCGACTAGTCGTGGTGAAAGTAGGCATCTCAACGGTTTTCAAGCGAATGCCCTCTCAAAAATTTCCAACACTCCTTCAATGTAAACTCATGCTTGTGAAGCACATGGTATTCATTACAAGCCTTTTCATAGTCGTCTTCGTCATTCTCACCGCTTCCGTGATTATCCTTGATATTATCCATAATTGCACAAAAGAAACCAACCCTAGAATGAATCCTACCCTTCCATTTGGTCGTTACGGAGTCGTAGGTTCTTGTTGAACCAGTTTCATTTTCAAAGTACGCTATCACCTCATCCCAAACCCCACTCCGGTTGATAGCGTTCCCTCTTTCAAATTTTCGACACATGTACCCTAGCTCTACAAAGCGCGACCTCTTAAGCTTTTGTCCATGGTTTGACGGGTGCGGTTGCAACATTCTTGCCCTTCCCCTTTGTAGCCCGTTTTGAACCCTTCTTTGATTTGGCGGGTGACGTCTCTTCGACATCGTCTTCAATACGAATAGAACCGTGGTATGAACCGTGCCCTGAACCTTGTCCCATCGAAGCATCTTGAGTCGGGTATTCTTGAGGCTGTAGCATTGAGGCGGAGGAATTCCATAAAATGCTCAAAATCCATAACAAGATTAACACCATGAAGCAGTGAAAACGATTGATTAGGTTGGGAAGATTGGGAGAAATCCATGTTAGGATGATATGACGACCCGCTTGGTGCTTGGTTTTGAGTGATACTCGGACGACCCGGTGGGAAATATGGACGATTGGCGTAAAATGGGTTTTGATTGTGGTTGGGTTGTAGTAGTCGTGTTTCATAATCAAAACCGGGTGCTCGAAAACGAATACCCCGATTTTGTGGTGGTGTTAAACCGGTTAATTGAAATGGTGGATCCGGTGAGAAATTCAAGTTCGGGGAATTTTGGGGAAGTCGGGATCTTCGGTTTTTTGAGTTGGGAGTTTTTCTTTGTGACATGATGAATATTGAAGAGAATTTGTTTGAATTGTGTTTGAAATTGGGTGTTTAAAAATGTGTTTGAGGTTGGTATTTATAATGTTGTAAAAGTGGTAAAGTTTTGGAAAAGTGGTAAAGTTTGGGCTTGTGTAACTCGGTTGTGTGCTCAACCGACTCAACCCTCCTTCTCTCCTCAACCGACGACAACCAACGAACCCGCAATGGGTCGACCGGCCACGACCAACCCCCTCAACCGACTACAACCCAACCCATTGTGGCTAGCCTAAGAAAAATGTAAGAAAACGGACAAAACGGATGAAAACCGATAAAAACGTAAGAAAAATGGACAAAACGTAAGAAAAACGGATGAAAACGGGCAAACGAAGGAAGATAGACAAAACGTAAGAAAAACGGATAAAAACGGACAAAAATTGAAGAAAAATGGACAAAACGTAAGAACAACAGACAAAAACGGATGAAAACGTCAAAAACAAAAGAAAATAGACAAAACGCAAGAAAAACGGATAAAAACGGACAAAAATCTAAGAAAAACAGACAAAAACGGATGAAAACCGATAAAAACGTAAGAAAAAAGGACAAAACGTAAGAAAAACGGATGAAAACGAAAAAACGGACTAAATATGAAAGTCAATGACCATAAGGACCATTACTGAAACTTTTTTTAACCAAAAATAAAGTCAAGGGATGACCTGTGAAAGTCAATGCAAGCCACGGGGACAATTTCTGTCATTTTTCAAACTTTTTGACCTGGTAACCTACTAGTTACCGGTCATATTACGTACATTGTTCCAAATTTGAAAGTATTTTGCGTACAATGGTAATTTTCAAAGTTCATTGCGTATATCGTCTGTTTTGAAAAACTATGTTGCGTATCTTTAGCTTTCACTTTAAAAAAAATAATAAATAAAATAAAAACGACAAAGCAAAAGAACAAGACTCTATCATGTTTTACTTATCTTCCTACCTCTAATTAATATAACGTGTTTACAGCAAGACAAACACTTTAGAAATGGATCTCAATTCATACTCTATTTCTCATTTAGACTTCTAACTTCGGTATACAAAATGTATAGGGCAAATATACGCAGGCACCCCACATATTCCTTGGCAGGCACCTCTTTGTAGGGTGGGTCCCCCTTTGTCGGCGGCGCTTTTTTTTTTTTTTTTTTTTTGTGTGTGTAGTGTTTAGTTGTATTTAATTTAGGTATATTGTATGGTGTATTGAATTTGTGAAGTGTTTTTATATGTATAGTACATTTAATTTGTGTAGTGTTTTTATATGTATAGTGTATTTAATTGTGTAGTGTTTTTATATAATATTTATTTTACGTTATGCTTTTTAATTGTGTGTTTGTTTCCATTTAATTAAACAATAACAATAAAACATTAAACAAGTAAAACAACAATGTTTTCAATATTACAACGTCTACTCCACATGAAGATTATTAATGTCATCTATAAGCTCATAGAGTATTCCACTCGGTTGACATGCGTGATCAACTGGATTACTTGCGATTCAGTGATGCTTCCAACGCCTTTATTTTTGCCTGCAACAAAGTCTTTTCAGCCAATAGCATGTTGATTGTTGTATCTTTAGTTTCGCAGTTTGAGCACTGCGTTGAAGAAGAGGCTTCACCAAAATACTTTTGTTGAAATATTTCCTTCCACATGAAGAAGTATCGACACCAAGTCTTTAGTCCTTGTTACATGACCGAAACAATTATAAGACATGTATTCTAAACAAACAAGTTATTGATATATTTACGCAAATAAGCAAACGTTTAATTATTTACCTTTGAGAAAGGACATGCATAATACTTCAGACCACAAGTATTGGGCTGGTGGGATGTTCTTTCAATTATTAATCCACGTTGACAACGACACAAGTAAGGATTTTGTTGTTGCATCTGGCCAAAAGAATTTGTATAATTATTCACAACATAAATTATTAATATGATGGTTCACAAAATTAGAAGCTTCGAATACATAAATAACCAATCTTGTTATAGATTAATAGTTGATACATGGTTCACAAAATTACAATATAACTAGAAACTAAGATCAATCACGCCTGAGGCGTAGTCGCTCCAATGATGCTGCCATCAGTCCCACACGAGACTCTAACTCTGAAATGCGTCTCCTCAATCCATCAATCTCTCACTCGTACTCGTCAACGCGAGACAGCTGTATCAAAAGATGAGGAAGAACCGGAGGACGGTGTATAAAATTGTCCTCATCTGCAGCTGGAGATATAGGCTGGAGAGGAGGCACATAAGATTGTGAAGAAAGCACATAATCTGGACTCTCAACACGAGTGGGTGTGTGGTTGACACAATGAATGTCCCTCCACTGAATGTCATCCGATTCCTGTAACAAAACATGAGGAAGAACCGGAGCAGGAGCAGAAATCTATAACAAAAGATGACGAGTCGTTTGCTATAAATCAGTAATCGTCTATACATGTTGTGTCATTTACAATATAAATCAGTAATCGTCTATACATGTTTTGTCATTTATAATATAAATCAGTAATCGTCTATACATGTTTTGTCATTTACAATATAAATCAATAACTGTTTTCTACGTATGTCTAAACATCCTCTGTCGTTGAGCAAACACATGTTCCCATGGCGCGGCCTCGGCATTTCTATAATGTCTCCATTGTGGGTGATTATACGGGAGTGGTGAGTCTTCATCAAGAACCGCAAGAACGAAGTGAGTACAATCGTTGTTCCCCACACGAAGAATCACAACCGGAGACAATATTTCTGCTGAATCGGGAGAACCTCTCAGCGGAAGACACAAAATAGATTGTGAATTGGTTATACATACAATAGGACGGTTAAGAGTTGTAGCAATAACCACTCCCATTTCTGGCATACTCATCCAATAACGCCGGGGTGCTGCACCTTTAAACCAATTCATCGAGTTACGTGTAGATGTAAATAAATTACCCCACAATTCCCTGTAAACTTCCTCGTGATTGTCTACCTCTTCCCTGGCAAGAGCTCGAATTCTGGGCCACATTTCTTCAGATGGCAAGACCTATGGCAACAGCTCGATAGCCACAATTTCCATCACCCTCCACGTTAAAGATCCCCATGATCCAACGTCGGAAAATAGCTGGAATTTCAGTCATACAATATTCGCTAAAGTAATCTGGAATGTACAAGTGGTGTCTTAAGTCGCCCTCGCTAGGTCCTTCGTTAGGTCTTTCGTTTAAGTCTTGAACGTTAGAAGGCTCTCCCACATAAGAACTGTGTCTCGCAGATTCTTTATTTACTTCTGGGACTTTTTTAGGTTTTGTGTAGCTTCTGCGGTGCCTTGTGGGGGGTTCTTCGTTCAAATCCGGGAGATTTGGTTTAGACTTTGATTTGTTATCCTTTGCGCTCGGACGTCCACGATTACTTTCTTTAACAGAAGGTTGTTGGGCTGATACAGATTCAGGAGCGTATATACCTCTGAGCATGTTTAACATATTTTTTTGACAAACGACGATGCTCTGGTATAAACACTTTGGAATTTCTGTACGTCATCTTGACAAGAAAAATATTCAGGCTCTTCGGCCCTTGGCTCTTGAGGATATTCAGGCTCATCAGGCTCTTGAGTATTTCGGAAAACAGGCCAGGGAACGCTTAGTGTTCTCCAAAAATTATCAACAAAATCAAGCGGAATTGGCAATCCTGTATTCGAAAAAAGGAACTAGTTAAAATTATCGGTATTGACGGGAAGAATAACTTGATAGGCATAAATTTTAAAGTACATACCGTTTGCTTGAAGCCAATACAGTTGGTGATAGCATGGTAAACCATACACTAACCGCATCTGATGACCACATGCATGTGGGTCAACATCCCGTTTACTTTCTGCGAGTATGAGCCTTAAAGCATCCATTGAAACATTATACCGCAATTCGTTAAACAGAGTGCTCTTACAAGCATGCAGTTTCTTGATTTTGCTTATATTCAAAGAGGCTCGTATCGCAGTTTCTTACGCAGCTATAATCTTGTCGACCGAACACAACAACGTGTCTAAGCTGGACTGTGTGGAGCCCAAGTATAACTTCAACAGAGCGTGTTGACCCTCAATTCTACATGTTGTTGTCTGGCCGAAGCTGCGATATTGATCGGTAATGTACGACACAAACATGCGATCGTAATCTCGCCGACTGGTACGAAAATACTGGAAAACATCTGAGAAAACAAAGAATTACTAAAGTGAGAAAACAATTCGAGTAGTTATTTATTAAATAATAATAAAAAATGTATTATTAAATAACAATTCGAGTACCATTTTTTTGGACCAATAAACCACGTAGGTGCTGATAATAATGCCTGAACACTTCTTTGGTTGGAGCTGTAATCATCGAATCCCATGTCAATCTAACGGACTCATACTCCTTTAACGTATCGAATCTGTGTCTGCAATGCTTTACCACATTTTGATTGATATGCCATCGGCAGAGTAATGTTAGCGTTGGGAATTCTTAGGCGCATGCCCCAAGCAACGCTAAATCTCTGTCGATGACGATAACCCGCGGGTAGTATTGTTCTTGTATCACCAACTTAATACATTCCAACACCCATTTGAAATTTGTCTTTTTTTCCTTGTCCAAAAAAAGCTAAACGCATGAGAATGTGTGTTTGTTGGAGTAACCCCAAAAACTGTAAAAAATGGCAGTTTAAACATGTTGGTGTTGTATGTGGAGTCCATCAGCATGATTTATGTTGTCCACAGGGCATATGACGTCGGGTGAACACAAAAATATTTCATCCAGCTCATTTGTGTGGTCATTTATCCTAGGGTAATACGTATAACCTTTACGTCGCAAATGTACTAAAAGCAGTTGTATCGGAGTCAAATCACCACGACTGTCGCGCCGTATCTTTTCTTGTGCATTATACACCGTTTTAATCGTAGACACGTTATTAGGATCCATCTCTTTTATTGAAGAAAGTATAATTCGTGGTGCTACACGCTGTTTTGTCATCTGCCTCACAAAAACTAACTCACTTTCTTTTAATCGCATGGCTTGTGAAAAACCATGCAACGAGTCCGGAAAATTATGATTATGCTCCGGATACTTAACCCTCAATATCCAACCATTAAAACGTTTTATATATTTCGCTAGTAATCTGAATGGGCAATTACATTTGTCGGTACTAGTCTGCCGTTGAAGTTCATCTTCTAACCCTTCACGTGAAGACGTCCCATGTCTAGAACACAAAAATTCGATAGAGTACTTATATCCCCTATCTGTTTTACTTTTTCCAATAACAATAACAAAACCAATCGTTTCAGCAGTAGATCGCACCCAATTAATTAAATCAACTTCAGTACCGAAAACCTATACAATATAAAAACACAACAACTTTTTTATTAATACATTTTCTTAAAAAAACTTTATAAAATACGTTTTCTTATAAAAACTTTTTTATAAAGACTTTTTATAAATTCTTTTTGTGAAAATATTTAAAAAATACTTTTAATAATTTTTTTTTGTAAATACAAACTTTTACTTGTAAAAACTTTTACTTTTAAAAAAAGTTTATTAAAAAAAACGTTTTATTAATAATTTACGTTTTAAAAACGTTATTAAAAACGTTATTTAAAAAAAGTTTATTAATAATTTACGTTTTTAATAATTTACGTTTAAAAAACGCGTTATTAAACGCGTGCGTTTTTGTGTGGGTTAACGTGTGTGATTCTCGAACGCTTTACGTGTTCTTTTCTACCCTTTATCCCACGTGCGTGTTGTTCATCGTAGTTTGTCTCTATCATGCTCTCTCTCACTTCTCTCAAACGTAAACTCTCTCTCTCTCACTTCTCTCAAAAGTTTTAGATCTAAAGTTTTAGATCTAAAATTTCTACGTTGTTAAGTGGTGAGGTTGTGGTGGTTTAGTGGTTTACGTTGGTACTTGAGTGAGACTTGGTGGTGATTACGTTTGTACGTTGTTAAGTTTTTAGATCTAAAACTTTTTTTAGATCTAAAACGTATACGTGGTGGTACTTGTGAGACTGTGGTTGTTACGTTTGTACGTTGTTAAGTGGTGAGGCTGTGGTGGTTTACGTGGTGGTACTTTTGAGGCTGTGGTGGTTTACGTTTGTAAAAAAAAGGTTTTCTTTTTTAGATCTAAACCTTTGTAAAAAAAAGGTTTTCTTTGTTTTTTAGATCTAAATTTTTTGGTACTTTTAAGTGTTTAGATCTAAAACTTTTTTTAGATCTAAAACTTTTTTTAGATCTAAATTTTTTTTAGATCTAAACCTTTGTAAAAAAAAGGTTTTCTTTGTTTTCTTAAAAATAATTAGATGTTGGTTATGATGTGGTGGTTACGTGGTGATACTTGTGAGACTGTGGTGGTTACGTTTGTACGTTGTTAAGTGTTTAGATCTAAAACTTTTTTTAGATCTAAAATTTTTTTTAGATCTAAACCTTTGTAAAAAAAAGGTTTTCTTTGTTTTCTTAAAAATAATTAGATGTTGGTGATGATGTGGTGGTTACGTGGTGGTGCTTGTGAGGACTGTGGTGGTTCGTTTACGTTGCGTTGTTAAGTTTTAGATCTAAAACTTTTTTTAGATCTAAAACGTATACGTTCTTGAAAAGATAATGAGGTTTGTTAAGAAAAACGTTAAATTTTGTGATTTTCTTAAAAACAATGCTTCGTGTTAAAAAAAACTAAGTATTTTTGTGTTTTGAGGTTTTGTGGTGGTTTACGTTTGTACTTTGTTAAGTTTTTAGATCTAAAACTTTTGATGTTGTGATGTACTGGTGATGCAGTTTTGGTTACGTATGTTTCTTTGTTAAAAAAAAATATTTTTAAGTTTTTTTAAAAAAAATCATCCTTATTGTTTGTTGGGTTTTTGCAGGTTTGCCTGCATAGGACGACCTTTTGTGGGCAAAGCCCATGTTATATGGCAGGCACCCACGTTTTCCTTGGCATTATTGGATGGTAAAGTGATTCACTTTGCAACTGTAATGAAAAAAACTTTGTTTTTATATAAAAAATTTCATTACTGGATGGTAAAGTGACCATTCAAGGTCATTTTGCAACTTTAATGAAATAAAAAGGCAATGATGATTTTTTTAAAAAATTAAAAGAGTTTTGGCGAGGAAAAACTGAATTTGCTGCCAACATGAGCTATAAAGATAATAATCCCGAGCCTTTGATAAGTTGTTACCTCTGTGTGTGTTAAATGGTGAATTAGACATGGTGGTTGATTGTTGTCGTTGATCTGGACCACTAGTTGTTGATCTGGACCACTTGATTGTTGTTGTTGCTTTCACCTGGGATTATATGGGGTGCCTGCCTAGGATTATGTTGTTGTTTGTGTTGTTTCTGGACCACTGGTATTGTTGTTTGTGTTTGCTATCACCTGGGATTGTTGTTGGTGGTGTGGTGTTGTTGCTTTTTCATATGGGATTGTTGTTGGTGTTGTTGCTTTCATATGGGGTGGTAACTTGTGAGAATCTTAGTACTTGTGAACTTTTGAGAATCTTAGTACCGAATGTGAACTTTTGCAGTGGTAACTTGAAAGAATCTTGTTCAAAACGTGTAACTTGTGTATCTTGTGAAACAGTGAATCTGGTGAGTCTTGTGCTTGTCTTGATTTGTGAGGCTTGTGCAGATTTGTGAGGCTTGTGCAGATTTGTGAGGCTTGTGCAGTTTTGTGAGTGCAGTTCTGTGCAGTTCATGTGAACTGTGACTGTGTGCAGTTTGTGACTAAAACTTTTCCGAGGCGATGATGAATTTTGAGCCTAAAAACTTTAAAAACTTTTCGAGGCGATGATGATAAAAACCGAATGGACGGTAAAGTGAGATCTAATCTCACTTTGCAACCTTCGGGTTTGAGCCTAAAAACTTCAAAAACTTTCCGAGGCGATGATGATAATGGACCGAAGGGACGGTTAAAGTGAGATCAAATCTCACTTTGCAACCTTCGGGTTTGAGCCTAAAAACTTACCGAGGCGATGATGAAAACCGAATGGACGGCAAAGCTGAATAAAACTTTCTGAGCCTCAAATATTTTTCAACTACGATTTTTTGAAAACTTTTAAAACTGAATAAAACTTAGTAAAACCGTAGAACTGTAAAACCAAAACAAAAAATAAGTTGTAAAACCAACTTGTTGAAATGTAAAACCAAAACAACACTTGTAAAAAAAAACACATGTACAAAAAGCACTAAAAAAAACTTGTAAAAATAAGTGTTATAAGTGGTAAATAATACTGTAAGTTGTAAAAAGACTTGACACGGAAATCGAGAAACCAATCATTACCAATAATTGCCACGGAAATCGAGGCACAACAAAATGCAACCACCCCCTATATGGGGTGCCTCCATAGGAGGACCCAATGTATATGTAAAAGTTAGAGATGAAAATGATTTTTCGCAAAAATCTTCTAACTATCAAACTTTTGATATAGTAATGTATATAGACTTCCATATCTATACTACTATATAAAATATTTAAGTTGTGGGCTCTACAAAAAATTAAGATAAGAAGCTCCAATCATTAAATGACATGTGTCACTTCTCTAACTAAAAAATAACAAAAAGAGAGGAGCTCTAACAAACTAAAATAAGGAGCTCCAATAATGGGATGACACGTGTCACTTCTTAACTAATTAATCACTTTTATTTTTAAATTTAAATATCTTTTAATTCGTTTAATTTTTTTTATGATCTAATTTTACCATATTTTCTAAAATTTTGTGCTCTTTAATTCAACATTTATTTTGATATATTTTTATGAGTTTTTACTTTTTACATTTTTAGTAGTTTTATTTTATTTTGAATCAAATTTTTATAACTTTAACCTTTATTTAAACAATACAAACTCGATGTATCAAAATCATTTACTTTTGAGAGAATGTTTGACGGGTAAGAGATTGTGAAAGTTTTTTTATATGCGGGAATAATAATGTCACGGGAAAGATACGGAAAACACAAATAAACACATACAACTAACACATATACATTTAGAGTGCGTAGGGAATTGCGAGGAGAGTTGGGTTAGCAATTGTATATATTTATCTTATCGCCTGCTGTGCGCGGGTATCAAGTATTACATAATTAAACAAATCCGCCGTCACTCATTCACTCTCACCTAACAAATCCACGGTCACATTGCCACCGTCCGCCGTCGTGAACTGCTATCGTTCTTCCGCCATTCCTCATCTGCTATCGTCACCGATCACATTGCTACCGTCTGTCCGCCGTCGTTCAAATTCCGATCACCTTTCGTCATCAAGGTTTAATTCGTTACTTGTTGATTAGGTGTTTATACTTTTGTTGATTAGGTGGTGGTGGCTGATTAGGTGTTTATTATTGTATAAATTAGGTGTCTTGTACAAATTTTGTTGAATTAGGTGTTGGCTAATTTTGCCCTAAAATCTGACCTGATTTTGACTAATTATTGCAATCAGTTTTCATGAAATAAGCTCTATGTGTTTTGATCCAAACACCCCCTTAGTGTTATGGCTAGGGCTATATTGAACTAAGTATCAGTTGCTTTGTGTAAATATAAGTATTTGTTGTATGATCATTTTTGATAGTATGAACAAATTGTTATATTGCGTAAGTGCTAATGAAAACCGGACTATAATTGGATAAAGAGAACCACTGGCTGATAACCTTTTTTTTAATTGTAGATAGTTAGTCTCATTTAGAATATAAGCTAAACCAAACACCCCTTTACTCCCTTGGTGTTCTTGTTTACAGCTTAAATAGGCCATTTAAACCTAACATCCATGTGTAGGTAGATATAGTGAATATATGTAGATAAGTTCAGTTTGAAGACTAGTTGATGTGACCTGCCCAATTATTTGTTTGCATTCTTCCTTCGTGGTGTTTTTTTGGCTGACTTACTTGTAGATAATGTTTGACTGTTAGTAGCTCATGTGAGCTCATTTAATACCATTGAGTTTAGTTATGTTGGCGAGTAGGGACACAGAATGTATGCACAAGAGAAAAATTAGTAAGGGTCTTCTTTGCTCTTAATACATGTTAAACTTACAAATACGAAAATTCTCTGCCACAATAAAATGGGACGCACTGAAAATTAAGACATGTAGAAAATAAAATAGTGAAATTATCTACCAAACGCTATGTATATATTGATGTTAAGGTCATTTCATGTGTTGCTATGATCATTTTTCCTAAAAGTGTACGGTAATTGCTCAGTCTGGTTATTTTTTTAATGTCGGATATCGAAGGGATGAATAAGATTATGAACGGATATAACCTTGCTACATGGATGTTAGAAGTAAGTAATGCATCACAAGAAGTGGCTTTGGGAGTCGATTTTACTGACATTTACAAGAATTCAGAACTTTATGTGTGAGTAATGCTCACATATATCCTTATCGCTAAAGGTACTAGTTTCAGGTTTTTATGTTTTTTGCTACTTTCTAAGTTGAAGGAAATGATAGGAGAAACAAAGAACTTATTGCCTAACTAAGCCAACCACGTCCTGGTTCAAAGGATCTTCATTTTCCAACTGAATACCCGACGTCCTTCTTCTTCCAATGTTGGGTATGTTTATGGAAACAACTACAGTCATATTGGAGAAACCCTCCAATATGACTGCAGTTGTTGTTTTACATTCACCACTTTCATGCCATCATGTTTGAAACTATTTTGTGGGATCTTGGTGGTAAAATGTGAAACACAAACTAAATATGTTATGCCGTACAAAATTTGGACTTTTATACTTATGGTTTATGCTCATTGGTTCTCTATTCAGTGGTTGGATTGCTGATGAATTTGCGTGCCGCTGGACTTCAAACCAAAATTGTGGACTGAAGCCTGGACAGGATGGTAATATCACTTCATCATCAGTCTGATACCCTGTTGTTTACTCTTTATACTTGTCTAAAAATAAATTTGAATGAATGTAGGTTCACCGAGTTTGGAGGTGCAGTTCCCTATAGACCAGCTGAAGATTTGGCGTATTCAATTGTTAAGTTTATTCAGAGCAGTGGATCTTTTGTAAAACTATTATATGGTAAAATAAATGTTTTTCTGTAATCTTTTTTTATTGTATACTTCATAATATAGCATACAATTTCATTCCTTTGTTCTATTTTGACAGTATCATGGAGGAACCGATTTTAGGGGGACTGCAGGTGGCCCATTTATTGCCAAGTGCTATGACTACGATGTTCCACTAGATGAATTTGGTATGGTTATAACTATGCTTGATGGTTTTGACTTAAGCTCACAAGTCTTTCTTTTACACTACAAACGGATATTTTAAATATATCAGATGCAACATAGTTTATCTAAAAGTCTAATATGCTACTTAAACAATGTGTCAACTAGTTCCTTGAAAGTAACCATATAGACCTGTTACCAAAATTACCCATATTGACCCGTTTCAGTAATACCTGTTTTGACCCGTACTTAAAGTACCCATTTTACCTGTAACTCATCCATTTCATTGACACCCTTTAATTGCAAGCCATTAATAAATTTCTTTTGTGTAGGATAAAAGGTTTGTTTGGATAAACTTCAAGTTGTGACACGTGCAGCCGGCTCAAACACATCTCTTCTTGCTAAACAGCTTATTATAGCGACGATGAATCCTAAAATGAGGTATTGTGACATTACATTTGCTACTTGGAGTTATTAATTTAGGTGGGTTGTGTGTGGATCTTTTTTATAAGGTTATTGGTGTATTTAATTTGGTAAAGAAGTTTGGTACTGTTTGGCGTTGTGTTTTAGAGTTAATTATCTGATATGAATAATCGAATTATCTGTAAGATTAAGGAGTTCAGAATTTAGTGTTTGGATGTGCTTATGCGGTTTGGATAATAAGGTGTTTCGAATTTATGAGAGATTTGTTTATTTATAATATGACATGGAAACACAATAATTATATAAGTATTATAAAAACCCAACCTCGCCCAGTGAATCTTGTATGTATATTAATCTTGAAACTGACAAATGCTATTGTGCTCATAAGTTATTAGGCGTGAAGATCTTAATACACACTATGGAATAAAGAGTAAAAATCCCTTGTATATAATGAATCTCGTATAAGGCTAAGCTAAGTTTTTCTTCATTCTTTTTATCTATAAAGCTATATTATAACTTATGTATTTTATTTTTTTTCATTTGCATACCTTGGCGAGTTACCATTATTCTGTCATATACTTGTATTCTCAGAATCATTTAAATAAATTTTATGTCTTGTTGTCATCCAATTAGCTAACATGAGCTTTGTAGTTGAATAAGCACAAGAAACCTGACAGAATAAAAGTTTGCATTTTTCTATACTTGACCACAAAAGTGAAGCATTATATATGTCTGTGTCTGTTTCTGTTGTCTGTAAGAACCTTTAGCCCTTGTTGATATTCAAAACTCAGTGGTTATCTGGAAACATATGGTTGGATCAGAATAGAAGTTTGTGTTTGGCGGCAATCATCTACTTATATTCCTGCTACCTTACAAAGAGTTATATGTAATTATATATGCACTATAATTGTGTGAAAGAATGCTACGTTTGATCAATTATATGAAGTTTCTTAACGGAACTTGATATAATGTAGGTACAAACTTTGGAAAAGATGATAAGAAGACATCAAGAGGAGATACACAAATGAGAGCAGGAGTGGAAATAGAGATGCAAGTGCAGTTATAAAGACGAGTGGAACATCAAGTGCAAGCGCACATACAACAACAGCTATTGGAGGCATAAAAGATGTATGACATAAACTCGGTGTTCAACTACCAATCTGGAAGCTATTAGTAGCAATAACGGTATATACAATATACATACAAACATCTTGAATGCACTGAATGATTCATTTGTATATCGATTTGAATACAACTTTTGTATATCAATTTTATATCCATTTTCTTTATTAGTTTTCTTTTACGATTTTTACATACATGATTGCATCATAAATGTGAGGCTTAACTTGTGAAATTATTGTATCTTTCCAACAGAAATGTGACCGTTTACTGACTGCACCTTACCGACGGATTTGTGACAGAAACTTTACCGAGGTTTTTCTGACAGAAATTATACCGACTGATTTCAGACAGAAAAATTACCAACAAAGTTCCGACGCATGTTTTTTCTGTCGGAATTTCCAAGAGAATTCCGACAGATAGTAATTACCGACCATGGATTTCCCGACACACCATTTTCGTCACAAATCTGTCGGAAACCACTTTTACCGACGAATTTCCGACAGAAATGTCAGTCAGTAAAGACCTGTTATGTAGTAGTGAGTGTCAATAGTGTAAAGTGTTTTGGACATTTGGATACTGTTTGTCTGCACAAACCTAGTACAGAGGGGGAGGA
>OU343217.1:299158057-299518240 GCA_910596185.1 Chrysanthemum makinoi | reverse complement strand
TACACTACAACTTCATTTTGATCATACCCAAAATAAATTCAGCCTTGAGTCTAAAAATCTATATACAAACTAAATCAACATGTAATAAAATTTATGTAATCATTTTCCTCCAAAAATCAACAACTATACTTTGATGACCATTTTTTCAAACTTATCATTTTTATACTTCTACTAGTACATACTTGTTATAAAAATTAATAGGAAGCACTATTGTGATAACATTTGATAACTGCATAAAAACTACAACTTGACAAATATGATCAATGACTTCCTGAATGTACTGAAAATATATATGAAAAAGTTACGAGATGAGTTTTAATGCTTACAAATGCTTGATGAGTTTTAGTGAACCAAGGATTATCCTAAACACCCTAGGTTTTTATTTCAAAACCTAAACAAAGAGTGTTACTACATTGTGTAGAACTTGATTAAAAATTTAGATGATCACTTTCCTTGATCCCATTGTGGCCCGGATTTTAGAGAGAAAAAAGAGAAGGAAAAACAACTTGATTTTGAGACTTGAATTATTGTGTGAAGTGTAAGAGAAAGTCTTGAAGTGTAAGACTATATAATTGAAAGATCCTTGCATATCTTATAAATCTTGTAATAAATGATACATATACATATATTATTATTAGTATGTAAATGTATAAATGTAAGTGTAAGTAAATGTAAGTTACTTGAATGGAAGTAGTAGTTTGTAGTATTGTTGAGTAATATTAGTAAGTTGTATACACATTTGAATATTTAAGGTAGCGTTAGATAAAATAAATTTCACGGGTCAAGATAAAATATATTTTGGTCATAAAAAAAATTATAAAAATACATCTCTTGCAAAACTTGAGTGAAATAATAATATTCGTGTAGTTTTTAAGAAAACCGTCGTAATAATATAAATTTAACGATTTTTGTACTAAATAAATTTAAAACACTAGGTAAACTAAAATATAGTTTATATAACTCAATGTAAGTATAAAAATGTGTCGGGATCATTTTTGAAAGTAACGGATTAAATGTTCAAAATAAAGTTTACGCGATAACGTTTATTTAATAAGCAAATAACGTTTAATGAAAAATGCAAAACCATGTACGAATCGTTATGAAATGGTGAATATGGAATATGAGAAATGGCCGGAATTTGAGAATTGTGACATTCTTCCCCTGATAGAGGAATCGCGTCCTCGCGATTCAATCGATGATACTATGGCCCAAAATGCGACAAGGGTTCTAAAAGTTTATGCTCATGTATGATTTAAATGATTATGCCAATGCTCATGCATATGTCGTGACTATATCCCATTCTAAAGACATGCTCCCTTATGATTAGGCTCGATGAGGCAAGCTTTCCCATTCTCGAGCAAAATTTTCAAAAGACTTTTAGGTAACCGATTTTTGCTTAATCCCACAACTCATCAAACAAGAACTGTCATACGATTAGGCTAAATCGGTTTAGGTAACAACTTGTTTCTAGCTCGATCTTTGCAACTCATCAAACAAGAACTGCCACGCTGATCAAACCGAAACAAGTGGTTTGAAGAAAATCTTTTGAAAATTTGGCTCGATTTACGGAATTGTACTCATATGAGACTACTACTCCCTTCATTGCATGATTCTTCCTGAATTAGACATAGGTGATCAGGCTATGTATAATTTAGGGGTAACTATGCAATGCTTGGACTAATCGACTCATATGATGTTTGGTGTTGAGTCATAAGTTCGCATGTATAAAGAATATGCACTTATAATGATATGATGAGATGCTATGATGATGTGGTTATAGTCTAGGGTCAATGATGCAACCTAGTTCTCTATAACCGACGCTCTGATACCAATCTGTCACACCGCCAAATTACCTGTTTGCAGCCGAATTGAATACCTGGGGGAGGACTGTCATAGCATCAAAGTTACAGCTTATTTGAACGACCTAAAGTGTCGTTTGGAAAACACATCGTTTGATTTATTAAAACAATCAAAGTTTACAAAATGTAGGTCCCAAATGAAAATCAACTTGTGCGGAAATAAGTTTGTTACAAGCCAAACGATGTTTTTAAAATGCATAAATCCCATGTGCGACGCGTCGTCACCACGACTCTATGATATGTCCAAATGCATGCCATGAAGTGAATGCCATAGATACCTGAGATAAAACATGCTAAAAGTGTCAACACAAAGGTTGGTGAGTTCATAGAGTTTAGTTAACAAGTAAAGCCTTAAAAGAGCGTTCAGGAAACAAAGGCAAAGTTTTTGGTTATATAGAATAGTTCGCAAAGCAAAGGCATCGTAAATCCACTCATTCCAAGTCCCTACCATACAAACTTGCAACCTGTGTGTTTACAACCCACTGCTAAAATGTAGTATGTATATCATGAATATGCGCAATATGATAGATAAAAGTATAATTGTCACCACGAGGGTCTTCCAACAACTCATGTTGGGATGTTTGTAATTAATAGCCTTCCAACAACTTAATTTGGAGCCATTAATTCTTGCATGTTTGTAAATTAGTAGCCCTCCAACAACTTAATTTGGTGCCACTAATTCTTGTATGTTTGTAAATTAGTAGCCCTCCAACAACTTAATTTGGTGCCACTAATTCTAGTATGTTTGTAAATTAGTAGCCCTCCAACAACTTAATTTGGTGCCACTAATTCTAGTATGTTTGTAAATTAGTAGCCCTCCAACAACTTAATTTGGTGCCACTAATTCTAGTATGTTTGTAAATTGCATATGAAATCAAATATAACCCAATCAAGTATAAAACGCAATCAAGTCTAAAGTATAAGTAATGTTGTTTGGCAAAAGAGTTTAAATGTTTTGACCGGCTCCCGCAGGAGTTAACCAGTTGTTAAAGTATGTATGTTGATGCATAATAGAAAACAAGTTTAACACATTAAGGCAAAGATCGCAATAAACCACACAAATGTCCAAAGTGTATAAGAAGTATAGTGTAACACAATTGTATAAATGGTTTGAATATTCGAAAGAGTAAAAACAAGTATTTAAGCATGTATCTTCCCCAAATAGTTTGTAAGAATTTAAACGAGTAAAAGCGGGGTATGAACTCACAGTAGTATGTCAAAGTTTAGAATATTTGTGAAAGTTAATGAAAATAGTTTGAGCATGTATCTCCCCCAAAGAGTTTGTAAGACAAATAAGTAATAGAAAGTGGGGCTACGAACTCACCTGGTGTGGTTGATATGCTAACAAAATGAAGTGCACGAAAGTGAGACTCGGAAACTATCCGCGACCTAGAATGAATGTCATGACTTGAGTTATGATATGTTGTCGTGAATGCATGATTTTGAAAACGTATCACCCAATATGCTACTTGAAAACTAGTTATATAAAAATATTGTTACTTGAATGTGTGACGGTTCCATGTCAAAATAAATACTTTTGAGCTAATGGTGAAAATGTAGTTAAAACTATGTAACGGTTTTTGTAATTGAAAAATCGGTTTACGTTAGACTTGAAATAATATATACATAGGAAAACTAACTCGTTTTTAAGGTCCGTTTCCCCCAAAACGTCCGTTTAGGCCCTCAAAACCTTGATTAAAAATCCTGACAGCATACTAATGCTGTGAATAGTGTTTTCAGCACGTTTTCGACTCAAAGTTCGGTTAACCATAACTCACTCGTTTTAAGTCCGTTTTTCAAGTTCTTTATATCCACGCGAAGGTAATTAAGTGTACTAATATATTTTTAAACTTTGGAGATTTCACAGAAAGTTTAAGGACACTGTTTGGTCAGTTGAAAATCGGGACTGCATGTACACTTTCCGGAAAATGGTAGTTTTTAAATCGTAACTTTAAAACCACATATCTTTTTCGTTATAACTCCGTTTTAGTCCGTTCAAAAGGCCACGTTCATAACTAAAAATCTAGTTTCTAAAACTTTAATAAAACTTATAAAAATGACTAACTTTTCGGAAAAATTATAAAAATACATCTCTTGAAAAACTTGAGTGAAATAATAATATTCGTGTAGTTTTTAAGAAAACCGTCGTAATAATATAAATTTAACGATTTTTGTACTAAATAAATTTAAAACACTAGGTAAACTAAAATATAGTTTATATAACTCAATGTAAGTATAAAAATGTGTCGGGATCATTTTTGAAAGTAACGGATTAAATGTTCAAAATAAAGTTTACACGATAACGTTTATTTAATAAGCAAATAACGTTTAATGAAAAATGCAAAACCATGTACGAATCGTTATGAAATGGTGAATATGGAATATGAGAAATGACCGGAATTTGAGAATTGTGACCGTTTCTCATTGTCCGAAACCATAGCTGGACAAAGAACAGTCAACTCTTGAAACCTTTTGATGTAGGCAAGTCTCGCAGTTTTCAGCAAGCAGTTCGGCCTCGTAATAGCGCTACCGTCGCCGTTCTTTCCTTAGTGCCCTCGGATATATAATCCTCTATGTACTTTTGGATAGCAACTGGTGTCATTTCTAGTGCGCTTTCTCGACGCCATAACTCTTCAAAATAAAAGGAAAATGAGACGTAGTCAAATCCTATGTTAGGAATAAGCGCTCTAAAGAGATGTGATAAGAAATGATAAGTTTGAGGTTATTTTTCAAAATGATCGACGGATTCCGAAAAGGTGGGTTATGAGGTGTCGTAATTGTTTCAAATGTATGGTGGTTTAGTGACTTAGTGTGTGAATAAAGTGTAACTCGACATGTTAGTGGTGAAACAAAAGAGTGAGAGTGACTTCGCCCTATTTAAAGGTTCATCTCGGCATTCGACGTTATCGGTGATGAATCAGTTGATATTAAAATTGTGATAGGGAATGACAAGGAATTCTCCACATTAGAGTATGAAGAAAGAATAATGGAATGGGCATTTAAAGGCATCCGTGTGACAATCGATATGAAATGAAAGTAAATAACTCAAAAAATGTACGTACAAACCGCATGCAAAGTGAACATGCACTTATGATGAAATGATAAGATGCTATGATAATGTAGTTATAGTCTAGGGTCAATGATGCAACCTAGTTCTCTATAATCAAGCTCATGCCAACTGCCACACCCCAAATTACTGTTTTGCGCGGAATGGAATTCCTGGGACCGATCGTCATAGCATCACAATCACAGTTATATTGAACCACCTAAAGTGTCGTTTGGAAAATACATCGTTTGATTTAATAAAATAATCAGAGTTACAACATAGGTCCCAAAAGTTTACAAAGTTTGCGGAAATATAAATATAATACAAGTCCAAACGATGGTTTTGAAAGAAAGTATCATAATGTACAATGATGTAAGTCGCCGCTGACTCAAAGGTGGTTCCTTAACCATGCCATGATGATAATGCCTTAGTTACCTGAAAATACATTGCTAAAACGGTCAACAATAATGTTGGTGAGAAATCATAGGTTTATGTAAATGTTTTATACGACTACACAAGTATAGATCAGGCATGACAATCATGTCACGTAAAAATGTTACAGGCATGACAATTTATGTCACGTAAAAAAAATGTTACAATTGCTTAAGCGCATGATACGAGCTCAACGATGTACGCAACAGAGTGTCTTTCCAAACAACTCTAATAATGTTTATGAATGAAATGCATCCGTATGACTAGTTGGGATTCACCAACCCAGATGGAGGTGTCACCCTCGATAGATCTATCCACTCACACACGCTTCTAGAAAATTAACGGCTCATGCATTAAAGTGGGGACTTTTAAGTAACGTTGTAACTCAAGCAATGTAAATGAATTTAACATACTTGGTATCGTAATAAAAATGTTGTGCAATGTATTCTCCCCCGTAGGCTTGAAATAATGTAAAACTTGTAAACGGGCTATGAAAACTCACTTGATAAACTGGTGTGAGGACAAGAGTGAGTACACTGAGGTATAGCGTGGTAATTAATCCGACCTATTACTAATGATATGATATGTAATGAGTTGCAATGTAATGTTATGCATGCATTTCGTATGTTATTTATACCATTTGCGAGTTTTGAAAAATAATACTTATCGTCGAAAAATACTCTTTTGACGTCTTGACCATTCTTAAATCACTTTATAAGTATTTACGTCAAAATGTCATCCTACAATGGTTTCATAATGATTTATGGTGAAATTTTCACTTTTCGTCGTAAAATAAAGTCTTGGAATTTTCTTGAAAGTGACAAAAATGGCTTTGAAAGACTAGTCGTAAAATGGTGTACGTCGATCGTTAGGAAACGAACTCGACGGTTTTGGAAAGTTTGTATCAAAATCTAAAAGTTTCAGTTCAGGAGTTTTCGACATAAAGGTCTCGAACATAAAGATAATAAGGGTTAAAGATGGTGATTTTGTCTAATTGTTGTGTAAAAAGTGAGTTTCGGCCAAGTTTAAGCATCCGTAAATAATTTATTAAAACTCCGCTATACAAACGGTTGGTCGTTTTGAAAAATATGCTTGGTGATCTTGATTTTACTAGAAGACATTTCGTTTCAAAAAGTTCTACATCATAGTTAAAAACAGCCGTCAACATGGTCATTTTAGTTACCGTAACACTTATCTCGTAAAAAAAATAATATAGTTTTTCTAAAATAATAGTTACGGCAAGTTTATGAAAACGTGTATATCTTAGTCGTTTCAAACCGTTTCTACGTATTATATGTCCTTAGCTTCGTATCAAAGTATACTAATATATTTTTGACAAGTCGAAATAATTTATGAAGCTTAAGGCTCGTTTTTGACTCGAATAAAGTAAAAATAACTTGCTGAAATTTCTGAAAAATATATATTTCGTCGTCAAACTTTAAAAATTCATAACTTCTTCGTTATAACTCCGTTTTATTCCGTTCAAGCGGCCACGGATTCGTTTTAAAGTATATTTTCTAAATATCAAGGCCAAAATTTCGTGCCTACTGTCGGATTTTCCAGAAAATCAAAATAAGGACAGACCACTTTATATACTTGTCGAAAATAGTTTTTCTCGTACTAAACCTATTCCAATCCCTTCAAATCAACTCCAAAGCTAATCTAATCCTACCATACACCTTCTTAGGGTGTCATGGGTTCCTAGACATCATCAAGACCAACATATACCAAGGGGATAATTATAGGATGACTATATATATTAAACTCTTAAAATCATTGTAAAATGGTATAAACAAACACAAGTCATGCATGTTTGCTATGAAAATGATAAAATACATATGTAATGATAAGAAAAGATGAAAAATGAAGTGATATGCTTACAAGTTAATATGATGAGGTGCTTAGAACCAAGGTTTAACCTAAACACTCTAGGTTTTTATTTCAAAACCTAAACAAGAGTGTGATCTAGATTGTTAAAACACTTGAGCTAGCAAAATTTGATGATCCCTTTGTACACTCTTGATATGGCCGGTTTTTGGAAGGAAAACAAGAGAGAAGAAAAAGTTTCTTGACTTGTGAATTATAGTGGTTTAATGAATGAAGGAAATGTATAGATTAAGTTTTGTAGAAAAAAAAATATCTACCACTTGTTTCACAATATAATTTTTTTTTTTTTTTTCTTTTTTCTTATATACCTTGTGTAGTTGTTACAAAAATTGTGTAAGTGAAATGTGTAATTTAATGTGACTTGTAAGGTTTAATATACATTTGCATATTTAAGGTAATTTTAGGTGAAAGTAAATTTTTAATAGATCAAAGTAGAGTATAATGATATCATAAAAATTGTAAAAAAATACATTCCTTGTAAAATTTGAGTGATATAATAATTATCGTGTAGTTTTTAAGAAAAATGTCGTAATAATATAACTTTAACGATTTATATACCAAATAAGTTTAGAACACTAGGTAAACTCAAAATATAGTTTTTATAAACTAAATATAAGTATAAAAATATATCGGGATCATTTTTAGAAGTAACGGATTAAATATCCAAAATTAATAACTTACGCGATAACGTTTATTTAATATAAAATTTTACGCGTTAAGGTGAAATGCAATGTCATGAATGAACTAACGTGATGCAAATGATGCTAATGAAATGTAGACTAAACTTAGTCCATATGAAATGTACGTGATATTATGATCATGAATTCGCAGCTAAACCATAAAGGTTACGCGAATTTGGAACACGTAAACCTAGTTTACGATAAATGTTGAAATTGTGAAGCATAAATTGTTTTGAGAAATGACCTGAAAGTACGAGTTGTCACATTTAAGTTGTAATCTTTTGTTTCATGATATAAAATTAAGTTATTGAAGTGTATTAAAACTGTTTTCAAGTGGCAATTCAAGTGATATTAACATTTCATGATATATGGTTCACTGTTGCAAAAATTCAAAGTCCAACTGTTATGTCCAAGCTTCAATAAGCTTCCTTATCATTCAAACAAGCTTATCTAAGCTTATTATAGCTTGAGGTAAGCTTGGAACACAGTTCTAAGCAATTTTGGTGTAAGGCCAACAAAAGTCAACTGTGCAGCAATCTTGGTTCAAACAGGTTTGAAAATGGCATGGGGTTGATGCAGAGGTTGATTTGGATGGGTTTGATATAGAATAGTACAATTTGGGTTCTGATTAAGCTGCAAAATAAGCCTGGACATTTGTGAGTGTATCCTCATTTTCATTCATTTTGCAGTTTATGTTTGTGTTTGTATCTGTGATCATAAATGGTTTAAACCTGTTTAAATAGTAGTAACTAGGTTAACTTAAGTCATATTAAGTAAAGGTTTGTGCTAGTCCAGTGGCTTGCTCAGTTTAGCATCAAAACAGTTAGCATAACTAGTGTTTGGTATAGTTGGTTTAATTGAGCTTGAGTTCTTGTTTATGTTTGAAACCTATTCACTCAGTCTTAATATAGTTCATTTGAGTCATTTTGGTCAGTCAAATGGTATCTGCATAAGTTAAAAGTCAAAATCACATCACACTGTCTCAATTAGCTTATCTGTTTGGATTTTGGAAAAGTGAAACCTTGTTTTGTGTTAAGAATTCATAGAACTAGATTGCTTTCGTCTTATTTCATCACAAAACATCAATATCAGTTAATAAATGTGAATCAAAGTTCACAAAAGTCAACTAATCAATTCTGTCAAAAAGTCAAATTTGCAAAAACTCAGTTTTAGCCCAACTGAGATGAATTTTCATGGACTCAGTTTTGGGCCAAATCATGTCAAACTATGGATTTTATAACTTCTACTGGTCCACTTTCTTATTATCATTTTTGTGTATTTTTGTGATTTTTTTATAAGCTCTTAAAGTGCTTGTCAAAATGGGCTTAATTGCCCTGTACACACTCAGTATTAACTGAGTGTGCACAGGTGTTGTGCCAAGCTTGTGCCTAGCTCATCAGAGCTCTTCCAGGGCTCATATTTGGTTTAGGCATAGCTACCCAGGTCTAGCTTAGGATTCAGCTTTTGTTTTTTAGTTTAGCTTATTGTGTAGCTTATTCTTGTGCTGCAAAGTAGACACATAAACCTGTTTTTAAGCAATAAGCTCAAATCATCCAAATCTGTTTAATCAGCATTATAGAGGTTAAAGCTAGTTGAAAATTGTTGCATTTGGTTACTTTTAGCAGTTTATAGCTTCTGCATCAGTTTTGTGCTCAGTTGTGGCTTGTGGCTTATTTGAAGTGCTTATTATATAAGCACTTGCTCTGCAGCCTCTTATTCCTTCACACAACCCCATGTTTTTCTATTTTTCCTAGATTCTAAATATTATTTTAGACTTTTCTTGAAATTTTCAGATTTTTCCAAGTCAGTTTGCTATTTTTCTTGATTTTAATTAGTTTTTAAGCATTTTTAATTAGCTTTTAATACAAATAATTCAGAAAAGTTTCAAAAAAATAATTTTTCAATTTTCTTAAGTTAAGATAAATATAAAAAGTCAAAAAAATATTTTTCTAGATTTTTCTTAGTTAAATTTGTATTTTTAAGTAATTTAAGTAATTTTAAATAGTTTTTAATTCAAAAAAAAATACAAAAATAATCAGAAAAATATAAAAATAGTTTTGAAAATTCTATTTTGTTATTTTAGATTTTTCTAAGTCATAATTTTATTTTTCAAGCTTTATTTCATATTTTCTTGTATTTTAGGCTATTATTAAATAGTTAAAAATAGTTTTTAATTAATAATAATTAATTTAATAGTTATAAAAATAATTTTATTTTTCTAAAAATTTTCTTTTATCATTAGGTTTGTAAAAATATCATTTCCATATTTTTAGGATTAATATTGTGTAAGTTTCACATTTTTATTTGTACGTTACGTAGTTTTTAATTCAGTTTTATAAAAACATAAAATCAAAAACATCAGTTTAAAAATAGTGATAGCGTTTATTTAATATTTTTATCTTTTTTAACTTTCTTTAATTTGCATTTTAAGCCCTTGTAGTTTATGTACCCTTTCTGTAGTTATAATTATCAAAATCTCTTTTCCGTTCAAATCTCTCGATCACTACACGTTTGATTATTCTCGCACGGCTCGTTGGGACTTAACGACCCGGGGAAACACTAAACTCTCCTGATCTTCATTGCATTTGTGTTTGAACCGTTTTAAGTTTCTTACGGTCGGCCATTCACAAGTGGCCGGTTTGTGTGAGAAAACTTGACGGTTTGGAACGAATCACTCCCAAACTTAGTTATTAAGCTTCCAATCATGTACTAAACGATTCTAGAACATTCCACTCAGTTTCTAGTCCCTTCTAAACCACTTGGTCCCCAAGAAATGCATTGAAGACCCCAAGCCTTGAGGGTAGTTTAAATAGGACCATTTGGCTAGAGTTTTCATCATCCCATCTTTCCCAATCTCCCTTACACCATAAGGGTTGATTCTCACCACCATTATCACTCCCAAAAGACCAAGAAACCTCTACCATTTCCAGGAATAGTGCTCAAGTTCTAGAGAAAGTGTTTGGGTATAATTGTTCGATTGGTTAGAAGCTTGTAGTTGATTAGAGGCCCAAGGATTGCTCTAATTCCTTCCATTACCTATCGTAATCTTACTTTGGTAATTTACTTTTACTTTTCAAGATGTTTGTTATTGATATGATTGTTGAGACTTTGTGTTTGATTGAAAAGCATGGAGTAGTTTTATTTACACTTGTTTGGAATGATATAGATATTGGTATGGAGTGTTTGGTATTTTGCAATATAGAATTATGGTTTTTTTTTTATGAGTTTGTTTGAATTATAACACGTCTAAATAACTTGTTAATGAATCATAACCAGATTTATTGGTCGAAAGGACTTCTTGTAATACATTTACCGGGGTGAATTAACCCTTTTACCCACAAAAAAAAAAGACTTCTTGTAATGATTTATTTCAAATGTTAATGCACATATATGTTTGGTATTTCATAATTAACAACTATGAATAAACATGTTAAATGGAATTGCAATGATTGATTCAAGAGTATAGGTCGAAGGGGCTCTTATGAACAAATTGGTAAAACTCATATTTCTAACAAATGGCGCGTAATGAATTGGTTTATAATAACGTTCATAGGTCGGAAGGGTTCGTTAGTCTAAACCATGATATATATGCAATTTCATGATATTACCCATTGACTTGGAATTGTATGCTTTTGGATTTTGTTGCTATTGCTTAAATTCTATCCAAACTTCCATACACTCCATTGATATTGATATTAGTTCCAAATAAGTAGTTCTAATTATATCGATTGCATTCTTGTTTAATTCGCATAATCATTATTTTCGTATTATTTGCTACTTATGGTATTTTGGAACGTGACAACCATTTTACCACTTTTGTGTTACTTACATAGATTCTTCACAATTGAAAACACACAAATCCTAGTGAACGACCTCGGCTTACTAACCAAAACTAACTAAATACAAAAGGGTCATACTTGCCCGTGTGTTCTTAGCTTTATCTGGTAATTCGTGTTATAAATTTAAAACTAGTAGTCATGAGATATATCAATTATAATAGTTATAAAATCCAATGAGTTAACATGATGGCACCAGTGGTCTAGTGGTAGAATAGTACCTTGCCACATTACAGACCCGGGTTCAATTCCATGCTGGTGCAATTTAGCTGTGATGATAGGTCTAGGCATTGGTTGGGTCAATTGCACTACATCTCTTAGATGAGATGAAATCAAGGCAATTCTGAGCTTCATTTTTTCCCAATGATTATGTTTGCAATCGCGAATTGCGCATGACTTAAGTTCCAAGGTTCGTTTTCTTTTCTCTCTACTCCAAACAGTATCGCCTAGGCGACCCAAGTATGTATAGAGAAATCTGAACATATTAGGGTACTATACAATGATAATGGGTTAAACATTAAGTGATCCATCAAGTATTTCTGAACTTACACTGAAGCTAATTGAATGATGAAACAAATTTAACTGCAACTTATATATAGAAAAGTTACGAGGGTGAGGGATGTGTGCATTGTGTATATCTTTTGTTTGGACATGAACATACTAACTAGTATTAAACAATACAAAGGGGTTGTTCGGTTAGTTTATTAAAAGACAACTACAATAACAATACCCTGTCGGAGCGGAGTGTGATTCTTTAGGAAAAACTCGAGTGAGGTATAAGAGAGGTAGCTTATTAGTTTAAAAGCTAAATAAGCTCTTCCATAGTCCATAATCGGTCATGCACAAAAACTTATTTGACACAAATGAGCTAGTTATACAAGGTTGATTGTAAAACCAAATAGCTTATTGCATAGTACAATTCACAATGCTTATTCAACAAGTCCTGAAGATACATCACTCTCACAAGTGTATTGTTTCAAAATCTATCGTGACATTTTCTATTGGTAGATGATCAAAAACAACCGAACCAAGGAGATTGAAGTCGTGATCTTGATTGTAAGATTATTCAATCTTACAAATATCAAAGAGATATGGGACAATGTAAGATTGTCTTATGCATAAATTGTAGGAACAATCAGTTGATGATCGTTTTAAACTATTTATAATAGCCGCAATATAATGATTTCTTTTTATAAGATCTAACACATAATCAAATCCAATCACCATAATAAAAACATTCACAACAAAGATGTTGTAGAAAAATCCGTCATCAGTAAGTGAAGTCAATAATTTTTAAAAATTTTAGATTTTCATTTTTCTGAATCGGTTCAAATTTGTTTAAAAATTTGATTATTGGCAAGACAGAGATGATTATTGGTAAGAAAAATATTGAAGGAAACTATTTGAACCCGTTCAATTCTTCTTATAATTTAATTTTTCTGAATCGGTTCAGATAAGATATTTGATTGCGTAAAAGCCTCTGCTGCTCGTAGGTTTATCAAAGGGGTGCATGACCTGAATGACCTGTCACTACTGCAATTTAACCCGGTTTATTTAAGTTGGTAAACTGCCTTATGACGTCTAATTTTCTATAAATCATTTTCCATAGATCAAATGGGTTTACTCTCATATTTTACGTGCTTTTTTCTTTGAAAAAGTGTCGATAATGCACCTTGTTTTGTGTTTCTTGAATTTCATGCATAACATGAAGTTAATTAATTGTTCAACGTTGAGTTTAAGCTTTTTGTATGTTAAATATACTTTCCATATCATATTAGTAAAAATCTTTGTGTGATCGAGTGATAAACACATCCGTTGGCATCTTGTAATATAGAAATGAAAACAAGACTCATCTTGACTTTTGCCTTTTTATATACAATCTATACGTTCATTAAGACTGTTTATACTTTGAAGTTACTTTGATCTTAGTGTCGTTGTACATACAAATATTAAGTTACAACGCAATTGGATTCGTACATCCTCGTGTGGGTTTATTCTCATACTTTCGTTCTTTTTTGTTTTGTTGTGGTCATGGAAAAATAACAATATCATAAAACATACAAAAATGCAAGTTACATTTTACATTGTTATCATTTCGTTAAATAAATTGGTTACTTGTATTGTCTGAGAGAATATACAAATCACTCCCACATAGTCTTCGAAGAACTATAATTCTTCATCCTTATAATGATATATAAGTGTACTTTCTTTGTTAATATGGCAATCATAGTTTTCTACTCTGCAAGTAGTTTAATACAAGCCTTTTACGAGAACATTTGTGAATAAATTAAACTGGCTATTTTTATGTGACTGATCAAGTTATCCTTTTGGAAATTACAATAGTTTGGTTTGGGTGAACATGACTCAAAACTTTGTGTGGTTTTGGTGCTGACTCGTGAGTGCAACACATCTATCCAATTTGGATAATTCTGGTGGATCGCATATGTTGGTACCTAGTGACTGATCGAGTTATACACTGGTAATGACAAAGTCACTCTGTCTTCGCTATAAATGAAGGCAATCAAGAAGGAGTCGATTCGCCTCAAAGCTCTCAATTTATAGTCTTATGGATGTCATTGAACATGTGGATCAGTTTGAAAGGCATCTTTTGCATGAGTGTCTTGTTTAACTTTGACATTAAATATATTTATTTGTGTTATATAATACTTAATGCAAAATATATGTATGAATTTGATTTTAAATGTACTCCGTTGTAAAATTTTGAGTGTGTTATATTAAAAAGTTGAAAGAATTTTACATGAAGCGTCACGCCTCAATCCATTTTCCAGTACAAAATTTGGAGCACCCATTTTTAGGTGTAAGAATTTTACATTCATTTTTTCACACTAAATGAGGAAAGTCTATTCTGTTCCGTGAACCCCCGAAACTCCCTTAGGTCCGCCCCTGAATGGTAAAGAACATTTGGATCAATTTGAATGAAACTTTTGTGTATGATTGAGTAGTCCAATTTTAAGAACTTAACGAAACAAGTTAATGTGTGCTCCATAGCTACCTTGGCCACGTAATGATTCATTTTTTAGTACAAAAATTAGAAAAGTCAGAAATATTATATTCATCATCATTACTAAAAAGTCAAGAATTATATTCATTTTCTTGTACAAGTTTGAAGATATATATATATATATATATATATATATATATATATATATATATATTTATATATATATATATTTTAAGGTTTATAATCAACTCTACCAACAACTACTTACATAAAAGCAAAGTAATATTATTGACATGTATGATCCATGTTCACTATCTTATTTCGTATATAAAAATTAGAAAGACTATACTTCTTTTAACAATGTGGGATGTGAAGGAATGTTTTTAATCATGGACAAAGTGGATGTTGCATTTCTATATACCATGTATGTGTCTATTATTGATCGTTGTTCTTTGAAGCTACTTTAAATAGTGCGAAAATTTGAATATGCTTATTTAGTGAAGAGATATAGTTTGATTCGGATATCCTCTTATGCAACTCATTTTGTGTTTCTCGAATTACATGCCCTGAAAGTAAAATAAGTGTTCTACGCCGCAGGTAGTTTAGTTCATATGATAAATATACTTTCATTGTCATATACGAGATTTTTTTATAAATATAAGAAGTTGGCAGTCTTTGTTTGAGTTGAACAAATGATAAGGGCTTGAACAAATGGTAATATTCTTGACATGTATGAAGTTCGTTTACTATAGTATATAACAAGAAAGATTTCACTTCGTAAACCTATGTGGGGTGTAGATGTAAGACTCTTGCATTTCTATATGTTGAGTTTATAATATATATAACATACAATAAACATGTAAACATCAAGAGTACACATCGGAAGACTTAAAGATCATAACAAATAAATTAATTAACTGAAAGTATGCGTAACGTACCTCTTGCGAATGTCAGATTCCTTGAGCAAAACAAAGAAGTGGTTTGAAGAGTTGTCCCTTACCGTTTTACAACTCAAACCAATATAGTGTAAGAATAGTGTCTTACTACCACGTTCTTGTACACACGAATTAACCAACGAATCAAGCGATTGCTAGATCTAACACAAGTCCTCGTTTAAGAAAAACAAAACCAAACTCCCTAACAATGGGGTGTTCGGCCGATTTGGACAAGAGAGAGGAGAGGAGAGATCTAGGGTTAATTCAATGCACAAAGTGTGTAAAAACCCTAGAACCTAGCCTTGTTTATATAGTAGATGGGAAACTTTGGGAACAAGTTATGGATTAGGGCTTGGAGAAGCCCCTATGGCCGGCCACTATGCAAGCCCAAAGAAAACCCATAACTTTTCACTTTCAAGATTTTCCATTACTAGTCCTTCTCTTTTCATTTAACGGTCGTTAGTCATTTTTCCGTTAAATACTTAACGATCGTTAACCGGACTTAATGTGCAATAATTAATCGTAAACATAAACATTAATTATTAACTTTAATTCTCATTCGCTAATGTGTGCAATCCCGTGGTCACGAGTTCGAATCCGGACATTCACATGTTTGTAAATATATACATTTCCAACAGCTCCCACTTGGATATGTTTACAAAACGTGAAATGACATTGGTTAGCGTCTAGCAACACGCCAATGCCCTCGGTACAACTCGTGTATGATTTTATGGAGAAAAATCAAGTTTGATGATTCATCATCATATTCATCCTTTTGTTTCTAATACCATGTTAATAAGAATATGGATTTCACTCATTTCTTAATTAACTATTCTGTTTCTCGCTTTATGTGATTTATTAAGATTACCAATTCTTCTGAACATATTCCAGAAGACCTTGGACATGGCCATGCAAACATCTTAACAACCCTACGAGGGGCCCAACAGTATTATACTTCAAAATGAATTTGAAGGAAACAAATCTCATTTTGACTACAAGCAGGATTCACAAATTTTGGAACACTTCTGAAAACAACCCTTATAACTACCAGTTACGTATAGCGTTAGATTGCTTCACAAAAATGCACTACATCCATGACATATCTCTTGTATCTCAAGTCAGAGGATAAATATTCATGATATACTTAATGACAAAGATCCATAAAGTATTATCATGCGGGTGGGATAAGTCCTATACTCAATACATTGAATATCATCTGAAATTAGTCATGCTACGCATCAATATACTTTCAAGTATATTCTAACTAATACTCAGATTTGTCTTAATTCAATATCATTCCCATGTTATTGATTGACAACGGACTATTTAGAATAACTTAAGTTATTCAAGGATTTAAACATGCAAATATAGGATAACATCATAATAAATGAATAATAAACATAACAAAATACTTTATTTCATTTCAATAATAATATTTACAATATCCTTTATCTAAAATACTTAGTCACAGATGGGCATGAAACTACTAGCTAAACGAAGTCCAAACTTATCTGACAAATGATTAAGTTTTTCACCAGGTAAGGCCTTCATTAAAGGATCTGCTAGGTTATCATCTGTGTGAACTTTGAGCAACTCAATTTCACCTATCTCGACTTGTTCTCGAACATAGTGATATTGTCTAGGATAGTGTCTCGTGCCCTTCATGACTCCAGGTTCATGGGCAAAAGTAATTGCAGCAGAATTGTCACAATACACTTTAATAGGATTTTCAATCGACGGCATAACACCAAGCCCCGAAAAAAACTTCCTTATCCAAACAGCTTCCATGGCAGCCTCAGATGCCGCTATGTACTCACTTTCTGTAGCAGACATCGCAAGTGTTGTCTGTTTCTTACTCTTCCAATCCACAGCACCTCCATTGATGACAAAAATGTAACCCGTTTGAGACTTCGTATCATCTTTGTCACACTTCCAGGTTGCGTCGCAGTAACCTGTAACAGACAGTTCTGCTTCTGGATTTCCCCCATACACTATGAACATATCTCTTGTAGCCCTAAGGTACTTGAGAATATGTTTAACAGCAGTCCAGTGAATTTCACCCGGATTCTGTTGATACCGACTGGTCAAGTTTTGAGCAAACGCCACATCAGGCCTTGTGCATCGTACTGCGTACATGATCGATCCTACTGCTGAAGCATAAGGAACTTTCTTCATACGCGCCACCTCTGCAGGTGTTGAAGCACACCCTTGGCTGCTTAAACCAGGGCAAAAATCCCTTCTTGGAATTTTGCATATTGAATCTCTTCAATATTTTGTCAATGTAAGCACTTTGGCTTAAACTAATTAGCCGCCTTGATCTATCCCTGTAGATCTTGATTCCAAGGATATATGCTGCTTCCCCTAAGTCCTTCATCGAGAAACATTTACCAAGATAAGCTTTCACCTCATTCAGACTTGGTATATGATTTCCTATGATTAATATGTCATCGACATACAGAACAAGGAAAGTAACATGACTCCCACTAGCTTTGTGATATACACATGGCTCATCAAGATTCTGAGTAAATCCAAAACTTTTGATTTCTCCATCGAACCTTTTATTTCATTGCCTTGATGCTTGCTTCAATCCATAAATGGACCTTTTAAGCTTGCATACACGGTTAGGAAATAATGGATTCACAAATCCCTCTGGCTGTGCCATATAGATGTCTTCATCTAGACGACCATTTAGAAAAGCAGTTTTGACATCCATTTGTCAAATCTCATAGTCATAGTGTGCAGCTATAGCCATGAGAATCCTAATAGCTCTTATGTCCCCTACAGGAGAGAATGTCTCCTCGTAGTCAATGCCATAGGTTTGAGTAAAACCTTTAGCCACTAGACGAGCCTTGTAGGTGTGTACATTGCCATCCATGTCAGTTTTATTCTTGAAGATCTACTTACTTCCAACGATTTTCGCATTGGGAGGAAGGTCAACTTCAATCCAAACTTCATTATCTTTCATGGATTGCATTTCCCCATTCATAGCAATCTGCCATTTATCCTTTTCAGGATCAGCCATGGCAGCCTTATAGTTGGCAGGTTCATTAAGATCCCCAACCATATTTTCCTCCACCTCTACGTTAAGATATAGACGGTCAGGTGCACGTATAGTCCTTTCAGACCTACGAATGGGAACAACTTCAGGAGGAGCACCTAAGCTTTCAGGTTCTTCTTGAAGTTGGCTAGTATTTTCCGAAGGTGTTGTATCTTCTTGATCATATTCCAGATCATATACTCTCCCACTGAGTTCTTGAGATATGAGATTCCTTTCAAGGAAATCTCCATACCTAGCCACAATGACTTTATTCTCAGCTGGGTAGTAGAAGTAGTAACCCATAGTTTCCTTAGGGTATCCTACAAAGATACACTTAACAGATATGGCTTGGAGCTTATCAGGTGTGTCACGTTTAACAAACGCCTCACATCCCCAGACCTTTAAGTAAGAAAATTTGGGAGCTTTTCCAGTCCATATTTCATATGGAGTTTTAACAACCTTCTTTGTTGGAACCATATTCAAAATGCGAATAGCAGTTTCAAGGGCATAATCCCAAAAAGTAAAAGGAAGAGTCGTAAGTTCAAACATTGATCGTACCATGTCAAGTAAGGTACGATTTCTCCTTTCAGATACACCATTTTGTTGTGGAGTATAAGGAGATGTGAGTTGCTGGATAATTCCACACTCAGCTAAGTAATCTTTGAACTTTTGACTTATATACTCACCACCTCTATCGGATCGAAGAGCTTTAATCTTCTTACCGAGTTGTAATTCTACTTCACTTTTGAAAACCTTAAATGTTTCAAAGACTTCATGTTTATGTTTAAGTAAATAAACATAACCATAACAACTGAAATCATCCGTAAAGGTTAAGAAGTAGGAAGTACCACGTTTTGACACATGTCTAAGTGGACCACACACATCAGTGTGTATTAATCCAAGTAGATCAGAAGCCCTTTCCACTTGTGGTGAAAAAGGTTTCCTTGTCATCTTCCCAGCTATGCAAGACTCGCATTTGTCAAATGATTCATCATTGACCGTTTGTAAAGGCCCATCGTGTTGCAGCTTTTCCATGCGTTTCTTGCCTGTATGGGCAAGGCGACAATGCCAAAGATAAGAAGAGTCACAGTTCAACTTGCTCTTCTTATTGCTAATGCTATACAACGAATTATTTTCATTGGATATACAACCATCCATATCAATTTCAAACACACCAAGAATAGGAATTGCATTAAAGTAAAAAACATTACTTAAAGAAACTGAAATTCCATAACTTGTAAAAGTGTGCACAAAACAAATATCTTTCAACAAAGAAACTGAAATAACACCCCTAACAATGGAGGGTGCATAATGACAATTATTTAGTTCTAAAATTAAGCCCGAAGGCAACACTAAATCAAAAGTCCCTATGGCTTCGACAACTGCACGCTTTCCATTGCCAACGTACAAGTATCTTTCTCCACAGGTCAGCTTCCTTGCTCCTCTAAGTCCCTGCGATGTATTACAGATGTGAGTACCACATCCTGTATCATATATCCAGGAATTTTGCTTATGAGGAAAAGAAAATAATTCAAACATAAAAATACCTGATGAGCTAGGCACCATCTTATTTTTATTCTGAAGGCACTCATTCAGATAAACTGGACAGTTCCGCTTCCAGTGGCCTGGTGAGTTGCAGTGGTGGCAAGTTAAATCCTTCTTAGGATTCTCCTTTTTCTTTGCAGGGTTCTTCTTAGGAGCTGGTGGGATGACAACTTGCTTCCCCTTTCCTTTTCCTTTCCCTTTCTTATCTGCTTGCGGCTTTGGCTTATTCACCCTACCACCCTGTATTGCGAGTACAACAGGTGTAGGAGCCTTCTTTGGCAATCTCTTCTCGTAGTCTACAAGCATTGCATGTAACTCATTTACTGTCTTCCCCGTGCAATGCATGTTAAAATTTCAGACAAAATCACCAAATCGTTCCTGATTAAGGGAATGATTGATGAGGCCGACACATACATCATTCGAGTAACCACAGCCGAGCTTCTCCAATTGGTCCAAGTGATGTTTCATCTCGAGGACGTGGTCGGAGACAGATTTGCCAACCTCCTGCTTGCAGCTATGAACCTTTTCAATAAGTTCATATAGTTCAGCTGCAGGTGGCTTCTCAAACATACGTTTGAGTTCATCTAGCATGCTCATAGGCGGACAATGCTCAAATTGTTTTTGCAATTGAGCAGACATCCCCAAAAGCATTAGACACGCCACATTATTGTGCTTCTCATATTCAACACGATATGCCTCTTGTTCAAGAGCAGTTGCCGTGTTGGGAGGAGCATCAGGTAGAGGTGTAGTCAAAATTTCAACCCTTTTGGCAACACGAATGATGATCCTAAGTGAACGATGCCAATCATTGAAATTAGGGCCAGTCAGCTTGTCCCTTCCAATCATATCTTTGAAAACGGAACTCATTAAGCTCATAGTGTTTTCAGGTTGAGCCATCTACAGAAAAAGTTCAAAAAACCATAATTAGTATTTTGATAATTTTCCTTTTCAATAAACAATTAAATACCCAAGGTTCATAATTTCATTACGTCAGTTGATCTGCTAGTAATGAACCTTATACAAAATGGTAGAGCTTTTGCTCAATTGCCAATTTCAATTGCAATTCCTAGATTTATGGGATTTACATATAGCCAATATCAATCGCCATGTAAACATGTTTTATCCCATCTTGTGCCTTGAGTTGCCGGTTCTCACTGCCTAACTCAATTAAGTTGTCCAACTTAAGAAACTGCAAAATCGTCCATGCCCGTTCTCACGACACGTGGACATTTTACCCTTCGATTACGATCTAAATCACGTTCTCACGCAAATAAAAGGTAATCTTAGGTGTTTCAGTTTCATTGGATGGCATATAACTTAAATTAAAGGGTAATAATTTTGATGTTAAATCAAATATGTACAAAGATGTCATGCATTCATCTTCGTAGCATAGGTTTTATTAAAACATTTTATATACTTGTTTTAATGATTTAAGCTTTTCATCATCAAACTTTAATCGAGGTATTGGATAACAAATTAAAGAATCACCTTAATAACTACTATATCCTACTACTGCATGAGTCATTAAGACCCAAGTTATTCAGATAATTACTACAAAAGTGGCGCGTAGAGATTAAAGTAATTCACCCTTAAGATTTAATGCACACATATAGGAATACTTGGTAGCTCCATTAAGACGCACAAACGAGCAGAGAATCAGGTCAGCGCGAAGCTTAACCCTCATCTTTAGGGCGCACAATTTAATGCGTCCCCTCCTTATACCCATCACACAGTTTGTCATTAATGGGTGAGCAGTTCTAACTATTTTGTGCAAAAAAATCAATCAATTAAACGATTACAATTACTATGCTTAAAAATACATGTTTCACTATTGTTTAGGTCAGTTTATTTTTCTTATAAAAATACCATTGTTACACATAACACACAAGCAAGTATTTAAAAAAAAATCAACAAATAAACAATGAATGCATAACAAAAAAAAATAAGTCATGCATATCAAATAGCCACATGCAAACCTTTTGATAAATCATATTAATAATCAATTCTAGATCTGTCAATATGTATACATTTAATTAAGACTTTCACCCGTTTTCAGCTATGTACAAGGTGAGCGACATGCATCGCTTCATCGATTGCGTAAGTCAAAATTAAACATATACCACATAGCACATAATTGATTAAATAATTATTATTGAGGTCTTCCCCAATTTTAGATCTATCATAATTAAATGTATATCATTTAAACAAGAAAGACATACAATAAAAGCAGATCCATGATAAAACATGCATGTAATTATCATGGACATTAAATTACACTTAACAATTAATGCAATTAAAACAGAGTTACGCAATACACATAAAGTTGCATGCATCCTAGGGTTTCTAATCCAATTAAAACTTTAGTTTACAAAACCCTAATTAGGGCACCAAAATAAACGCCCCCCTAAAAAATTAGGGTTTAGGTTTTGCAAACCCTAGATCTACGCATACAAATAATAACACAACTTGTTTAATTTAATTATGTGTTTCAGTAATTAATTACTTGTTATACAAGGCTCGTGATGCCGCTGTTGAGTTTATAATATATATAACATACAATAAACATGTAAACATCAAGAGTACACAGCGGAAGACTTAAAGATCATAACAAATAAATTAATTAACTGAAAGTATGCGTAACGTACCTCTTGCGAATGTCAGATTCCTTGAGCAAAACAAAGAAGTGGTTTGAAGAGTTGTCCCTTACCGTTTTACAACTCAAACCAATATGGTGTAAGAATAGTGTCTTACTACCACGTTCTTGTACACACGAATTAACCAACGAATCAAGCGATTGCTAGATCTAACACAAGTCCTCGTTTAAGAAAAACAAAACCAAACTCCCTAACAATGGGGTGTTCGGCCGATTGGGACAAGAGAGAGGAGAGATCTAGGGTTAATTCAATGCACAAAGTGTGAGAAACCCTAGAACCTAACCTTGTTTATATAGTAGATGGAAAACTTTGGGAACAAGTTATGGATTAGGGCTTGGAGAAGCCCCTATGGCCGGCCACTATGCAAGCCCAAAGAAAACCCATAACTTTTCACTTTCAAGATTTTCCATTACTAGTCCTTCTCTTTTCATTTAACGGTCGTTAGTCATTTTTCCGTTAAATACTTAACGATCGTTAACCGGACTTAATGTGCAATAATTAATCGTAAACATAAACATTAATTATTAACTTTAATTCTCGTTCGCTAATGTGTGCAATCCCGTGGTCACGAGTTCGAATCCGGACATTCACATGTTTGTAAATATATACATTTCCAACACTATATACCATTTATGTGTTCAATATAGGATGTTGCTCTTTGAAGCTACTTTGATAGTAGTGTTAAAGTTTTAATACGGTTATTAAGTGACGGTGCTATTGAATTCAAAAATCTCATTTACTCTCATATTTTCGTTCTTTGATGTTTCGTTAAATTTGAGGAAAAAAATGGTGATAAATAATACTCCGTAATGCAATTCTTTATTTGTTTCTAATTAGAATACAATGCAATGAAGTTAATCAAGTATTCTTCGCTGCAAGTAATTTAGTTCAAGTGTTCTATTTGTTAACTATATTGACCTTAGCATACAAGAGAAGTTTTCTAAATAAAATCAGTAGATTATCTTTGTGTTACTCATTAAGCAGCCCTTTGCTAAACGTCAATAGTTTGGATTAGGTAAGCCGAACTCAAACTCCAGGTTTCATGAGTTTTTTAGTTGGACTCACGAGGGTGACACATCTATCCATTTTGGTTAATTCTGGTTACACGCATTCGTTGGCACCTTGAAATATACTGAATTGAACATTGACAAAAGTGGTCACTGTGTCTCTTGCTTCATCTCTAGAAATGTAGCTTCATCTCTAGAAATGTAGGCAACCAAGAGTCCAAGAGGGGCTCGAGTCACATGTGTTGTACCATAGTTGCTTCATATCATAGTCACATGGATGCATGGCAATGGATTTGGATCAGTTTGAATGGAACTTTGTGTATGATTAACGGAACAAGCACTTTACTTCATTATAACTCCTCAACAAAATTGTACATGAAAACATAGTAATATTATTGACATGTATGATCCACATTCACTATTGTATATAAACAAGAAAGACTTTACTTCATTTTAACTATGTGGGATGTAAAGATGAAATGCTTTAAATCAAAAAATGCTCAAAGTGCATATCGCATTTCTATATGTTTATGTTACTTTGAATTGGATTCAGTTTATGTTACTTTCAAAACAATAACACCAACTGAATTATTTAACACAAACTTTCTTAGCCCATATAATAATAATAATAATAATAATAATAATAATAATAATAATAAACTTTCTTAGCCCATTGATTCAACAATCGTGTTGCAGCAGTGATTCAACTTCCTTGTTGAAGTGTGGCTTGTTTTCTTTATTTTATTTTATTTTTTTGTCTGTTCGCTCTAGGGGAATTGAGTTTCGTTTTTGATACCCGTCTCACCCTTTGTTTATTCCTGTGACCAACCTGTGTTTTGTTCCGTGGTTGTATACCAGTGTTTGGAGGTTGTTTCGTGGGTTTTTCCGGTCTTCGTGGCGACTTCTAAGAGCACAAGGTATGCAAGGACTTAATAACACTTATTGGTATGCCACCTCAACGGCACATCATACACCTCCCAATAACACACCAATAACTCAAACAACCCTCCCTCATAACACACCACTAACATCATCTGTAGGTCCCGCAAAATACCCCACCAAATATATCACTCACTCACAATAAAAAAAAACACACACAAAAGGTGCATTTGGCTTGAGGTAGTGGAGTGGCTCAAAACACAAAGAAGTGCATTTGACACATGTTTGGCATGTTAGCCGGTAAGGTTGGCTCACCAATGGCTTACCAATGGCTCACCAATGGCTTACCAATGGCTCAACAATGGCACCTCATACATTGTGCTCTAATTAACCTGTGTTTTGCCCTCTGGTCCAAATTCTTGCTTGCGATTTGATCTGGGACCCACGTGCAGGTCTCTGTTGTCAGGAAGAGTTTTGATGGTGGCCTGGGTTTGGCTTTTAGCTCATGCGGTTTGGTGATCAGGAAGCGTTTTGGCTTTTTAGTTCATGGGTTTAATACTTTAATCTAGCATGGTTTTCACGCGTTTTGGTTGTGGGCCCCAAGAAATGTTGCCTAAAGAGTTAAAGGAATGTTGTATTTTGATGGTCATGGGCCCATGCGTTTTGATGTTGTTGATTGTGGATAAGTTCATGCGTTTTGGACATATCATGCGGTTTGGATACTTTTAAATGGACTTGCGTTTTATTTTTTTTAGGAGGGTTCTTTGTACATGCGTTTTATTTATTTAGTAGGTGGTTTGACTTTATGGCTGATTGTGCGGTTTGACTTCCGTTTTTCCTTTTATGCGGTTTAAAAAAAAGTAAAAAAAAAAAAAGTAAAAAAAATCGTCTTGTGGCTTGGCTTTATTTTCATGACTAGTCGCGAGGTGACTCGGATTTCTTGTCCTTTACAAGGTTGTGAAGGGTGCAGTGGTGGGAATGGTAAAGGGCTCACTAAGAAATATTTTATTGACCACTTGAGTACTCGTCATTTTAAAACGGATGTTCTGAAGACTGCGCACAAGGAGCGGCTTGCGAGAGATTTCTCCTTATTTTCTGCACTGGACCAGGCACTTCATGTGGCGGGGGTTTGGATTTGTGGAGTGTGTTTTTGCACACACACATTTAGTAAAAATTGTAAACATGCCGATGGAGAAGTGGTTCTAGCTCCTAGTTTTCATGAAGTCGCTATCTATGGCATCCCTGCGCCTTCTAGACCAGTTTTAGATGCAGTAAATGGCGTTATTGTTGTTTCGGACATCACTGTTGTTGATGTTGGCGAAGGGATTGATCCTTTGGTACCTTCACAGGCGAGTGCGTCGGGTTGCTTTGACATCAACCTCCTAGGTCGGGTTTTCTTGAAGAAGTTGCGTACGGTTAAGTGTATCCCCCTAGGCTATGTCTCAGGTTCGCTAAGATTTTCCGTAATGCACTTGACAAGGTCCTTGCCTACCCGGGGGATTTATCGTTGTGGGTGCAACTCCTTATCCTGCCATGTTCTGTTTTGACCACTTTCGCGCCAACTAATAGAGCCCAACGAAGATCTGGAGAGCGAGAGCGATGCCAGTTTGAATGTATCTCTCAGGCTATCCTCCGTTGGAAGGATCCTGCGGAAAGGATGGGATTGGTAATGGAACGCTTAGCTGGGATCACTCCACCCCTTGACGGGATGAAGAAACCTAAAGACCTTGATGCAGCTAACTTGGTTCAATGTAAGCGTAAACTGGGGGACGGGCACTTTACTGCTGCCGTTAAGGTGCTTATGTCCTCTGGTGTCGCCCCCTCTACATCTAACACCCTGCTTGAGCTAGAGGCCAAACACCCCTACGCCCCACCCCCAACTTTGTCATCTTCTCCTTTAGGTGGAGATGCCCTTGTTGTGGATAAATACTTGGTGTTGAATAGGATCCAGAGTTTTTCGAAAGGGACATCATGTGGTCGGGATGGGCTTAGAGCACAACATTTAATGGATATTTTGGGAGGGGCTGCGTCCGCCATTGCTGATGATCTGCTAGGTTCTATCACTGGTGTTGTCAACCTGTTCCTTGGTGGTAAGTGCCCTGCTCTTTTAGGGGAGTATATTGATAATGCCCCCTTGACCCCTTTGGTTAAGCCGGGTGGAAGTATACGACCTATTGCTATCTGCACGGTGTGGCGTAGGCTTGTATCGAATGTGGCTTCTTCTTCGATTGGCAACTCTATGAATACCTATTTGCAGGACTTTCAATTCGGGGTAGGGGTTCCTGGTGGTTGTGAGGATGTTCTCCATTCGGTAAATCGGCTTATTGAGTCTAAGGGCGGTGACATTGGGTTGTCAATGTTGTTGGTGGATTTTCAGAACGCTTTCAATCTGGTCGATAGGAGTGTCCTTCTTCAGGAGACTAGGATGTGATGTTCCTCTATTGCTCCTTGGGTTGAGTTTTTCTATGCCAGACCTGCTAGACTTTATTATGATGATTCTATCCTATGGTCCTGGCAAGGGGATCCGCTAGGTCCCTTGTTGTTTGCCCTCGCTCTGCACCCCCTTGTCCAAACTATTAATCGGTCTTGTGAGCTCACTCTCCATGGTTGGTACCTAGATGATGGTACTATTGTGGGGGATACTCTTATGGTTGCCAAGGCGCTCGACATTATCATGACGGATGGTCCGGCTCGGGGCTTATTTTTAAATGTCAATAAGACTGAACTTTTCTGGCCTATGGAGGACCCTAGAAGCAGGGTGGAGGGTGTTTTTCCAAGAAATATCTCTCGCCCGATCAATGGTGTCAAACTTCTTCATGGGTCAGTTAGTCTGGATGAAAGTTTTTGTCAGGATCTGGCTTTGAAAAGGGTTTCTAAAACTATCTCGCTTATGGAAGCTATATTTAACCTTAATGACCCCCAGTGTGAGCTCCTTCTCCTTCTTCTTTGGAAAGAGCTACGACCTGCAGACTTGCTATTATTCAATTGGATCCAAGGTAAGGACGCATGTTTGGATGTAACTGGGATCTTTCCATTTGCGGGTATTGATGCAACTTTGTGGGCTCCGGGGGTAGCTCTACATAATGCTGTGGAGAAGAAGAAAAAGAAATATGTGTCCAAATGCGAGGAAAACGGTTACAAGTTCATTCCATTTGCTTTTTTCACTTTCAGAGAGCTTGACGCGGAAGCCTTAGATACACTTTCACGCATCAAGACTATTAATGTTAGCCACTCGAATAATGTCAAAAGTGGTGCTTTTATTTTTCATAGACTAAGTTTTTGTATTTAGAAATGAGTGGGAGCCCAGCAAGTGTCCCGCTTGCCACCAATTTTTTGTAAAATTCATTTGGTTTTCTAATGAAGTGATGTTTTTTTAAAAAAAAATAAAAAATAAAAAAATAAATAATAATAATAATAATAATAATAATAATAATAATAATAATAATAATAACAATAATAATAATAATAATATTACGGGATGATTGATTTTATGCCAGGGCGAGCGGTCATTGATGCTGCACGACGTAAACGAGTCAAATACGATGCTAGATGTGCGGATATTGGATATGGGTTTCTCCCTTTCTCTTTTTCTTCTTTTGGGGAACTTGAGAAGGACGCTGTAACCTTGCTAAAGTGTATTCGACGATTCTCTATGACTCAAGACATTGGAGCGTGTGCGGCGGTTCATATCTTTAATAGGATTGGGTTTGCTATTGCTAGAGATGTGGGGGCCTAGTTAGTTTCTCGGCTTCCCACTAATTTTTTGTAAATCCTTAGTTTTTCTAATAAAAGTGTTGGTTTAATAAAAAATAAATAAATAAATAAAATAATAATAATAATAATAATAATAACAACAACAACAACAAAAGGCCCATGACTTCCCATCATACTTACGTAGGTAAAGTGACTTATTTGTTAAAAATAACTTACTACGGTTAGTTTTAGACTTTCAGATTTTTTTACCAAGGTTGTAGGTTTGGGTGTTGACCGGGGTATAGTGTAATGGAAATCAATATTAAGAAACCTAGCTTACTATATCAGAAGTTAATTAAGCGGTTAGCGTTATCTTCATTCATGTTATCTTCTCTTGCGTTTTGTGACAGATCTTTGACCACTTTGACAATGGTAGTACTTTAAATGTGAGTTTACACGATAAACCAACCACAATAGATAGAAAATGACAATATGTGATGACCATAAAAAAGAGTAATTTATGTACGTTGTCCTCTTCGTTAATCAAATTGGTTTGATGTATCACACAGCCCTCATGTTTATGATGTTGTATAAGTGTACTTCCTTTGTTGTTTCTTAATATAAGCGTTCATTTAGCATCTAGGATAACATTTGTGAATAAAATCAATAGGTTATTTCAGTCTTGACATCTTCTTTTGAAATATAGGAAACCAAGAGGGTGTCTCGAATCACCCTAGTCGACTGTTCATTTGTTAGTCACATGGATGACATCTGTGGATCAGTTTGAATGACACCTTATGCATGACTGAGCGGTGCAATATAGAAGCCTAAAAAATTATACCAAGTCATATGTGTTCAATAGAGCCCTTAAGTTACATGCATGCACAACTTAGTTTGTTGCATAGGCCATATGACGCTATACAGTAGGGATGATTCGACTGTTGGGTTAGCTAACAAAAATACTTTGTCAACCGTCCAAAATCCAGTTTTTTAAAAGAATATTAATTATTAAAGAAGTAAAATTGTTGGCCATTCTTGTGTGACTGATTGAGTTAGCCTTGGGGCACATCCCGCTTTGCTGAGGCTTGGCATGTATTCGACACGTAAGATAAAAACTAGTACACTCCGGTCTATAACACTTTGTATTTTGATAAATGTAAATTTAAGGATCATTGGTGCAAGAATCCAAAAGAACATGGAGGGCCACACCTTAATCCATTTTTGTAACATGTCACTGCAGAATCAATGGTATTGTACGATAGTAGGGGCTACGTAAGTTCAGTTGGATAAGTGAACGTTTCTATTGATGATACAGCTATGGTTCTGTTTTGTTATGTACAGTAAAACCTCTATAAATTAATACTCGATAAATTAATAACCTCGATAAAATTAATAATTTGTCCGGTCCCAACTTGGGACCAGTGCAAATTTGAACCCCAATCGATAAAATAATAAGATAATAATTTTTTTGAAAACCCGGTTTATATATATTGGTCCCAACGAAACTATAAATTAATAATTATTAAAAAAATTCATATATATAATTATATATAAAGTCTATACATAACTGGAACTTTTACGAATTCAATTAATTCAATTTAGACCATACATAATTGAAATTTGTCCCAACGAAACTAACTTTTAATTTATTCAAAAACAATGAACTTAACAAATTCAACTAATTTGTGAATGTGAATTCATAAAATGTTAATTGAAACTTGTTTTTCTAATTTATATTTCATTTCTAACAAATAACATTATAACTGGTATGTTGAACTTGAAAATTTAAAGGTCATACGTAAAACCTTTTTAAATTAATAAATTATTAATTTATCGATATAATAATATCTCGCTAAATTAATAAAATATCCCGATCCCAACATCATTAATTTATAGATGTTTTACTGTAGATATAAGAATACTAAATATTAGTTATATAAACCATGGTTGTTAAGATCCCGATTTTGATCATAAGATTTTACGATTTTCCGATACTACAAAGCAAAGACGATCCCGATTTAACGTATGATCTTTACAAGATAGAATCTTATTAGGATCCCGATCTTAAACGTATAATCTTAAGATCTCAATCAATCTGATTTTACTTTTCTCGAACCAAAAACTAAAAGACTACAAATTTATGGATTAAATTTTGTAGAATATGAAAAACAAAAACCTAATTATAGTAAACACTTCATAATCATAATTTAGACATACATTTTAATGATATATAATATATAATAATATGTAAATTTACATAATTTACAACGCCTATTAGGAAAATAACACTATAGTAAAATCTTAAGATCTCGATCTTGCCAAAACTAAAACGATCATAGGTAGGATTCCGATTTTAAAAACCACTACAAAAAAAGGGCTATAGTTGATTACAGTAAACACTTCATAATCATAATTTAGGTAGGGTTAAATTTGCATAATTTAACCTTGATGTAAACATAAATCTAGTTCCGGTGATGAGCCGAGGAATGTGAGAAATCATTAAAAAAAATGCAATTTATAACCTTGAATCATGTATTTTACGATCTTTTATTGTTATTATTATTTATTTTTATTTTTTTTTAATTTTTTTTGCAAGAATGTCTCTTTAGTTGATTAAAAACAAGTTTCACGATCCAAGAGACCCCCTTGATACATCATATATGCAAAATCTTATTTTAGAGTGTAAAAGTACGTCCTGAATTAATTTGAAAATTCAATGAATCACCCGTTTGTATTGATTAAACAAAAAAACTATTTTTACGCATATAAAGCATGAATCAACTAAATGCTTTTGTGATGTTTTTATTCCACAATTTCCCGCGTGAATATTGTTTTTTCATTTACTCTTGGTTCTATAAACTTATAGAAATATATATAAATAAATATTTTAGATTACCCTTTTTTAATGGACAACGGATACTTAAAAAAAAGTGAAGAATATACTCCGTATATTAATTTTCTAGGATATGGAATCTAATAAAGTTTGAAATTTTTTATTTTATAATCAACTTCATTAACACGAACATAGTAATATTTTTGACATATTTTATCCTCATTCACATTCGTATACAAACAAGAAAGAGTTTACTTCTTTTAGCTATGTGGGATGTAAACTTTGAAGGGTTTGATCCAATAATATACATACCTACAAGTTGCATTTCTATATAACATTTATCTGTTCGTTATATAATTATATAGTGTTTGTACTTTGAACTTTTGAAGCCACTTTAATAATAGGTTGCCAGTGTTTAATACGGTTCTTAAGTGACGACGCTATTACTCTCATATTTTCATTCTTTTTTGGTTGTGGTCGTGGAAAAGTTGGCGATAATGCAACTAACTCGTTTTGTATTTCTTGAATAACATGCCAAAGTTAACGAGAACAGGTACAATGGGTCAAATGATATTGTTCTTCTAAACAAGATACTACATCTCGGAGTTAGTGGTTGTGTTTTTCTCACTTTTACAATTCTTTTGATCTCTCAAAGATGTATCTACTTCGTATTTTGGGTTCAAAATTTGATTGCAGGATGGTGGCCGAGCAACACGTATCTTTGTGATGCCGTATATGTGTACTTCCTTTATTTTTTTTGTTGGAATTATATAACATGACAAATCATAAATATAAACAATAAACATCAAAGAAACATGCGGAAGCGTATAGGAAAGATTAACGAATAATTAATTAACATAAACAAGAATATGCGTACCTTTCTTGATTCTAGCCGAACATGAATCAAATCCACAAACTAGCAATTGGATGAACCCTAATTAGGGTTTATAGGATTATGTGAATTACCCCTTACCTTTTTGTAATTCAATCCAAGAATACTAACAATAATGTGTTAGTACCACTTTCTTGTACACACGTACTATACCGAATTAAAGGAATGCTAGTTTTAATTAAACAAAACAATTTTAGTTGGAAAATCAAAGTGATCGATCCCCTAGAAAGGGTGCACGATCGTTTGGAGCAAAACACACACAAAACTCTTTTAGGTTTTAGCTAATGAGTACAAGAGATGCAAAACACAAGACCCTAGCCTTGTATATATACTAAACTAAACTTGGTAAACAAGTTTGAGTTTGATATGGGTTGGGTTTGGTCTTCCCTTGGCCGATCGGTTACAACATCCCCAAGGGGATTCCGGAACCTTCCCAATATTTTCAATCTAGTCCTTTTCCAATTCCATTTAACGACCGTTAGTCCATTACAAATTACTTAACGTCCGTTATAATTATTTCGTTTAATTAACAAATAAATATAACATTTATATTTAATTTATTAACTTTAATTCTCATACGCAAAGTGTGCAATCCCGTGGTCTCGAGTTCGATCCTAACACACGTCTATTAATTTATTGTCCATTAAACCAACATCTCCCACTTGGACATATCTTAATAGAGTGATCACATCGATTAACGTCTAGCAACACTTCGATGCCTCTAGTACAACTCGAGCAAGGCTCTTGGAAAACCTTTTAATGATTTCTCATTATTATTATCCTTTTGTTTCTAATACCATGTAAAATAAAGATATGGAATTAAGTCATTCTTTATTCAACCATTCTGTTTCTCTTTATAAGTGATTGAACAAGATTACCAAATCTTCTGAACATATTCAGGGGAGATCTTTGGGCGTGGCTACTCAAACATCTTGTCAACCCTATGAGGGGCCCAGCAGTATTAAACTCCAAAATAAATTTGAAGAAACAAATTCTATCTTGACTACAAGAATAACCCATGAACTTTGCAACACTTCAGGAAACAACCCTTATGACTACCAGTTACGTATAGCGTTAAGTTGTTCCACATAAGTGCACTACATTCCTGACACTTATCTGGTATCTCAAGTCTGAAGATAACTATTCATGATTTACTTAATAACAATATCCATAAAGTAAAATCATGTAGTTGGGATAAGTCCTATATTCAATTCATTGAATATCATCTGAAATTGGTACGCATTCTCATCAATATACTTTCAAGTATATTCTACCATATCTCTCAGATTTGTCTTAGTTTAATGATACCCCCATATCATTAATTGACAACGGACGATTTAGAATAAATAAATTTATTCACGGATTAAACATGCAAATATAGGATACAATATATTATAAAATCAAACACACCAAGTATTTGATTTATTATAACAATTGTTTAACATCCCTTATCAAAATACCAAATAGATCAATGCATGAAAATTCCAGTTGATGAATTATGCCTCAAGTAATGACAATCATACTTGTTGACAAGGCATAAATCAACCAACTTGATCTATCGTAATTTTGAGAAATTTCAAGAATTTAATTAGTGAAGTCCTTGTATGTATGCATTCACCAATCCACATAATAATTCATAAAGTGTGTGACATCCTCTATCACTAATTTATGACAATTTAAATTTTCAAACATTTTAAAGTTTAAAGTATTCTTATTCTTTTAATGTATAATGCAACTGTGCTCTTAGATAAGCACAACTAGTTCACATGGCCATTAACAAGGATGGAATCCTACCATGACTAACATTGAGTGTCATCTCAATTAAACCAGCATCATTGTATACAAACAACAATATGCTCATTAAAACTTCGTAAACTTTAATATCTTATTGTATAATGTTTGATGTCTTCCAAACTTTCAAGTTTGCAGCTGATGACAATTTGCACAACAATTGACATATTGTTCATCCATAGAATCTAGGAGCAATTCCAGGCTGAGGATGTAATTCTATTAGAATATTCATTACACAAGTTATTCAATAACTTTTAGTTAGATATCAATGTTGTCAAATCACTTCTTATTCAAGAATGATACAACAATTTTAATACACAACATGATATACATGATGAATCTACAGGTCAAACTTAGATTTTATTTATGTTTTATCTTGTCAAAAGATATTTATCCATTTCCCAAATGATATATCATGTTTTATTATAATCATTTATTTTACTGCACATGTTTATTAATAATAAACATATATTCCAAGGTTATATGTTTTATCTTCTTAAATCTTACAAGTGAAGTTTCATTCCAATCTAAGACTTAACATTTAGCTTACAAGGAATGTTACTTCATATATGTTATACAACATATAAGATTTAAAACCTTAACATAATACTCCCACTAGCTTTCAGGAATACTTAAAATTTATCTTATTTCAATTATAAATCAAAACTAGGATTTATCTTATTCCTAGGAAGCAGGTTTATGTCCCAAAGAAGAAGACACCGGACGTTGCTAGTGTTAATGCTACAGGTACTCCTGTTACTACTTCTAACTCTTTTGGGACACTTGAGGTGCATGAGGACACGGGCATTCAAAGTCCTGTGGTTGATTCTACTACTGATGAGGCGAAGATTGGGAATTCTACTGGTTGTACTAAGGAAGCAGGTATGGATGGCTCTCGGGGGCAGGAATCTCGTGTTGATACTGATGTGGATACTGGTCGTACAATGGAGGTTAATGAGGATGAGTTGATTAAGACTGGTTCTACATCACATGTACCGCTTGTGAGTGATTCAATAGGAACAATGGATGTTGGTTCTACTCCCATAGTTGAGAAAATTGGTAAGCTTGAAAAACTACTTATTGATAGGAAAGCTACTCTTGTGGATGATGATGGTCAACCTATTCCGTCTACCTCTTCTACTAAGAGAGCTAACCCTTTTTCTAAAGTGGGAGAGATTGAGGTTTCTGATTCTGAAGATGAGGTTGTTGCTAACCCATTTGATGAGTCTGCTAATATATTTGGTGGTGGCCAAGAGTTTGAAGATGAGTATGATGAATATGACTTCGATGACTATGCGAAACAGGTTCGTGATCTTCCTGAGAATTTGGATGCCTTTAATGCCATGTATGGCACAAAGTTTCAAGGTCCTAGGAAATAAGCTTATTTCGTTGTGTCATATGTTATCATTTGAGTAGTGGTTCGTTTTCTTGTTTAAAAAATTGGAAGTATCTTGTTATGTAAGCTCTATGCCTATGTAACGGGCTGATATATGGGATTTCACTCATATGCATTGTACTTAAACATTTATTTGGTTAATATATTTACCAGGGTGCAGGATTACTTCCCTTTACCCAAAAAAACTAGGATTTAATAATTAAACATAAGAATAATTTCATAGATGCATGCATTTATCCATTCATGAATTATTGCACTTCGTACACTTCCAAAGATTATATGAATTCAAAAAACCTTTCAATTACTCACCGTCCTCGCTCAAGTAATTTCTCAAGAAAGAGTTTTTGATATTCCATTGTCGTATTTCATATTAATGAAAATAAGTATGACAATTATCATCTTTATATATTTAATGTGTCTAGGTAAGAATATTCAATCACAATTAATTGCTCAAGTATGATTAATAATCTTGTCATAAAACATGCATTAAATATGTGTACAATATTGTCCATATGATTTCTACACAGAGATTTAAACCACTAGAGTTTTTCATCTCTTTAAAGAAACTCATTTATATTCTCTAGTCTAACTATTAAGATAAACCAAATTTCCAAAATTGATTATCTTTATGGACAACATCTTAAACATTCATAGTATGAGTAATTTACCCAATTAAATATTTGGTAATCCATCATAATGATTATCAGGTTTACTATAATCCTGTAACTCATGTTCTTCTCAGAATATAAATCAAATATCTGAGATATCCTTGCAGATCTATGAATGAAAATTCCATCATCTTGAGGTCTATCATTTACATGTCTAACCTCATTATGATATTCACTAGTGTATTAAGAAGATTATGTATCTTGTAATTTTATCTCTCAAGAAAAACTCCCACTTGCCTTTTGTAATATATAGACTATCTATATATACTTAGCAATTAGAGCAAAACTACATTGTTATCTTTTTGGGACATTACAAATACACATTGATAATTCCCGACTTTAGTTTGTTAACAACCTATTCATAAGTAGTTTAACAAATTCAGAATCTTCAAATATAAAACTTAATGTGATTCATCACATTCCATAATAAAATGGTGTTTTGTTAATCTTCGGTTGGAGTTATATTGAGTATATTCAATCCATATTCAATTTTCTAACCTTGTTACTTTTTAAGAAAGAAGTTATGGTTTATCTTGAATCAAATAAATCAAATAGAGTTTGATGCTCCTAACTGAACATACCATCAACTTGTGGTATTCATTAGAATTAATAATGTAAAACAATCTAACAATATAAACATATTTCTTTTGGCTTACCTATTTACCAACTAAGTCAACTTAATGGTATAATAGACTTTCCAAGCCAATTGCATGTTTTATAACACAAGTACCTTTTAACCAAGTCACTTCATATCCATGTCTCATCAAGAAACATAAACCGTTATAATCCCATTATACGTTATAAATCATTGATCACCTCAATGACTTCTTGTATATGTCTTAATTAAAAAACATAACAAGTAAACGTCTTACTTTATTATAAGTCTTAAAAGACTTTATGTTTATGTCATTACAATGAATCATAAACATGTTTACTAAAGTAATTATGAAAACAACTCTTGGTTTCAATAGTAATTTCAAGTTAATTTATTTACTTCACAATAATGTAGGACTACGTTATTTTTCACTTATGTCATTCCAAAATACATAAATAAACAAATTTGAAGTAGTATTAGATTACTTCATTTATGTCATTCTAATAATACATAAATATCTAATTTGAAGTATTCTTATATATCATTTTGACACATGTTCTAAATACTTGTCTAATTTAGAAACTGAAAATATGTCCATGCAAGGTCTGACTTCACATGGAGATTTACTTTGTTGTTGCAATCTCGTCAAGTTCTGACAGGACGTAAATTGCAACACCATGTGTTTCTTGAATTAGATATGTACAAGTTATATTATAATGTTAGTCTCTTACCTTGCAGTCAAGAGAATCCATTAAATCATATACCTATATGTTGTACCTTGCACACAATATAGATTTCTCCCACTTGTGCATGGAACAACATCATGTAGCAGATAAACAACACGACATATGTTTGTTTATGTGACTAATATGATTGTGTCATTGATATTAGCATAACTAATAGTTGTAGAACCACTTCATTGTCTAATAAGGAAACGTACATGACTATCCTTTAAAACATAATTGTCTACAAATGGAAAGTAATTATCTTAAGACATTCTAGAGATAATCTGGGTTGCTACCAAGATGACAAAGCTTGTAACTCCCACTGAATTAGAGATCATTACATCAATTCCTTATTCAGTAATAAGAACACAATACTCCCACTGGATTTGACAACATTTCAAGTGTTCAATGAAAGAAAATAGTGTTCTATTTACTTCCCTACACTTTTGAGAAAGTCCATACATAACAATTACTTATGTACTAAAAGAGTGCAATTTCTTTCTTAATAGTTCTACTATTCCAACAATTGTAAGTAGTACTTTTAAATGATCAAAACAAAACAACTAGATAACATATGCTAGTTTGTATTTTACCAATTATACAGTAATTAGTCTAGCTTCTCATTTAATAACTCAGAAATATGCAATTTTCTTAACTATTAAAATTTGCTTACGAGTTATGTATTTAGAATTTAGACAATTCTAATTGCCCTATCATACCTTTCTTCATTCATGAAAAGGAATAGGATTGAATCTCACTCTTTCTTATGAAAAGATGACTAGATTTATTCTTTTAGCAAAGTTGACTCTACCAAAAACCCTTACAGGTGTAAATCAATTTACCAATACAGGAATAACCTATGTTTACGGTTTAATGTTGCATTAATAGATTTAAAGAATTTTCAAAATTCAATTTTAGTATTTTCGATAATTAAACTTTTCAAGAAAATAAAATACCCAAGGTAATATTCATATAACCATAGAATTTTCTCGAAAAACTAGGATCCAAATTATCATAGTTCCATTACATCAGTTGATCTGCTAGTAACGAAAGCATATAATAAGGTAATCTGTCGAACAATAATTGGCAAACAATTTCCAATTCCTAGATCATTATGGGATATACATTTTCCAACGCTATTGCAAATGTAAACATGTTTTATCCCATCTTATGCCTTGAGTCCAGGTCTCACTTCCTACTCAACTTGAGTGTCTAACTTAAAGAACTGCAAATATGTTCATGTAAGGTCTGACTTTACATAAAGATTTACCTCTCCATTACAATCTCGCCAAATATTGTCATGACGTAAATTGCAACTTCAAGTGTCCTTTTAATTAGATGGCATATAACTTAATTTATAAAGGGTACTAATTTTGATTTTATGTGGTCAAATCAAATATGTACAAAGATGTCATGCATTCATCTTGTAGCATAAATTTAATAAAAATTTTTATTACCAATTCATAAAGATTAAATTATCAAAGTTTTGATTGAGGTATTGGGTTCACCAATCAAGGAATTTAGCATTAATTATCGTCCATTATACCGTACTTTTGCATAAGTGTAAACACTTAGTGTTTCGGGTAATTACCACCAAAGTGGCGCATGGAATTAAAGCTAATTCGCCCTTAAGATGATTTTGTACGCATAGCCTACTTGGTGACTCCAATTTGACTCGCAAGCAAGCGGAGATTTTGGTCAGCGCTGAAGCAATAACCTCCCTCTTTAGGGTCACAATTTAATGCGCTCCCCTCCTAGTACTTCCCACACAGTCCGTCAAATTGGGTGAGTCGTTCTCACTTTTTGTACTAAAATCATCAATCAATTAAACTATTGAAAACTTAACTCTTCAAAACAAATCAAATTTCACTATTGTTTAGTCCGTATTATTTTTCTATTCAAAATTACCCTTTGCTTAAAACTGTCACACATTATAAACAAATAAGTAAACAAATAAAAAATAAACAACTAAAAACAATGCACACATAACTAACACTTAATACGTGTAAACAAGTAGCCACATGCAACTTATTCGATAAACCCTATTAATAATCAATGTCTAGGTTAATTAATGTATATATTAATTAGAGCTTTTACTCTCTCAATTGAAAGTGAGCCACATACATTGACGAATCGATTGCGTAAACCCTTAATTAAAATATACCAAATTGCACATAATTAATTCATTAATATATATAATTGGAGTCTTCACCAATTCAATATTTATCATAAATAAACATGTGTATAAAACTTAACAATTAATATTAGCATAACCAATCTTAACAATTAAATCTATATATACCGACAATAATCCATGCCAAACATGCACGTTTTCATGGATTACATAACAATTTATTCACGTTGTCACAAGTTCGCATACAATTCCATGTCACATAACAATTTATTCATGAATATATCACGTAACAAATATATTAATTCTAGGTTTCGATATTGATAACATAACAATTATAATAAACCCTAAAACAATTTTTAAAAACAATCGACTAAAAAAATTTAGGGTTTCGACCCATAATTTTTTTTTAATTCGATCCATAAAAAAAATTAACACCAAATTAGGGCAAAAGCCCTAACCCTAAAATTAGGGTTTACATAATCATAACCAAAACCCTAGAATAATCATATCAAACAACATACAATATTCGTTTTTTACGCGTTTAGTAATTAATTAATCATTAAACCAAGCTCGTGATGCCACTGTTGGAATTATATAACATGACAAATCATAAATATAAACAATAAACATCAAAGAAACATGCGGAAGCGTATAGAAAAGATTAAGAAATAATTAATAAACATAAACAAGAATATGCGTACCTTTCTTGATTCTAGCCGAACAAGAATCAAATCCACAAACTAGCAATTGGATGAACTCTAATTAGGGTTTATAGGATTATGTGAATTACCCTTACCTTTTTGTAATTCAATTCAAGAATACTAACAATAATGTGTTAGTACCACTTTCTTGTACACACGTACTATACCGAATTCATACGTGCTCAACAGAGACGTTACATGGAGGGGCAAGCCTGAATTCATTTTCGTAACATGTCACAGCAGAATTCTTATGGCTATAGGTAAGTTCAGAAGGATAGGTGAAACGTTTAGAGTTCGAAATAAAAACCAACTGCTAATGGATATACATAGAAGATTGTTAAATTTTTAGTTGCATAAACATATGGACAATCTTTGAAAATAAAAGGTTTGGAGTATTACTTTTTTAAGTGACAACAAATATTAAAAAAAATATTTGTTAAGTTACAAAAGATATTAAAAAAAGTCGAGACTTTTATACCAGTTTTTGACTACGAAACACAAGGAGTTTATGTTTTCGCTAATATAATAAACTCCAATTGCATCATGTAATCAAAACCATGATAGCATTCTCGACACAAGTTGTTCCATTACAATCTAGTATATAACCACATGAGATTTCACTTCTTTCATCTATGTGGGATATTTATGTTGGTTTGTGGGAGTTATAAACACACGTAAACAACTAGAAGTGTGTGAGCCGATGGGGGCACACACGATAAACACGAGAGTACGTGTCGAACGTATTAAATACTTGAATACGTATACCCGTTAATGCATGTATACCCGATCCAAAGACACGACCCATGGGCTGTTTAGGCTTTCTACTTGGGTCGGTTGGGGTGTTTGCCTTGGGCCTAGAGAGACACACGATCATAGGGTGTTTGGATCGAAGCTTGGAGCTCAAGATATGAGCCCAAGTTATATGTCGGTTTATAACATATATATACAACACATGCATGCATTCACATAGACGATTTTTATATATCCCTTAAACACAGAATTCACGAAATCACTATCATCAAATGGATTCAGTATTCTGTTTCCTATAAATCAATTAGTTTTTTATTTGGTTTTGGTCAAATTCCTTTTGCTTGCTAGTTATTTGTTCCAAGATGTTAAAAGGAATTTATTTTGTTTGTTTCCTGCTAGTTCCTAGCAATTATGAAAGCAACAAAAAAAGGTGATTCTGTGTTTGTTTGATTCTCAAATTGAAAAGGGTGAAACATATCGGACACGTTTTGTCCGATATCGGGTGGAATGTATATATTAGTTCTCGGATATACTACTTCTCAGGCAGAATAATAAGAAGGGTTCTTGGTTTTCTTTTGTTCGTGTTATTCAAGTTATCAAGGGGTTGATTGGTTTAAACGTTCTTGACTAGCGTCTAATCGAACGTACTTGGGTTTAAGTGTTTGTGTGTGATACTCATTGAGGCATCTATTTTAGGTGCTTACTTTCGTATTGGTTTTATTGTCCGTTACTAAAGATCAATTGTCAAGCAAGGTTAGGGTTTCTTTTATGCATTTTATTAGTTAATTGTTATATTAGTTATTGCTTATTATTACGTGTTAACCTAATTACAAATACTAGATCCTTATCCGCTGCGTACTCGTAGAGGTTAATGGTTAACTGGTTCTAAAATTCCAACAGTGGTATCAGAGCCAACTCGTTTTTGCGATTATGGGTTACACGTTTCTTATTAATAAACATGTTTAAAAGGTTGTATGAAACCTAATTTATTTATTCGATTTATTTGGTTTTGACAACTATATGCAATACTTGTCAAATTTTTAATAAAAAATAACTAGTCACACACAAATTAAAATTATATTAATAATTAGAATTAATTTGTTAATTGGAATTACTTGTTAATTAGAATTTTATTTACATGTCAATTATAATTACCTTGTTAATTAAAATTAAATTGTTAATTAAGAATTACATGTTAAATTAAAATTACTTGCTAATTAGAATTACATATTGGTTATTAAATACATAATATTGCGTAATTACATGTTAATTGAGATTGCCATGTTTTATGTGTTTTTCCGGCCACAAGACCCACTCAATTGCTTTTCTAAGTGATGTATGGGGTGATCTAGGTATTACATCCTAGTGATGGTCTTATGGTTCTCCGTTTGGGGAAAACTCGCAAGAGAACTCGGAACAATATGTGGTTATATATTGATGTTTATGTTTAATATGTTTGTGATTCCTATATGTGCATTATTACTTGCTTTAACACCTAATTGTATGCAACATGGAATAATACATATCGTAACCATAACATTAATATTGGTCTTTATTTACACGCCTAAATAACATGCTCATTGTGACCTGCTATTTGATTCGTGGAAAATCGTTTTTTGTTAAATAAAGTGACCTAATATATGAAACACGTTTTCAAGAATTTAAAAACTTGACGCTATGGACACTTGGGATGTACGGCTCACCCAATAAAGAAACTCAAAAGTGGTTCAAAGAGGTGCCACAGTCCGCACCGAAAGATGTCTAAGGTTATGCTTCAGCGCTTACTGTCTCTGCCTCCTTTGTGCGTTCGATTGGAGCTACCGTGAACCATGATGATCACTACAGTGTCATTACCAAAAGTTTTTGAAATTAGTGTTACAAAGTTGTTTTGCATGCTTCTTTGTACACGACTTTTACCACATCTATATGTGCATACCTATTTTTAATTTTAAGTCTATGTCATCCAACTATGAACACGTGCACTTGGATTGACTTCTCTGGTAATGTTGACAAATCAAGTGGGAGCAGTTGCATTTTATTACTGAAATATCATTCATGTAATGTTGTCAATTTCAGTGGGAGCTGCAGGATTTATTTCTTGTTAGTCACCCATATCATTTCAAACTAGCTTTCAAATAATCTATTACTTTCCGAATATGAACAACCATTGCTTAAAGTAAAATTGCATTTTATTTTATCAGATAACTCGTTGCCTTCCTACTGTCGCTTCCTGAAGTGTTATCTATAGAATAATAATCCACAATTCCTTATTAAAGGTTATGGTTCTAAAACTACTTATGATATCTATGGCATTATCATATCATTTGAACAATCAATCACGTGTTGTTTGTTCTCATAATATGATGTTGTACCTTATACAAGTGGGAGAATCTCAAAATGGTGCAAGGAACAACAAGATTATTGGTATCTCTTGACCGCAAGGTAAGAAAACTAATAAATCTACTAGGACTTAAACACGTTAGATGTTTAATGCCCTACTACATGTAAATAAGAATTCTACTAGGACTTAAACACATGAGATGTTTATTACCCTACTACATTCTAATAATGATTCTACTAGGACGTGAACACGCTAGATGTTTGTTGCCCTACTACATTCAAATGTCATAATATAATGTAAAGATACTTCAACATTTGACTACATGTTTTAGTCAACATAATTATGGTTATATGATAATTATCATAATTCTGAAGTATAAAATTAACTTGAAATTACTACAGAACTCAATAGTTTGCGTTCATGATTACTTTTGTTAGTATAATTATGCTTACATGTTAAGACATAATTATGAAGTCCTTGAATTAGTCAATGACTTATAACATAAAGTATATATAGTAAATGTGTTATGTCTTATAGTTAACCCATAAACATGAGGCTTTGAATTATTCAAAGACTTATAATGTATTATTGAAATGTTCTGTTTTCTTGTTAACACATGAACATATAATCCTTGAACAGTTCAATCTTCTTGTGAACACGTGAACATAAGGGTCTTGTATTGTTCAATGAATATACATTATTGCATGCACTTGGTTCGTAAATACTTTATATGCAATTTGGCTTGACCCAATTGACAAGTATTTGGTCCAAAGAGAATTAAGTTATCTATAGAATTCTGATATAGTTTCACAATTCTAATAACTCATAGGATGCCACTTCATTATGGTATGTCTAATGTGTTGATCAAACCTTATTCATAAAGTTTGGTTCCTGATAGCTTTAATTGATCTACCTCCAAAATATATCAAGGTTAGAAATTGCGTGTGTCATGGATACACTAAATATAGTTCAAACCTAGAAGGTATTCAAGACAACCCATAACTGAAAACCCTAATTCATTAGGGATTTGAGGTTTTACTATTCAAACCAATTGAATCATAAACCCTTTTGGATTTTTGATTTTTCTACACTTCCTAGCTTGAAGATTGTAGTTTTTGTGTTCTTCCTAGCTTGACGAAACACAAAACTATTGCTAGAATTTTTGGTTAAAGAGTGATACTAAATTAGAGTTTTTCTATAAACCCTAATTTGAGTTGTTGGAAGGAATTCCATTATGTTTTGATTTAAGTTCTGAATTTGTTAAATCTTATGAAGCATTTTATTAACGAATCTAGAGATGAGAACTTAAAATGTATTTTGTGGTTCCCAATAAAGAACAATTTATTGTTGCTTAAATACTAAGTATTTACAGAATTGTCTCTACTTACAAAAGTAAGTGGGAGTATATACAAATCTCAAAGTTATTTGAGAACAAAATACTTAACCTTCTAAAATCCACTTATTAATGTCATACTAAGGTTAAACGTGAAAATGTCGACCGAAGTATAATGATTACTCTCATTCATAAATCCGAAAGGATGCCTTATCACTTGAGTGATATTTATGTCAATGCCGAGGGATATAAGTTAGAAGATTATTGTAAATCAGCTAACTACTAAAATATATTATCACATCTTGAATTTGATAAATATTTTAGAACTATGAATGATAAGATGCAGTCCTCAAAAGACAAATCGAGTTTTGAGCTTGATTGTAATTTCGCTAAACAAGTTAACCTATGATGTTGGAATGAGTTTCTTTTGAAGAAAGACTCACAAGGACAAAATTGTATACATATTAATGTTTGACATTTTATAAGAAGTCTTAAAATGGTATATTTCACTTGGAATAATTTTCATGGATGGAAACCTTGTGATTTTAAATTAAGGATTTATCATGTATATATTATATTGTATATAAGACTAGTTGTTGCTTTTGTACAAGTACAAAATGAGCTGACAACAACAATATCTAATAGAGAGAGTTTAGATAATTGTTTTATAAATGTTTACGAATTTTAAAGCATAATGTTGTATAAGTACAAATGATGCTAGAGGATTATTAATACTAGTTGTAGTATGATTTCATCTTTTATGATAAATCTGCTAACTAGTTATGCTCAACATAGAGCATTGTTGCATTACACATTAAGGAATGAGAATACTTTACACTTTTAGAAACTGTAAAGATGACTGTCAGTATGTTGTTGACTTTTACTACCTCATGCAAGGTAAGACAACATCTCCATACTATAATTCTTGCAATAGTATGAGCATATGAAATAAGACACTCATCTTATATTTCAAATCACTCACTATATGTGATATTTGAAATAAGTATTCGAAAAGTTTACTCAGATAACTATTTATTTTTTCTTTTAAAGAAAGGTTGAGAATGTTGGAAACATTAGGGTTCAACTTACTAAATGAGTTTCATGCATATCTGTTTTAGTATTTGGATAATTGGGATTGATAGACAATTTTTACTTTATGATGAATAAAGATACTTGGTATTCGTTATTCATTCATATAATAATTGTCATCCTATATTTGCATGTTTAATCCTTGAGTAATTTTATTATTCTAAATATGTCCATTGTCGGTTAACAATATGGGAATATTGTTATGTAAGGCAAATGTGAGTGTTGGTTATATTCTAACGAGAATTTGGATTGTTCCCGCCAAACTCATATGTATTCACTAGAGATGCATATTAGATTCCCAACTTTCAAACATTTACTTTTGGATCCTTGTCATAAGTAAAATATTGAAAATGGTTTGTTATCTTCATCCTAAGACTTGAGATACAAGAAGTTCTCATATGTGTGGATATCATTGTTTGTAAGTATACGCAAAACGCTATCTGAATAAGGTAGTTATAAAAGCTATATTTCGAATGATGTGAGCAGCAAACATCCACAACACTTGTAGTCAATAAAGGATTTGTTACTCCACTTGATATGTGCAGAAAGATACCATGGCGCCCCTCCAGATTTAATAAGATAATTGTTCGGCCGAACCCAAAGGGTAATGCAAAATGATACTTGATTACATTTTGTATATCTAATTAAATTCTACAACGAGATTCTAAATGGTTAAACTATATGGAATGATTTGAGATCCATTATCCATGGTTTAACGGTATCTATAACAAAGGATGATTAGAGCAAGACATTGAATAACCATGCTACTGAGAAACTTTTACGAAACTATTCTCTCAGACACTCTTAGTTAAAAAGCGAGTGAGAGTGTTTTCTAGGCGTTTCCGTCATTAGTTTTGTGTGCCATTTGACACACCAACTCCCAAGTGGGAGCTATTGGTTTGTGGGAGTTATAAACACACATAAACGACTAGAAGTGTGTGATCTGATGGGGGCACACACGATAAATACGAGAGTACGTGTCGAACGTATTAAATACTTGAATATGTATACCCGTTAATGTATGTATACCCGATCCAAAGACACGACCCATGGGCTGTTTAGGCTTTCTACTTGGGTCGGTTGGGGTGTTTGCCTTGGGCCTAGAGAGACACACGATCATGGGGTGTTTGGATCGAAGCTTGGAACTCAAGATATGAGCCCAAGTTATATGCCGGTTTATAACATATATATACAACACATGCATCCATTCACATAGACGATTTTTATATATCCTTAAAACACAAAATTAACGAAAACACTATCATCAAATGGATTCAATATTCTGTTTCCTATAACCTGATTGGTTTCCTATAAATCAATTAGTTTTTTATTTAGTTTTGGTCAAATTCCTTTTGCTTACTAGTTATTTGTTCCAAGATGTTAAAAGGAATTTATTTTGTTTGTTTCCTGCTAGTTCCTAGCAATTATGAAAGCAACAAAAAAAGGTGATTCTCTATTTGTTTGATTCTCAAATTGAAAAGGGTGAAACATATCGGACACGTTTTGTCCGATATCGGGTGGAATGTATATATTAGTTCTCGGATAGAACTAGTTCTCGGGAAGAATAATAAGAAGGGTTCTTGGTTTTCTTTTGTTCGTGTTATTCAAGTTATCAAGGGGTTGATTGGTTTAAACGTTCTCGACTAGCGTTTAATCGAACGTACTTGGGTTTAAGTGTTTGTGTGTGATACTCATTGAGGCATCTATTTTAGGTGCTCACTTTCGTATTGGTTTTATTGTCCATTACTAAAGATCAATTGCCAAGCAAGGTTAGAGTTTCTTTTATCCCTTTTATTAATTAATCGTTATATTAATTATTGTTTATTATTACGTGTTAACCTAATTGCAAATACTAGATCCTTATCCGCTGCGTACTCGTAGAAGTTAATGGTTAACTGGTTCTAAAATCCCAACAATTTATAAGGTTGAACTAGTTTTTATCAAATAACAATAATCTACACCAGTTATATGTCCATTATAGAGTGTTAGTGCTAATGTTCCAATACAGTAATTATTAAGTGACAAGGAAATTGATTTTGGAGATCTCCATGAGGTAAAAAATTTATCACGGATTTCAAATGGGTGTACTTATATTTTTCGTTTTTTTTTAAACTGACGATAATGCAACTCGTTTTGTGTTTCATGTATTTCATGCCATGAAGTTAATTAGAGATTCAACGCTACAAATAGTTTAGTTTAAGCGTTTTATATGTTAAATATACTTTCCATATCATAAACGTAGGAAATCTTTGTGTGAGTGATTAAGTTACCTAATCAATAGTTTGGATAAGTGAACTGGACTCGGCGTGTGTGAGGTTGAGTGAGCTTTTTAGTAGGACTCGTGAGGGGTGACACACTAACACACCTATCCATTTTAGACCATTCTGTTGGGATTTTAGATCTAGTTAACCAGTAACCTCTACGAGTACGCAGCGGATATTGGATCTAGTTAATACAATTATGTTAACACGTAATTATTAAACACATAATTAATACAATATTAATTAATTAAAAGGAATATAGAAAAGCTAACCTTGCTTGGCAATTGATCTCTAGTAACGGAACAAGGAACCAAAACGAAACCCGAGTATCAAACATAGATACCTCTATGAGTATCACACACAAACACTTAAACCAAGTACGTTCGAATTAAGCTAGTCGAGAACGTTTAACAATCAACCCCTTGAATTACTTGAATACCTCGAACAAGAAAAACCCAAGAAACTTTCTTCTATTCGAGTCCAATAAACTAATTATGTCCGAAAACAAATTTAGTTCTACCCGATATCGAATGCCTCATGTCCGATATATTCTATCTCTATATTGTCCGATATCGACCAATGAGCATAGAACAAAACTCCTACTGCTACGATTCATTAACTTGGAATTAGCAAGAAACACATATTCGAAAACTTCTACTTGGACCAATTGATGCAAGTGTTTTGCGAATTAATAAACCATACAATACCCATAATATTATCTTTGTAAAAAAAAACAATTAGATAATGATCTAGATGGTGAAATCAATTACAGAATGTAAGGTTTATTATAATCGTGAATTGAGGTTTTAGGAATATATTTTCAGTCGTACCCTCCTTTTTTTATTAATGCATGTGTTTTAGTTTTATAGTTTATAAACCAATTATCAACTTGGGCTCAAGACTTGTTGAACAAGCTACAAAACCCAAACAACCCCGATCAGTTACTAGGCCCAAGGCAAACATCAAATTCGACCCAAGTTAAATGGTAAAACGTCCATGGGTCGTTTGATTGGATCGGGTATACATGCATGCAATAAACGGGCTCAATATATTCAAGTATTAAACGATCGACACGTACTCTCGTGTTTAACGTGTGTGCCCCCATAGGCTCACACACTTCTAGTCGTTTACGTGTGTTTAAAACTCCCACAAACCAACAGCTCCCACTTGGGAGTTGGTGTGTCGACTGGCACACAAAACTAACGACGGAAACGCCTAGCAAACGCTCTCAACCGCTTTTTAACTAAAAGTGTCTGAGAGAATAGTTTCGTAAAAGTTTCTCAGTAGCATGGTCATTCAATGTCTTGCTCCAATCATCCTTTGTTATAGATACCGTTAAACCATGGATTATGGATCTTAAATCATTCCATATAGTTTAACCATTTAGAATCTCGTTATAGAATTTAATTAGATATACCAAATGTAATCAAGTATCATCTTACATTACCCTTTGGGTCTCGGCGAACAATTATCTTATTAATTCTGGAGAGGCGCCATGGTATCCTTCTGCACATATCAAGTGGAGTAACAAATCCTTTATTGACTACAAGTGTTGTGGATGCTGCTTCACATCACTCCGAAATATAGCTTTTATAACTACCTTGTTCAGATAGCGGTTTGCGTATACTTACAAAAAATGATATCCACACATAACAGAACTTGCTTGTATCTCAAGTCTAAGGATGAAGATAACAAACCATTTTCAATATTTTACTTATGACAAGGATCCAAAAGTAAATGTTTGAAAGTTGGGGAATCCAATATGCATCTCTAGTGAATACATATGAGTTTGGTGGGAACAATCCGAATTCTCGTTAGAATTATAACCAACACTCACATTTGCCTTATCATAACAATATTCCCATATTGTTAACCGACAATGGACATATCTAGAATAATAAAATTATTCAAGGATTAAACATGCAAATATAGGATAACAATTATTATATGAATGAATAACAAATACCAAGTATCTTTATTCATCATAAAGTAAAAATTGTCTATCAATCCCAATTATCCAAATACTAAAACAGATATGCATGAAACTCATTTAGTAAGTTGAAGCCTAATGTTTCCAACATTCTCAACCTTTCTTTTACAAGAAAAAACTAAATAGTCATCTGAGTAAACTTTCCGAATACTTGTTTCAAATTCCACATATAGTGAGTGATTTGAAATATCATATGAGTGTCTTATCTCATATGCTCATACTATTGCAAGAATTATAGTATGGAGATGTCGTCTTACCTTGCATGGGGTATTAGAAGTCAACGACATACTGACAGTCATCTTTACGTTTTTCTAAAAGTGTAAAGTATTCTCATTCATTAATGTGTAATGCAACAATGCTCTATGTTGAGCATAGCTAGTTAGCAGATTTTTCATAAATGATAAAATCCTACTACAAATAGTATTAATAATCCTTAGCATCATTTGTACTTATACAACACTATGCTTTATAATTCGTAAACATTTATAAAAACAATAATCTAAACACTCTCAATTAGATATTGTTGTTGTCACCTCATTTTGTTCTTGTACAAAAGCAACAACTAGTCTATACACAATATAAATATATACATGATGAATCCTTAGTTAAAACAACATAAGGTTTCCATCCATGTAATAAATTACTCCAAGTGAAATATATCATTTAAGACTTGCTTGAATAATATATTGCATTTGTATTAGACTTAATTTTTTTTTTTTTCGCATTTGTTTATTCCAGATAAACATTTATTCTAAGGTTGTTTGTTTTATTCCCTAAATTCCAAGTGAATTTTCATTCCAAGCTTAAGGATCAATATCTAGCTTAAATAGAATGATATATTCAACATATAAATTTTAAGGATAAACATAATGCTCCCACTCAATGTCAGATGTACTCAAGAGTTATCTTAATTCAATCAGAATCATATTGTAATTAAATTCAAGATCTCAGCCCTTAGATGCACGATACAATCCAAACTTGGATTGCTTAAATTTGTATATTACATAAAGATTATATAGATTCATAACCCTTTTGATTACACACCGTCCTCGCAAAATGTAATCATAAAGAAAGAGTTATAAAATCTTAATTATCATATTCCACATACAAATCACATGTATGACAATTAAATATCTTTATATAATTCATGCGTGTATTATATAAGAAAATTTAATCACAATCAATTGATTAAGTATGATTAAAAACTTCTTATTAAATGCCAAACATTAATATGTATACAATTTTGTCTTTGTGAGTCTTTCTTCAAAAGAAACTCATTCCAACCTCATAGGTTAACCGTTAGGCGAAATAACAATCAAACTCAAAACTCGATTTGCCTTTTAAGGACTGCATCTTATCATTCATAGTTCTAAAACATTTATTAGATTCAAGATGTGATAATATATTTTAGTGGTTAGCTGATTTACAACAATCTTCTAACTTATATTCCTCAGCAATGATATTAAAAATATCACTCAAGTGATGAGGTACCCTTTCGGATTTATGAATGAGAGTAATCATTATACTTCAGTCAACATTTTCATGTTTAACCTTAGTATGACATTAATAAGTGCATTTTAGAAGGTTCTCAAAAACTTTGAGATATGTATATACTCCCACTTACTTTTGTAAGTAGAGACAATTCTCTAAATACTAAGTATTTAAGAAACAATATATTGTTCTTTATTGGGAAACCACAAAATACATTTTAAGTTCTCATCTCAAGATTTGTTAATAAAATGCTTCATAAGATTTTAACAATTTAGAACTTAAATTAAGGCATAATGGAATTCCTTCCAACAACTCAAATTAGGGTTTATAGTAAAACTCTAATTTAGTATCACTCTTTAACCAAAAGCTCTATTAATAGTTTTGTGTTTCGTCAAGCTAGGAAGAACACAAAAACTACAATCTTCAAGCTAGGAAGTGTAGAAAAATCAAAAATCCAAAAGGGTTTATGATTCAATTGGTTTGAGTGGTAAAACCTCAAATCCCTAATGAATTAGGGTTTTCAGTTATGGGTTGTCTTGAATACCTTCTAGGTTTGAACTCTATTGAGTGTATCCATGACACACGCAATTTCTAACCTTGATATGTTTTGGAGGTAGATCAATTAAAGCTATCAGGAACCAAACAATATGAATAAAGTTTGATCCAACACATTAGACATACCATAATGAAGTGGTATCCTATGAGTTACTAGAATTGTGAAACTATATCAAAATTCTATAGATAACTTAATTCTCTTTGGACTAAATACTTGTCAATTGGGTCGAGCCAAATTTCATATAAAGTATTTACGAACCAAGTGCATGCAATAATGTATATTCGTTGAACAATACAAGAACCTTATGTTCACGTGTTCACAAGAAGACAGAACTGTTTAAGGATTATATGTTCATGTGTTAACATGAAAACAGAACATTTCAATAATACATTATAAGTCTTTGAATAATTCAAAGCCTCATGTTCATGTGTTAACGAGAAGACATAACACATTTACCATATATACTTTATGTTATAAGACATTGATTAATACAAGGACTTTATAATTATGTCTTAACATGTAAGCATAATTATACTAACAAAAGTAATCATGAACGCAAACTATTGAGTTCTATAGTAATTTCAAGTTAATTTTATACTTCAGAATTATGATCATTATCATATAACCATAATTATGTTGACTTAAACATGTAGTCTAATGTTACAGTATCTATACACAATATCATGACATTTGAATGTAGTAGGGCAACAAACATCTAGCGTGTTCACGTCCTAGTAGAATCATTATTAGAATGTAGTAGAGCAATAAATATCTCACGTGTTTAAGTCCTAGTAGAATTCTTATTTTCATGTAGTAGGGCATTAAACATCTAACGTGTTAAGTCCTAGTAGAATTATTAGTTTCCTTTACCTTGCGGTCAAGAGATACCAATAATATTGTAGTTCCTTGCACACACTTTGAGATTTCTCCCACTTGTGAAAGGTACAACATCATATTATGAAAACAAACAACACGTGATTGATTGTTCAAACGATATGATAATGTCATAGATATCATAAGTAGTTTTAGAACCATAACCTGTAATAAGGAATTTGTGGATTATTATTCTATAGATAACGCTTCAGGAAGCGACAGCAGGAAGGCAACGAGTTATCTGATAAAATAAAATGCAATTTTCCTTTAAGCAATGGTTGTTCATATTCGGAAAGTAATGGATTATTTCAAAGCTAGTTTGAAATGATATGGGTGACTAATAGGAAATAAATCCCATAGCTCCCACTGAAATTGACAGCATTACATGAATGATATGTCAGTTATAAAATGCAACTACTCGGATTTGTCAACATTGCAAGTGTTACATTTCCAGTAGAAAGCATATAGCAGTTTTATATACTTTCCTATTCTCTTCAATTGCCTACGAGTAACATGTACTTAGGTATTGAGCAGAGTATATGATGTTCTACTTATGTAGACAATGGACTAGCCATTCTTTCATTCAATTAACTTGAATCTTTAGCATGCAATTCCTCCTTTATCTTCTACAAAGCCCCAAGGGTATTTAGCACTTTAGGAAAAAAAAACAAGATCCAAGAAAATTACCCAGCAAATATGCTAGTAATTCCTTTACTCTTTGAGGTTTAAACTCATGCATCGTGACAAGTGCAGGATGTTATTTATTTTTGTAGCTCTAAACACAATGTTTCCAGTTACACAAAATATTCTATCTTTCAATTAACTCTAGACCACGAAAAAGGGTAATGAAAGATCATATAAGAGTTTATAAATTTTCGAATCCTATCTTAGTTTGTCAACTAAGGAGAAAAGATAGGTATAAGTCTCACTCTTCTTACTAGGAAAAGAGACTAAGTTTGTCTCTCAAAGAAAAACAAATGGTTTACAATTATGTTGCAATAACACAATCAATCAGAACATAAAAAGTTCAAATCTAGTATTTTTGATAATTACATTCTTAAAGAATTAACTACCCAATTAATTACTAATTAAGACTAAGATCCATCTTGCCACCCCACTTAATTACCATAGGTCTGACCAGTGTGTAAAAAAATAGGACAAGAGGAGTAAGCGACGAGCGTTAATTGCAAAATGCAACTCTTAGATTTATGAGACTGCTTAAGGCATTAGTATCAAGTAATAATGTCAAAAGCATGTTTAGTTCTCATCTTATGCCTCGGGTCCAAGGTCTGACCAGGTTAACTCGATATAAGTCGACCAAGTATGAACCGTGTAAAAATAACCGAGGTCGACCATGTGAGAAATAATTACCATGGGTTGGAAAGGCCCTTAGGTCCGACCAGAGAAGTCAATCCAAGTGCACGTGTCCATAGTTGGGTGGCATAGACTTAATATTAACAAATAGGTATGCACATAAAAATGTGGTAAAGTCGGTGTACAAAGAAGCATGCAAAACAACTTTGTAACACTAGTTTTAAAAACTTTGGTAATGACACTGTAGTGATCATCATGGTTCACGGTAGGTGCTCCAATCGATCGAACAGGGAGGCAGAGGACCAGGTAAGCGCAGAAGCATAACCTTAGACATCCTTTCAGTGCGACTGTGCGCACTTCTTTAAACCCCTTTTTGAGTTTGTTCTAGGGTGAGCCCAGACATCCCAAGTGTCCATAGCGTCAAGTTTTTAAATTCTTGAAAACGTGTTTCATATGTTAGGTCACTTTATTTTACAAAAACGATTTTCCACTAATCAAATAGCGTGTCACAATGAGCATGGTATTTAGGCGTGTAAATAAAGACCTATATTAATTCTATGGTTACGATATGTATTATTCCATATTGCATACAATTAGGTGTCAAAGCAAGTAATAATGCACATATAGGAATCACAAACATACAAGCATAAACATCAATATTAAATAACCACATATTGTTCCGAGTTCTCTTGCGAGTCTTCCCAAACGCAACCGAGAACCATAAGACCGTCACTAGGATGAAATACCTAGATCGCCCCATACATCACTTAGAAAAGCAATTGAGTGGGTCTTGTGGCCGGAAAAACATATAAAAGCATGGCAATCTCAATTAACAAGTAATTACGCAATATATGTATTTAATCAATATGTAATTCTAATTATCACAATAATTCTAATTAACAATTAATATAAATACAAATTAACTTTTAATTCTAATTAGCAAGTAATTTTAATTTAACATGTAATTCTTAATTAACAATTTAATTTTAATTATCAAGGTAATTATAATTCACATGTAAATTAAATTTTAATTAACAAATTAATTCTAATTATCAATATAATTTTAATTTGTGTGTGACTAGTTATTATTTATTAAAATTGACAAGTATTGCATGTAGTTGTCAAAATTAAAATAAAATAAAATAACTAAACTAGGTTTCATGCAGCCCTTTTAAAACATGTTTATTAATATCAGAAACGTGTAACCCATAATCGCAAAAACGAATTGACTCGGATGCCACTTGTGGGATTTTAGATCTAGTTAACAGTAACCTCTACGAAGTAGCGCAGCAGGATATTGGATCTAGTTAATACAATTATGTTAACACGTAATTATTAAACACATAATTAATACAATATTAATTAATTAAAAGGAATATAGAAAAGCTAACCTTGCTTGGCAATTGATCTCTAGTAACGGAACAAAAAACCAAAACGAAACACCAGTATCAAACATAGATACCTCTATGAGTATCACACACAAACACTTAAACCAAGTAATGCTCAATTAAGCTAGTCGAGAACGTTTAACAATCAACCCCTTGAATTACTTGAATACCTCGAACAAGAAAAACCCAAGAAACTTTCTTCTATTCTGTCCAATAAACTAATTATGTCCGAAAACAAATTTAGTTCTACCCGATATCGAATGCCTCATGTCCGATATATTCTATCTCTATATTGTCCGATATCGACCAATGAGCATAGAACAAAACTCCTACTGCTACGATTCATTAACTTGGAATTAGCAAGAAACACATATTCGAAAACTTCTACTTGGACCAATTGATGCAAGTGTTTTGCGAATTAATAAACCATACAATACCCATAATATTATCTTTGTAAAAAAAACAATTAGATAATGATCTAGATGGTGAAATCAATTACAGAATGTAAGGTTTATTATAATCGTGAATTGAGGTTTTAGGAATATATTTTCAGTCGTACCCTCCTTTTTTTTTATTAATGCATGTGTTTTAGTTTTATAGTTTATAAACCAATTATCAACTTGGGCTCAAGACTTGTTGAACAAGCTACAAAACCCAAACAACCCCGATCAGTTACTAGGCCCAAGGCAAACATCAAATTCGACCCAAGTTAAATGGTAAAACGTCCATGGGTCGTTTGATTGGATCGGGTATACATGCATGCAATAAACGGGCTCAATATATTCAAGTATTAAACGATCGACACGTACTCTCGTGTTTAACGTGTGTGCCCCCATAGGCTCACACACTTCTAGTCGTTTACGTGTGTTTAAAACTCCCACAAACCAACACATTCTGGTGAGACACTTCCGTTGGTACTTTGTAATATAGAAATGAACATCGGTAGAACAAAGTTGTCACTTCTTCGCTAGAAATGGAGGCACCCAAGAGGGACTCGAATCATCTGTGTTGTAACAAAAGTCGCCTTTTGCATGGCACCTTTTGTATGAGTGAGTTATTTAATAATTGTGTTCAATAGGGACCTTGCATGGAGGGTCACGACCTAATTCATTTGCCGTAACATGTCACTGCAAAGAATGTTATAAAAAAAAATCCTCAAATGTTGCTTGGTAAATTAAAATTGAGAACGATGATGTAATTGTGGCTTTTTATAATAATGTAGATAGAGGTAAAAGTGAGTAAAAAATTCTTCGAAAGGTTTAAATCGACTGAAAAACTTTAACCTCATACACCTTTTTAGAATGCCACGACCCTTTAGTTGAAGCACGAACAAAAAGATTGTAAATAAAAGGTCTCAAGTGCCCATTCCATAAGTGAAAGGATACTAAAAGCTAAGATTATATATTAAATTTTCAATGAACATGTTGAGTCAAGTTTTTGATGTTTGGATCAATCCATAAACTTGATTAACCATGTACCTTAAACTAGGGGTGTCATTCGGGCTGACCCGAACCGAACCCAACCCGATCCGAACTCGACCCGAGTCAATTCGGGTCGGGTCAATCGGGTTCAAAAATATATTCGGGTCAATAGGGTCAACCCGAGTTCTAAACAAGGTCGGGTTCGGGTATTTTTTTTAGCCTTGACCAGACCCGAACCTGACTAACCCAGCTCAACAACACTTTTACAATGTAAAATGCTCGGGTTGACCCCGAACCCGATTGACCCGACCTGGAGTTGACCCAAGTTTTAAACAAAGTCGGGCTCGTATGTTTTTTAAGGCTTGACTGATTTGACCCGACCCGAGTTGACCGAACCCGACCGCGGTCAACCCGATAACACCCCTACCAAACCATAACACTAGTCTCAACATGTATGATACTCATACACTATATTATATAAACAAGAAAGATTTTACTTCTTTAACCTATGTGGGATATAAGGTAGTTGAAATGATTTTAGGAAATACATAAGGATTAGGATCCTCTCATGTTCATTTGAACATGAGTGGTAATGTTGTGTTTGGGGTAATTGTACATTGCTATTAGTGCAAAATATTTATTTTATTTTATCTCAAATTTACAATCACAAGAAGCACAACATTAATTTGAACATGAGAGGATTTTTATCCAATACATAAACATAATAAATGTACACACCTGTTGACTCACGCTACATTGAGGAAAATTTAGAAAAAGAAAATAAAAGCTTGATTACGCAATACTCCATATATGATAAAATAAAATCCAACAAAATGTCACAGTTTATAAAAAGAAAATGTAAATATATATGAATAATGTATTTAGGTATCTAATAAGAATTTACTTTTGAGCGAGTAGTAAACTGAGATTATAAATAGAGAAAAAGAAACAAACATATCTAATATGGATGTGTTATGGGCCTGTTGTTATTGTATGGGCTAAGCCCGATGCACCAAGATTTAGGGTCCGTTTGGTATGTACCCGTGTTTTTTGGATTTAGGATTAAATACTTAATATCATATTTGTTTTGCAATTTGGGTTTATAAATTCGGCATGGTTACCAATGGCCCCACATTTTGCAAAGCCTCACTAATTAGGCAGATTTTCTCTCTCTTAATCCGATCATTGAGCCCCACATCTATTTTGTGAGTGTATATCTCTTTACATTATATTTACATACTAATTTATTAAATATTAAATTATATATCAAATTATAAAATAATTATTTTCTCTCTCCTAATCCAAATCTAAATCCAAATCATAATCCTAAACCCACCTACAAACCAAACGGACCCTTATATCATGTTATGAAGGGTTTTCATGGCTATTTCATGTTATCTAATTTAGTTTGTTTTACGTGGCTTTTAAAAATAGAATTAAAAAAATTTGGTGACTGGTAAAGTGTTAAAGATAATCATAAAAGGGGTAATTATGGATTTGCCCCGGTCGCTCGAGGTGTCTAACACTTTCTAGACTCGATTTTTGGTTATTCCTTAAATAGACTCCGCGACTTGCGACTTTTTTCTTTTAATATCAAAGCGCCAAATGTCACACGAAATTTTGTGAACCCAATGATTGCATCTGACTTTTACCGGCTATATTTTTTAAGCGACCTAGGCCCGGCGACTTTTTAAGACTCGAGCGACATTTTGTTTTGTCCTTTTCTAAAAAAAATCAAACTTCCTAAAATATTATTTTATTTTTTAGCGCCTTTCCAATGCTGAGTAATTTAAGCGAATTACTTTAAGCGACTTTTTTTACTTTATACTTTTGTACTTTTTTTTAATAAGGGAAAGTGAGTATGAGGCTCTAATGTATGTAACGTTATGCAATCAAAACATTGATTTCGAAAATCTCATTCCAAAATCGTGATTTTAGTTCTTTAAAATAATCGATGAACATAAGTATACTATGGGCTTTAATCTGCGTTTCTAATCACCGTTTTTTTATTTGAAGTTCAAAATTGCCATTGTGTTCAATGACAATAGCTATTAAATTGCACACCAAGTGTTCGATGAAATGCCTTGTTAAAATAAAGTTTTCACATAGAGTATAGCTGAAATGTTGAAAATAGGAAACAAACAGTCTTTTTTCTTTTTTCTGATGATAATGGTGATACTGGTAATAGTAATAATATATGTGAACCGGCCAAGGGGCGTGAGTTTACGCCAATGCCGGGTGGGGTTATGAAGATTGTTAGGGAAAACCCGACTTCTGCGATAGTTAGGTTTGCGGGTGGGAGCGTTGAACCGGCTCATCACCATACTTTTGGTCATGATGTTGTGGTGATTAATTAATGGAAGAAGATTGTTTAGAATTTGAGTTAAGGTGGAAGGTTCGAGTTGGGTGTTGGAGATTACTTATTTAAGCCTGGTGGTGATGTTCATAGAGTAAAATATTTATAAGGTCGGATGATGGTTGGGATATCGAGTTGGATGAAGATCTTGCTACTCCTATTGCTAGTTTGGAGAAAGAAGTGTAATATTGGTTTTTGGTATCGCGTTTGCAAGGTGATTATCTGATTATTGCGTTTTTAGATACGAGTGTTTGGACAAAGAGTTGGATTACTTCCATTTGGGTTGAGGTTATAAGGTCTGCAAGTGGTTATAAGGTATGCACGTGGTGTTGGTGTTTCTAATGTTTCATGTAATTTGACCTGTTTTATGAGAAATATTGTTCAATAACATAGTTTCTTACAAGCTTATGATGAGTGTCCTTGGTTGGTAGTTACTTTTAGAATAGCAGATATAGTTTCTACTTTAATTTATGAAACCTTTTACCTACCAATTTCGTTATTGTACATTCTACCTTTGAGCCGCTTGATTTTGGAAGTTGATATATTTTGGTTCCGTTTGCAAAGTCAAGTCAATAGAGCAATAATAGAGCATTAGAGCAACAACAAACCAAGCACAGCATGTGAATGAACTTTCTAATTAGTTATAAGGTGCCAATTTATATTAAAAGAATAATATGAGTACACAAGAGCATTATACACATCTATGCCCAACTAAATTTACATCGAAACAACTTGGTGTGATGTACTTCTGAACTTGAAACATCATTTCAAGCTTCTAACTATTTGCACCTGAGAAGCTTGACCATATGGTTAAGTGCAAAAGTCTTTTCTTGTGCCTCCTTCAGTTCTAACAAAGCCCTGCAATGCCAAAAGAAAAACAACTTTAATTTAACCTCATGTATATATGTGTAATGTGTTCGTATATTTAAATAAAAACACATAATTTGATGAAACTGATATCAACTCTTAAATATTCAGGTGAACAAGGAAAGCTACTCTAATTTTTGTGCTTTAAACTGATTTGGGATGTTCGTGATAAAGAGATACAAACCATGATTTTACAGAAACGATTGCATACAGCCTAAAGTATATTTCTAAGCACTAACCCATACAGCCTCCTAACAAGTTGTATCAAATTTTCAAATCATTATTTGTGATAATCTTGGTTTGTATTCATAATTGATGCCTTAATTATCTACTTTTACGTATACCCAGTGACAAGGGAGTTACATCCAAGAGCCGCAAGCTTTCAACAGTCTTATCACCCTTACCACTTAAGTTTGCAGCCATAACGGCTGCACCATATGCAACAGCTTAATCAGGATTCACAGTCTTGCATAACTCTGCCATCAAAAAGCTCCTGCAACATTTGTTGAACCTTCGGTATCCTAGTTGAGCCACCTACAAGAATCACCTGATTTATACATGATTTCTCTATCTTAGCATCATTTAAACAAGTCTCAACAGTCTCGATGCACGTATTGAATGAACCCATGTTCAGCTCTTCAAATTTAGCTCGACTAATTTTTATTAAAAAATCAATCCCCTCATGCAAGCCATCTAGTTCGATTGAAGTCCGAGTAGTGGATGAGAGACTCCTTTTTGCTTTCTCACAGGCAAATCTCAGCCTTCCCAATGCTCTTTGGTTCCCAGTCAAGTCCTTACCAAATTTCCTCTTGAATTCCTGAACACAATGACTCACCATACGGTTATCAAAATCCTCACCTCCCAAATGAGTGTCACCAGCGACAGCTTTCACCTCAAAAGTACCCTCTTTTGTAATGGTCAATATAGAGACATCAAATGTGCCACCACCTAGATCAAAAACGAGGACATTCATTTTACTAGAGATATCAGATTTATTGTCCAAACCATATGCAATTGCAGCTGCAGTAGGCTCGTTGATCATGCGTGTAACATTTAATCCAGCAATAGCGCCAGCATCCTTGGTTGATTGACGTTGTGAATCGTTGAAATAAGCTGGGACTGTTATGACCGCATTTTTCACAGTTTTTCCAAGGTATGCTTCAGCAGTTTCTTTCATCTTGACAAGAATCATAGACGAAATTTCTTCGGCAATAAATTCCTTAACTTGACCTTTGTAGCTCACAACAATCTTTGGTTTGTCCGCAGGCCCTTTTATGACCCTAAAAGGCCACAACTTCATGTCTTCCTGAACTTTAGAATCACTGAATCTTCTTCCGACCAACCTCTTAGCATCTGCAATTACTCTTAAATTAAAACAACATATAGCTGATTGAAAAAAATAATAATAACAAAAAAAATAAAAATAAATAAATAAATAACAGCCCATATATGTCCAATACTCTAATATATCTAATTCCATTAAGAAATAGCACTGTCCTCAAAGGTCACGGAAGCTGCAACATTACACGGCCTCTAAACATTTGGGGCCCCAAAATTACCTCCAACACTTGTCTATTATGTAAAGATAAGTTCCCGTAGGATATTAGTTGTTTGGTCAAACTATCAGTAGTTACATTAGTTAACGAATAATAGAAAAAGGGCATATTTGCCACTAAAGAAGAGTTGCAAGTATATGAACATGGCAAATTTTCCACCAACTTGTTCTGTCCTTATTTATTACGAGTACTAAAAAATAGTTTCTCCTCTTTCCTTTTTAAGGTTGACAAGGGTGCGTTTTACGTACTGTGTTGGTGTTTTTATATCATGAAAAACAACAAAGTGTAAGTTATCTGATCACTCCTTATAAGGCATACGTTAATGAATTGACCAACAGAAACTCCTTATAAGGCATACGTTAATGAATTGACCAACAGAAAATCTATGGTTCCCTCGATTTATCCTAAGTTTTTATCCAACATCAGTCTCACATCAGTCATTTCATTTTTTTTTTCTGCATTGACTTGTCTACTACAACTGACAATATTCTTTAATATAGACATAATAAGTACAGCAAATGCATCTATAATCCACATAAAAACACCAGCATCAAGGTTTGATCCAATTTATCCTTAGTTTTTATCCAAACAGCAGTGTATCCACCTTAAGATGCAATATCAAGTACCAAAAATGCGTTTCTGCTGATGTTTAATATAATATACATGGATAAAGGCCTTCTCAAAAGATCAATAACAAATTTACTTTTATTAACGAGTAATTTGTAACTTCAATTCAGCAATGTTTAGTGTCTCAGGTGTTTCAGATTACTTATTTCATGGTGAAAAAGCAAATATATATTTTTTTGTCAAACACTTCAAACTGCTTATCTGCTTATATACATGTAGATAGATAAACAGACGAGCACTTAAAAACCATTCCAAACAATCTCGTAGGCTTTCAAGATGTCAATGACAAAATTGCCCTTTCGATGACAAATTTGCTATTTCACATTTGAAACAGTTAAACCCATAGCCACCCACATGTGCAGGGGTGTTTGGGATTCCTTCATTTTTTGAAGCAGTTTAAATGTTTAGATTATCCAAACTGCTTATATTTGAAGTAAAATAAGCAGTTGTCAACAAGGGTTAGGAATTTGCTTAATCAAAGTGTTTATTTGTGATAAATTTGAATAACCTCTTGACCTTCATATCTAATATAAAAGTATAAAACCTTCAAATACATAGAAATGATACAAAACTACTAGCATATTAATCTGAGGGGGCGTTTGTTTAAGCTTATTTTTCAGGCTTATAGGCTTATTAAATATTTGAACAGCCAATAAGCTCAATTTTTTGGGCTAATGAGCTTGGGCATATGGCTTATTTAAGCTTATAAGCCCAAAAAATGAGCTTATTGGCTTTTCAAAGGTTCAATAAGCTCGTAATCCAGACAAAAAAAAGCTTAAACAAATACACCTTATGACCGGCCGTAATGAAGGCGCCACCCACGCGTAACTGAAGACACTCCTTTGGGAGGAAGTGGTACACCAGAAATTGAAAATTCTCCCAAGAAATGGTTATCTGTAGATCTGACCCTTTCCCCTTGATAGACCACAACACCTACGGTAGATTGGTTGTCACTGATTGTGTAGTAAACCCCGACCTGGGTTGTCGGTATTTGAGTGTTACGTGGTATCACAACACTCATTAGGTCTCCAAGTGTATGTATAATAGACATAGAAATGCTAGTGGGTTAACCGAGACTAGCATGTTTTGACCCATTGCCCGACCTCCCATCTTGCCACCTCTTATGGTTTGATATTAACGAAACAAATTGTGGGCCAGTTTCAGTGTTAGTGTCTATATAACAATAAAAGTTGGGTAGTACAAGTTATTAAATACCTCATTTGCCTCATTTTTCTCAGATGGGGGACGATACGCTTCATAAAGCAATGACCCTCATGGAATTCAGTTCACTTATTATCTTTGATGCAAGAGATTCAATGTCTTGCATCTGTCTGTGTGAGATTGGAGAAATGGCCTGTAGAGTTAACACGTGATAAGCATCTTTACAGACCATAAAGAACTAATTGATAAACTTACAATTACAGGAGGCACTACCAGCCTATTTACCAATGAATTGATTGAGTTGGGTTGTGTTTGTTCTAAAAATGGGTCAAACGGTAAACTCAAAAGCATAATACGAAATGGATCAATTGGGTAGAAAGTTACCTAAAGTGTATTCTTAATGCATAAAACTACCTAATTCGTTATATTTAAAACATTAGATTATTATAGAAATGAGAAAAGGGACCAACAATATAAGATGGATTTCCAATCCGGCGAGTCCTTAGGGCCTTCACTCTCATAACGGCTAAATAACCTGCAATATTTTTATAAACATGTATAGTCAGAAATAAATAGAAAAAACGGACCAACAATATAAGATCATAACAACAATTTCACATAATCACTTTAACAAGTTAGATTTGTAGGTTTCAATCCCACTAGTCTGACTAACACATTATCATGGATGCACCAATTTAGCATCTATTATAATAGAAGAATTTAACATAACTATATGATCAACTATCAAGAATCCTAAAACCATGTCTTATTGCTACCAGTAGGTTCTTACTATTATATAATAGCAAATTCACTCAGAATGAACACATAACTTTGATTACTTAATAGTCAAGCCTAAAAAGACATGAATGCAAAACCATACCCGAATAGCCTATTAAAATAACACCTAAATAACCAAACACCTAGAAATATAAGACTAAACTTAAACGAACGCCAAGCATAGAACACCTTAAGCAAAAACATCCCTCTGTTTGTCTCTACTATTCTTACATATTGGCCGCAGAAACTATGGCGCAAAATATCAAACAGTTGGTGTGCACTCCTATATTCAGCCAAAAGCAGTCACCTACTTTATAACATCCAATTTTCACCTTCGTGATAGAATAGCCATCTGAAGTAATCAAATAAAGCCAATAATTCCACAACAAAAAAGATGATTGAAATTATAGATCAATTAAAAAGAAAGAGTAAATTACAACCACAATGATTTTGTGAGACTCGATGAAAGGCACAACCAAAATGTTTTGTTGGATTGTTACAAAACAGAGTAGTTTAAAATAATAATTTTGAAAAGTGATAATAAAAAAGTACAAAAGTACAAAAGTACGAAAGTATAAAGTAAAAAAAGTCGCTTAAAGTAATTTGATTAAGTTGTTCATCATTGGGAAGACGCTAAAAGAATAAAATAATATTTTAGGAAATTTGACTTTTTTTAGAAAATGACAAAACAGAATGTCGCTCGAATCTTAAAAAGTCGCTCGGTATAGGTCGCTTAAAAAATATAGCTGGTAAAAGTCAGAACCAATCATTGGGTTCACAAAATTTCGTGTGACACTTGGCGCTTTGATATTAAAAGTAGAAAAGTCGCAAGTCGTTGAGTCTATTTAGGGAATAACCAAAAGTCGAGTCTAGAAAGTGTTGACACCTCGAGCGACCATGGTAAATCCATAATTACCCGCATCATAAAAAGTACAAAGCCTCAAACATACTACATGGACGATCCTCATGAGTGTTAAAAGACCTCAGAACCAGTTTGAATGGTGCTCTCCGATATCTTAACTAGAAATGTAGGCGACAAAGATGGCTCCAATCACCTATGTTTTACCTTTTGCATGATTGAACTCTAGAATTCTAAGAGCTTAAATGACCAAAATTGCATGTGCTCAATAAAGACCTTCCATGGAGGGACATGCCTTAGTTCATTTTTATAACATGTTAATGCGGAAATCAATATCCATTGTACAGTAGGGGTTATGCAAGTTCAGGTGGATCGGTGTAACATCTATAAATAAAAAAGAACAACAACGGCTATTAAATGTAAATAGAACATTACCATTTTTTTAACTGACACGCATACTAAAAAAGAGTTGGAATTTTATATTAATTTTTCAACACAGATATGACACCAGAGCTTGATTTTTTTTGTTCTACAAGACCTGTCATCGTTTCCGTGTTGAAAACATAACATTATTCTCAACACGGCATATAATCGTACAATCTACTATATATCCAAGCAATATTTTACTTCTTTAACCTATGTAGGATTGTGAAATCTAAGGTTGAATTGACTTTATTCAAATAATACTCACATCGATGTTAATTAAGTAAAGAATGGAATTGTCAGATATCATCTACGTAGTACAAACTTTACCACTAATTTTCATATGGGTTTACTCTTGTTAAATAGACTTTAGGTATTTATGTATTTATCTGTTTTATATATTGATGTATATTATAGGGACTTATATGTAACTTGTACCTCTATATATTATAATGAAAAGCACAGGCAACCCTAACTGGTGCATTCATTCAAAGATGCAACAGCCATGGTGAACTTTATCCAGTCGTTCCATCCTCTTCCCCTCTGTCGGCATCTGCTACTTCACTCTCGGCTTTGTCGTCTGATACATGGCATCGTCGACTTGGACATCCTGGGCTTATGTTTTTAATTTTTTATTATCTAGGAATTTTATTAGTTGTTCAAATAAATTGTCTTCAATTTGTCATGCGTGTCAACTTGGAAAACATTGTCGCTTTCCCTTTACTAGTTCGGTTACTAAAACTACTCGTTTGTTTGAATTAATACATTCGGATTTATGGACCTCACCTGCCGCAAGTTTAAATGGTTTCAAGTATTACGTTTTGTTTCTTGATGATTATTCGCATTTCTTGTGGGTTTTTCCTTTACGAAACAAATCTGATGTGTTTAATGTGTTTGTCAATTTTCGTGCATATGTCTTAAATCACTTCAAAACTGATATTCAAGCTTTTCAATGTGATAATGGACGTGAATTTAACAATGCCCCTTTTTTAAATGTTTTAAATACTAAAGGCATTAAAATTCGCTTCTCTTGTCCTTATACATCACAACAAAATGGAAAAGTTGCATGAACAATACGGACTGTTGATAATATGATCCGCACCTTATTGTTTCAATCATCTTTACCATCATCTTTTTGGGTCGAAGCTTTACACATGGCCGTTCATGTTCTTAACCTTCTACCCACCACTACTCTTACTTATCGTGCACCTTTTGAGGTTCTTTATGGGTTTTTCCTACTTACACGCATCTTTGTGTATTTGGATGTTTATGTTATCCGAACTTGCCTGCCACAAGTTAACACAAACTTGCCCCTCGGTCCACTGCTTGTGTTTACCTGGGTCCTTCTTCAAATCACCGAGGTTCACAGTGTCTTGATCTTATTACTCAAAGAGTTATCATCTCTCGTCATGTGACATTTGATTAAGATCATTTTCCATATTCCTCTTTCCACTCAACTCCCTCCCCATCAGAATATGATGTGTTTGGTTCTGAGGAAACACCGATTGTTACGCCTGGTCTTGGTCCCTTACCTCCTTTTACAAGTCTTCGTGGTGCTTCTTCTCATGCATCCCCCACGTCAAACAATGATAGTCCGGTGCACCACAATGGTCGAGTCTTGTCTTTTGATCATCAACCCAATACACAAACTCAAGCCTCTGCTAGTACATCTGATCAGGTCCCTCATCATGAGTCAGGTGGTGTCGCGCCTGACCTGAGCCATGTCGATCAGACCAATCCTCCCGTTTTAGCCACTGGTTCTGCTCCTCCTTTGTCGACTTATCATATGGTTACTCGGTCTCAAACCGGTTCTCTTCGGCATGTTGACAAACTCAATCTTACAGCTACCACAGTTGCATCTCCTCTTCCTCGGTCTACGGCACATGCTATGTGTGATCCTAATTGGAAAAAGGCTATGGACTCTGAAATGTCTGCTCTTCTTTCTAATAACACATGGACGCTTGTTCCGCGTCCCTCTCATGCCAATATCGTTGGTTGTCGATGGTTGTATCGTCATAAATTCGATAGTCTAGGTAATCTTGAACGATACAAGGGTCGATTAGTGGCTCAAGGTTATTCTCAACAACCTAGAATTGACTTCAATGAGACTTTTAGTCCCGTTGTCAAACCAGTCACGATTCGGACGGTTCTTAGTATTGTTGTTTCTCAACACTAGCCTATTTATCAGGTTGATGTTAAAAATGCATTTCTAAACGGAGATCTATCTGAAGAGGTTTATATGAAACAACCTCCTGGGTATTTTGATATGGCTCGTCCTACTCATGTATGTCGCCTCCGAAAGGTTATTTATGGTCTTAAGCAGGCTCCTCGGGCTTGGTATCACTGTTTTGCTGTATTCACAGCTTCTATCGGCTTTGTTAGTAGCAAATCTAACAATTCTCTTTTCACTTATCATCGTGGTTATGACACCATTTATCTATTGTTATATGTTGATGATATTATTTTGACCGCATCCTCTGTTGGTCTTGTTCATCGTGTCATTTCTCGGTTATCTACCGAATTTGCAATGACAGATCTTGGAGAATTGTCATACTTTCTTGGCATTGCTGCCGGTTCTCACTGCCTAACTCAATTAAGTTGTCCAACTTAAGAAACTGCAAAATCGTCCATGCCCGTTCTCATGACACGTGGACATTTTACCCTTCGATTACGATCTAAATCACGTTCTCACGCAAATAAAAGGTAATCTTAGGTGTTTCAGTTTCATTGGATGGCATATAACTTAAATTAAAGGGTAATAATTTTGATGTTAAATCAAATATGTACAAAGATGTCATGCATTCATCTTCGTAGCATAGGTTTTATTAAAACATTTTATATACTTGTTTTAATGATTTAAGCTTTTCATCATCAAACTTTAATCGAGGTATTGGATAACAAATTAAAGAATCACCTTAATAACTACTATATCCTACTACTGCATGAGTCATTAAGACCCAAGTTATTCAGATAATTACAACAAAAGTGGCGCGTAGAGATTAAAGTAATTCACCCTTAAGATTTAATGCACACATATAGGAATACTTGGTAGCTCCATTAAGACGCACAAACGAGCAGAGAATCAGGTCAGCGCGAAGCTTAACCCTCATCTTTAGGGCGTCACAATTTAATGCGGTCCCCTCCTTATACCCATCACACAGTTTGTCATTAATGGGTGAGCAGTTCTAACTATTTTGTGCAAAAAAATCAATCAATTAAACGATTACAATTACTATGCTTAAAAATACATGTTTCACTATTGTTTAGGTCAGTTTATTTTTCTTATAAAAATACCATTGTTACACATAACACACAAGCAAGTATTTAAAAAAAAATCAACAAATAAACAATGAATGCATAACAAAAAAAAATAAGTCATGCATATCAAATAGCCACATGCAAACCTTTTGATAAATCATATTAATAATCAATTCTAGATCTGTCAATATGTATACATTTAATTAAGACTTTCACCCGTTTTCAGCTATGTACAAGGCGAGCCACATGCATCGCTTCATCGATTGCGTAAGTCAAAATTAAACATATACCACATAGCACATAATTGATTAAATAATTATTATTGAGGTCTTCCCCAATTTTAGATCTATCATAATTAAATGTATATCATTTAAACAAGAAAGACATACAATAAAAGCAGATCCATGATAAAACATGCATGTAATTATCATGGACATTAAATTACACTTAACAATTAATGCAATTAAAACAGAGTTACGCAATACACATAAAGTTGCATGCATCCTAGGATTTCTAATCCAATTAAAACTTTAGTTTACAAAACCCTAATTAGGGCACCAAAATAAACGCCCCCTAAAAAATTAGGGTTTAGGTTTTGCAAACCCTAGATCTACGCATACAAATAATAACACAACTTGTTTAATTTAATTATGTGTTTCAGTAATTAATTACTTGTTATACAAGGCTCGTGATGCCACTGTTGAGTTTATAATATATATATAACATACAATAAACATGTAAACATCAAGAGTACACAGCGGAAGACTTAAAGATCATAACAAATAAATTAATTAACTGAAAGTATGCGTAACGTACCTCTTGCAAATGTCAGATTCCTTGAGCAAAACAAAGAAGTGGTTTGAAGAGTTGTCCCTTACCGTTTTACAACTCAAACCAATATGGTGTAAGAATAGTGTCTTACTACCACGTTCTTGTACACACGAATTAACCAACGAATCAAGCGATTGCTAGATCTAACACAAGTCCTCGTTTAAGAAAAACAAAACCAAACTCCCTAACAATGGGGTGTTCGGCCGATTTGGACAAGAGAGAGGAGAGGAGAGATCTAGGGTTAATTCAATGCACAAAGTGTGTAAAAACCCTAGAACCTAGCCTTGTTTATATAGTATATGGGAAACTTTGGGAACAAGTTATGGATTAGGGCTTGGAGAAGCCCCTATGGCCGGCCACTATGCAAGCCCAAAGAAAAACCATAACTTTTCACTTTCAAGATTTTCCATTACTAGTCCTTCTCTTTTCATTTAACGGTCGTTAGTCATTTTTCCGTTAAATACTTAACGATCGTTAACCGGACTTAATGTGCAATAATTAATCGTAAACATAAACATTAATTATTAACTTTAATTCTCATTCGCTAATGTGTGCAATCCCGTGGTCACGAGTTCGAATCCGGACATTCACATGTTTGTAAATATATACATTTCCAACACTATATACCATTTATGTGTTCAATATAGGATGTTGCTCTTTGAAGCTACTTTGATAGTAGTGTTAAAGTTTTAATACGGTTATTAAGTGACGGTGCTATTGAATTCAAAAATCTCATTTACTCTCATATTTTCGTTCTTTGATGTTTCGTTAAATTTGAGGAAAAAAATGGTGATAAATAATACTCCGTAATGCAATTCTTTATTTGTTTCTAATTAGAATACAATGCAATGAAGTTAATCAAGTATTCTTCGCTGCAAGTAATTTAGTTCAAGTGTTCTATTTGTTAACTATATTGACCTTAGCATACAAGAGAAGTTTTCTAAATAAAATCAGTAGATTATCTTTGTGTTACTCATTAAGCAGCCCTTTGCTAAACGTCAATAGTTTGGATTAGGTAAGCCGAACTCAAACTCCAGGTTTCATGAGTTTTTTAGTTGGACTCACGAGGGTGACACATCTATCCATTTTGGTTAATTCTGGTTACACGCATTCGTTGGCACCTTGAAATATACTGAATTGAACATTGACAAAAGTGGTCACTGTGTCTCTTGCTTCATCTCTAGAAATGTAGCTTCATCTCTAGAAATGTAGGCAACCAAGAGTCCAAGAGGGGCTCGAGTCACATGTGTTGTACCATAGTTGCAAGTTGCTTCATATCATAGTCACATGGATGCATGGCAATGGATTTGGATCAGTTTGAATGGAACTTTGTGTATGATTAACGGAACAAGCACTTTACTTCATTATAACTCCTCAACAAAATTGTACATGAAAACATAGTAATATTATTGACATGTATGATCCACATTCACTATTGTATATAAACAAGAAAGACTTTACTTCATTTTAACTATGTGGGATGTAAAGATGAAATGCTTTAAATCAAAAAATGCTCAAAGTGCATATCGCATTTCTATATGTTTATGTTACTTTGAATTGGATTCAGTTTATGTTACTTTCAAAACAATAACACCAACTGAATTATTTAACACAAACTTTCTTAGCCCATATAATAATAATAATAATAATAATAATAATAATAATAAACTTTCTTAGCCCATTGATTCAACAATCGTGTTGCAGCAGTGATTCAACTTCCTTGTTGAAGTGTGGCTTGTTTTCTTTATTTTATTTTATTTTTTTGTCTGTTCGCTCTAGGGGAATTGAGTTTCGTTTTTGATACCCGTCTCACCCTTTGTTTATTCCTGTGACCAACCTGTGTTTTGTTCCGTGGTTGTATACCAGTGTTTGGAGGTTGTTTCGTGGGTTTTTCCGGTCTTCGTGGCGACTTCTAAGAGCACAAGGTATGCAAGGACTCAATAACACTTATTGGTATGCCACCTCAACGGCACATCATACACCTCCCAATAACACACCAATAACTCAAACAACCCTCCCTCATAACACACCACTAACATCATCTGTAGGTCCCGCAAAATACCCCACCAAATATATCACTCACTCACAATAAAAAAAAACACACACAAAAGGTGCATTTGGCTTGAGGTAGTGGCGTGGCTCAAAACACAAAGAAGTGCATTTGACACATGTTTGGCATGTTAGCGGTAGGTTGGCTCACCAATGGCTTACCAATGGCTCACCAATGGCTTACCAATGGCTCAACAATGGCACCTCATACATTGTGCTCTAATTAACCTGTGTTTTGCCCTCTGGTCTAAATTCTTGCTTGCGATTTGATCTGGGACCCACGTGCAGGTCTCTGTTGTCAGGAAGCGTTTTGGTGGTGGCCTGGGTTTGGCTTTTAGCTCATGCGGTTTGGTGATCAGGAAGCGTTTTGGCTTTTTAGTTCATGGGTTTAATACTTTAATCTAGCATGGTTTTCACGCGTTTTGGTTGTGGGCCCCAAGAAATGTTGCCTAAAGAGTTAAAGGAATGTTGTATTTTGATGGTCATGGGCCCATGCGTTTTGATGTTGTTGATTGTGGATAAGTTCATGCGTTTTGGACATATCATGCGGTTTGGATACTTTTAAATGGACTTGCTTTTTATTTTTTTAGGAGGGTTCTTTGTACATTCGTTTTATTTATTTAGTAGGTGGTTTGACTTTATGGCTGATTGTGCGGTTTGACTTCCGTTTTTCCTTTTATGCGGTTTAAAAAAAAAAAGTAAAAAAAATCGTCTTGTGGCTTGGCTTTATTTTCATGACTAGTCGCGAGGTGACTCGGATTTCTTGTCCTTTACAAGGTTGTGAAGGGTGCAGTGGTGGGAATGGTAAAGGGCTCACTAAGAAATATTTTATTGACCACTTGAGTACTCGTCATTTTAAAACGGATGTTCTCAAGATCAAGCACAAGGAGCGGCTTGCGAGAGATTTCTCCTTATTTTCTGCACTGGACCGTGCACTTCATGTGGCGGGGGTTTGGATTTGTGGAGTGTGTTTTTGCACACACACATTTAGTAAAAATTGTAAACATGCCGATGGAGAAGTGGTTCTAGCTCCTAGTTTTCATGAAGTCGCTATCTATGGCATCCCTGCGCCTTCTAGACCGTTTTAGATGAGTAAATGGCGTTATTGTTGTTTCGGACATCACTGTTGTTGATGTTGGCGAAGGGATTGATCCTTTGGTACCTTCACAGGCGAGTGCGTCGGGTTGCTTTGACATCAACCTCCTAGGTCGGGTTTTCTTGAAGAAGTTGCGTACGGTTAAATGTATCCCCCCTAGGCTACGTCTTGGGTTCGCTAAGATTTTCCGTAATGCACTTGACAAGGTCCTTGCGTACCCGGGGGATTTATCGTTGTGGGTGCAACTCCTTATCCTGCCATGTTGTGTTTTGACCACCTTCACGCCAACAAATAGAGCCCAACGAAGATCTGGAGAGAGAGAGAGTGGTGCCAGTTTGAATGTATCTCAAGGCTATCCTCGTTGGAAGGATCCTGCGGATAGGATAGGATTGGTGATGGAATGCTTAGCTGGGATCACTCCACCCCTCGGTGGGATGAAGAAACCTAAAGACCTTGATGCGCACTAACTTGGTTCAATGTAAGCATAAACTGGGGTACGGGCACTTTACTAATGCCATTAAGGTGCTTACGTCCTCTGGTGTCGCCTCTACGTCCGACACCCTTCTTGAGCTAGAGGCCAAACACCCCTATGCCCCACCCCCAACTTTGTCATCTTCTCCTTTAGGTGGAGATGCCCTTATTGTGGATAAAGACTTGGTGTTGAATAGGATATGGAGTTTTCCGAAAGGGACATCATGTGGTCGAGATGGGCTTAGAGCACAACATTTAATGGATATTTTGGGAGGGCTGCGTCGCCATTGCGATGATCTGCTAGGTTCTATCACTGTGTTGTCAACTGTTCCTTGGTGGTAAGTGCCTCGCTCTTTTAGGGGAGTATATTGCTAGTGCCCCTTTGACCCCTTTGGTTAAGCCGGGTGGAAGTATACGACCTATTGCTATGAACGTGGTGGCGAGGCTTGTATCGAATGTGGCTTCTTCTTCGATTGGCAACTCTATGAATACCTATTTGCGTGACTTTCAATTCGGGTAGGGTTCCGGTGGTTGTGAGGATGTTCTCCATTCGGTAAATCGGCTTATTGAGTCTAAGGGCGGTGACATTGGGTTGTCAATGTTGTTGGTGGATTTTGAACGCTTTCAATTGGTCGATAGGAGTGTCCTTTTTCAGGAGACTAGGATGCGATGTCCCTCTATTGCTCCTTGGGTTGAGTTTTGCTATGCAGACCTGCTAGACTTTATTATGATGATTCTATCCTATGGTCCTGCCAATGGGTTCAACTAGGGGATCCGCTAGGTCCCTTGTTGTTTGCCCTCGCTTGCACCCCTTGTCCAAACTATTAATCGGTCTTGTGAGCTCACTCTCCATGGTTGGTACCTAGATGATGGTACTATTGTGGGGGATACTCTTATGGTTGCCAAGGCGCTCGACATTATCATGACGGATGGTCCGGCTCGGGGCTTATTTTTAAATGTCAATAAGACTGAACTTTTCTGGCCTATGGAGGACCCCCAGAAGCAGGGTGGAGGGTGTTTTTCCTAGAAATATCTCTCGCCCGATCAATCAAACTTCTTCATGGGTCAGTTAGTCTGGATGAAAGTTTTTGTCAGGATCTGGCTTTGAAAAGGGTTTCTAAAACTATCTCGCTTATGGAAGCTATATTTAACCTTAATGACCCCCAGTGTGAGCTCCTTCTCCTTCTTCTTTGGAAGAGCTACGATGCACTTGCTATTATTCAATTGGATCCAAGGTAAGGGCAGCATGTTTGGATATGGTATCTTTCCATTTTCGGGTATTGATGCAACTTTGTGGGCTCCGGGGGTAGCTCTACATAATGCTGTGGAGAAGAAGAAAAAGAAACATGTGTCCAAATGCGAGGAAAACGGTTACAAGTTCATTCCATTTTCTTTTTCCACTTTCAAGGAGCTTGACGCGGAAGCCTTAGATACACTTTCACGCATCAAGACTGTTAATGTTAGCCACTCGAATAATGTCAAAAGTGGTGCTTTTATTTTTCATAGACTAAGTTTTTGTATTTAGAAAGGAGTGGGAGCCCAGCTAGTGTCCGCTTGCCACCAATTTTTTGTAAAATTCATTTGGTTTTCTAATGAAGTGATGTTTTTTTTAAAAAACATAAAAAATAAAAAAATAAATAATAATAATAATAATAATAATAATAATAATAATAATAATAATAATAATAATAATAATAATAATAATAATAATAATAATAATAATAATAATATTACGGGATGATTGATTTTATGCCAGGGCGAGCGGTCATTGATGCTGCACGACGTAAACGAGTCAAATACGATGCTAGATGTGCGGATATTGGATATGGGTTTCTCCCTTTCTCTTTTTCTTCTTTTGGGGAACTTGAGAAGGACGCTGTAACCTTGCTAAAGTGTATTCGACGATTCTCTATGACTCAAGACATTGGAGCGTGTGCGGCGGTTCATATCTTTAATAGGATTGGGTTTGCTATTGCTAGAGATGTGGGGGCCTAGTTAGTTTCTCGGCTTCCCACTAATTTTTTGTAAATCCTTAGTTTTTCTAATAAAAGTGTTGGTTTAATAAAAAATAAATAAATAAATAAAATAATAATAATAATAATAATAATAACAACAACAACAACAAAAGGCCCATGACTTCCCATCATACTTACGTAGGTAAAGTGACTTATTTGTTAAAAATAACTTACTACGGTTAGTTTTAGACTTTCAGATTTTTTTACCAAGGTTGTAGGTTTGGGTGTTGACCGGGGTATAGTGTAATGGAAATCAATATTAAGAAACCTAGCTTACTATATCAGAAGTTAATTAAGCGGTTAGCGTTATCTTCATTCATGTTATCTTCTCTTGCGTTTTGTGACAGATCTTTGACCACTTTGACAATGGTAGTACTTTAAATGTGAGTTTACACGATAAACCAACCACAATAGATAGAAAATGACAATATGTGATGACCATAAAAAAGAGTAATTTATGTACGTTGTCCTCTTCGTTAATCAAATTGGTTTGATGTATCACACAGCCCTCATGTTTATGATGTTGTATAAGTGTACTTCCTTTGTTGTTTCTTAATATAAGCGTTCATTTAGCATCTAGGATAACATTTGTGAATAAAATCAATAGGTTATTTCAGTCTTGACATCTTCTTTTGAAATATAGGAAACCAAGAGGGTGTCTCGAATCACCCTAGTCGACTGTTCATTTGTTAGTCACATGGATGACATCTGTGGATCAGTTTGAATGACACCTTATGCATGACTGAGCGGTGCAATATAGAAGCCTAAAAAATTATACCAAGTCATATGTGTTCAATAGAGCCCTTAAGTTACATGCATGCACAACTTAGTTTGTTGCATAGGCCATATGACGCTATACAGTAGGGATGATTCGACTGTTGGGTTAGCTAACAAAAATACTTTGTCAACCGTCCAAAATCCAGTTTTTTAAAAGAATATTAATTATTAAAGAAGTAAAATTGTTGGCCATTCTTGTGTGACTGATTGAGTTAGCCTTGGGGCACATCCCGCTTTGCTGAGGCTTGGCATGTATTCGACACGTAAGATAAAAACTAGTACACTCCGGTCTATAACACTTTGTATTTTGATAAATGTAAATTTAAGGATCATTGGTGCAAGAATCCAAAAGAACATGGAGGGCCACACCTTAATCCATTTTTGTAACATGTCACTGCAGAATCAATGGTATTGTACGATAGTAGGGGCTACGTAAGTTCAGTTGGATAAGTGAACGTTTCTATTGATGATACAGCTATGGTTCTGTTTTGTTATGTACAGTAAAACTTCTATAAATTAATACTCGATAAATTAATAACCTCGATAAAATTAATAATTTGTCCGGTCCCAACTTGGGACCAGTGCAAATTTGAACCCCAATCGATAAAATAATAAGATAATAATTTTTTTGAAAACCCGGTTTATATATATTGGTCCCAACGAAACTATAAATTAATAATTATTAAAAAAATTCATATATATTGTAATACCTGAATTTCTAAAATTCACAAAAAGACCAAAATACCCTTATGATCAAAAATATGAATAATTAATTTAAAAGGATACCAAATAAGCTATGTAAATTCAGAAACTTATAAGAAATATCACATATGATCCAAATAAATTTTGAATGACTTTGTAAAGTTAATTTTATAGATTATAATTTTGTAAAATCATTATTTGTATTTTATATATATAGCCGAATATAAAAATTAGTTTTATAAAAGAATTTAATTAATTTAAAAGCCCAATACAAGTTTATAAAATTAAGAATCCATTTATTATAAGTCCATCACAATATTAAGCCCACAAGAAAAATTAGAAAATCATATAAATACATAATATACGGTTTATTCCATTCCTAATACTCGATTATACCTAAACCGACTCAAAAACCCTACAAAATTCGACTTCCAGTTTCCAAGGCCTGAAGCTATTTTTCTTGGACGAGTTTGAAGGTGAAGAAGGTGGGAAAAATCGTGTTCGAAGCTCTAAGGTGCTGTTTCAATCGTGGTTAGTTTTTAGGTTGTTTAGGGTTTCGGCGAGTGGAACTTTTTGGTTTCTTTTGTTCTAACGACCAAAGCTCATCAAGGGTATGTTCCTAATGTTACTTCCAGTCCTACAAGTCATATAGGACCTGTAAAAATTGGTCATGCATAATTAACAAGTCGTACGAAATTGTTTTGAATTTAAAACCCTAAAAGCATATAAAATAGTAATCGAACGTATAATAATTTTTAGGACCATGATTTGATTTTTCCAGAAGCTCTTACATGTTATACAACCTGAATAAAATACATTATTGTGAATTCGAAGCTTGTGTGAATTGTCTTGAGTTTTATTGTTCGATTAAGCATGGAAAAATGAAAGAATTATAAAGGGACGATTAGGGTTTGCATGAACTAGGGTTTTATTGTTATAATTAAGGGTAATAAATGCAGTAGTAATGATGGATTAATGATGGGTTAAACTTAGGTTTAGGGTTTGTACTTGAATTATGTATTATTCGGTTTTACATAAAAGTTTTGGGTTGGTTTTGTAAATGATGAAACTTAAAGGTTATTTTTGTGAACAGTAAAATAAAGGTACTAAACGTATAAAAATAAGTGTGGGGGTTAAACATGTAATTTTGGATATTAAGAGGGCCATTTGAATTGTTATTAAATTAAAAAGGGTACGTTTTGTAAATTCTAAAACCTTTGAGCTAAAATAGTAAAATCTGATAATATAAGGTTAGATCGTGAAATTAAAGATGTCAAAGGTGTAAATTGTAATTATGAGTAATTATGGGTTCGACAAGTGTGAGTTGATTTTTGTAGAGACACGCACGAGTTTGAGATAACTTCGGTTTGTTATCATTTACGTTCTAGGTCAAAGTGGGAAATCATTAAAAGAAGTAACATGTGAATTTAAAGCGTATTTAGTAATATTTAAAGAGTATGGGAAACCCTAGAACCTAAATAGGAAGTTGGTTAATTAATGAGGAATACTCTAAAATGTTGTAATTCCGTCTGTCACTAAAATGGGTATATCCTGACAAATCTAAAAGTATTAATGCGATAAATCCGTTATAACATTAATGATGCTAATAAATATTAAATAAATCATAATCCGTGTAGATTCGTTGAAGGAGACGTGACGTTACATCTTCATATTCCTACATTCGTTTGCTTTCCTCTCATTTGCTTTAAGGTACGGATATTCTGTCTTACTTTAAGACACTTATGTTATCGTACTGATATTCTGACCCTTTTAGTAAAGGTTCCTTAAGATGTTCTTTTCGTTAGTTTTCCCGTTTTACTTATTAGGGTTTCCGATGCCATTGCTATGAACCCTTTCCTGATTGTTTGACATGTTGCTTATCTGAACTTATGTTTTATTGAACCATGCAATGTCTGATTTGAACTTTATGTTAGGAAGACTTTGATATGCACGTTTGTTGAACTCTACTATGTTTAATTATGAACTTCTAATTATGAATGTATGATTTGTGACTGTTATATGAACTTTTGACTTCTGAATATTTGAATATGAATCTTATGATATGAGTTATCTGATATGTTATTTGTTGAACTTGTGTTTGATTATGATCTGTGTCATTTACGACAAGCTGTTTGACCTAAGTTAGTTTGACACCCGAGCCAAATAATACCTAGTCATGGGGGTTCCATGTCCGTGTCAGTGATGCACCTCTGACATGACTCTAGGGCAGTAGAGTGAAGTTCTGCCACGTCCCTTATCTGTTATATGTTATGAGCTCAAGTTATATTATATAATCAATGTATATTTGTGGGGCGTATGGATGCATCCTAGATCTGATCTGTTGTTTGATATGATATGTTTAAGATGAATGATGTCGTGTGCAATACGCGTCTTCATAAAACTCTGGGAGCTAGCTACTCCGACTTATTTTGAGATTGTTTCTATATAGTTATGATGTCTTTGATACGATATGTTCTGGGCTCGTGGTAGTTAACTAAATCTTTATTTGTTATTTCTATGTTAAGTATTCTGATTATGATTCGGTATGTTCAAGTGTTAATAATTATGTGCTAGGCTTATTATACGTTATTATATATGTTTATGTTTTTGCATGTGTATGTGACTACCGTCTACTATGCTAGGTTATGATTAATATGTTTCAATATGATTCGCATGCTGTTATCTGATGTTATATTAGTTTCTCGTTATGTGAATTCGTTGATCTATGAGATGAATGTGCTAGTGTGAAAGTGAGTATTCTATAAGTTTAGTATGTATAATTTGTTCAGTTAATTTTGGGAACTTTGCTTATACGTTAGTGTTTTATTGCCTATGTGACACGCCATGCTTAAACTCTGCTGATGTTAGGATTTGATCTGAGAACTGGTTTAGCTTATGATATCTGTTTTGATAATTGCTAATGGTTATGCTATGTTTTGTTTGGTCTTTTTAATTATAGTTTGTCTGCTATGTTTCCATTTGCTTGTGAGACTGCCATGATTTGGACTGCTATTTCCGCTGCTGCAATATTGAATTAAGTGTGTTAAGTGAATGTTAATTAATTTGTTGAATGACATGTTTATTTTCTAGAAAGTGTTTCCGTTAGCCTTAGACTTTTCGTTTGGTTTATATGTAATCTATTTCTTCTTGATATGTTAAGTGTCTGGTTATTTTGATGTGTTTGCGTTGGAGTCATCAACATGCTATGTGTTTGTCCTTGATTGCTAATTGTTGTTCCGGATTTCTGTGCAATTGTGTTTCTGCAGAATCCTCAATGATTCATTATTCTCGTTCCGCTACGATTTTGTTATTCGTTTCTTTGTTCAATTCGTATTTATGTTTTTGTTTAGTTTTTGTTTTGTTATATCTGTTCACTGGGCTTTGTAAGCTCAGCCGCACTTTTCTTTTCCTGCGGCAGGTATTTTAAGCATTCAAGATGAGCTCTTGGGATAGCTGATCTGGGTTGAGAATAGAGCTGAGAGCAAGACTTGACCTTTAGAGATCTTAGATTTATTTTGAAGTTTAGTTATTTATGTTTTCTTTCGAGTATTTTTCTAAGGCTTTTGCTATTGTATATTATTTAGAGTTCTGATATGAAACCGTATTGTGATATCTTTACCCTTGTCGGGTCGGGGTGTTACAATTTATAGTATCAGAGCCAGGTTTTAGGACCCTTAGAGCTTAGGCTATGACCTGTGAGAATTGGGTAGACATTAGGTTTCCGTCTGTTCAGATATCTTTCGATTCCTTTTGGGTTGTCATTCAGATTTGACTTCGATAATCTTTCGTCTTCACTGAATTGGCCCTCCTCTTTTCGCATCGAATTTTGTTATTTTGTTTTCGTTCGCCCGTTTGTCGATCGTTAGATGGAGACTACCCGTGGAGCCGAAGAAGATGGTGCCGACCCTGCGTTGCTGTAACAGTTCCTGTGCTGAAGAGGTTCGTAAAGCAGAAGCCACACCCGACTGCCGTGCTGTTGGAGACATCAGGATGCTGCTGGAGGAAGCTGGACGGACCAACCAAAGGCGCGAAAGACGGAGATAAGATTCAACCGGTGGCTGAGAAGGTTCATCTACTTCATATGATTTGGGCGCGACGTGTGTTACTCTGATTCGTTTGTCACGCATTTTGAGGCGGTTTGATATCTTGCTACGCGATTTTGATCGGCATTACTTTTCTTTGATTCGTTCAGAACTCGGTTTTAATCGTGAAGTTTTATCGTTTAGCATTCTGGTATAACTCAGCTTTTCTTTCTGGATCGTCAGTAATGAGTCATGAGGAACTGTTTTGTGCATTGGTGGCCTTCTTTTCTTTTGTGGTATGGTAAGTTGTTTTGATGTCGTATATGCTGCATGAATGTGTATCAGGTCTGTTATAGTATGTTACTTGCTAGCTGTATGTTATCTGTATGTGATATGTTTGTTGTGATTCTGGTTATGTGGTTTGCCATGACCCGGGACAGAATATGATGACAATAAGAACTGGTTATGTGATGCAAGTATTATGACGCCTGATCAACGTAATAATACCGAGATCATATAATCTGAACTTATTGAAATTATATGACGTCTGGGAAATGCCTGTGGTTGATATGTGTATGGATATTGCCTTGTATCCGTTATTTGGTACTTTTCATATTGGGTTGAGACTCTGTACTTAATTGTGAGATTTTCGTCGGTATCTGTTGCACATAAGTTTTGTACGATTGAGATCCGAAGTTGATATTATCTGTGTAAACCTATAGATTGTTATGTCTGCCTTAGATCTGTATGTCTCCACATACTCATGCGATTAGTAAGACCGTTAGGATTCGTTCCATCTATGCATATGATAGTTTTCATCTTTAGATACCTGTATAAGTTAGGGTGTGTTTTTGATTCTCTACATCTCATCTTTGACTGCTAATACTTTATAAGTATATGATTAGCATTCGTCATATATTCCTTGAAGTTTCGAAATCCACATTTGTTGCCATACTGTTCCGTTTTGTTCAATTTTGAGGACGAAATTTTATTTTTAGAGGTGAAGAAATTGTAATAACTGATTTTCTAAAATTCACAAAAAGACCAAAATACCCTTATGATCAAAAGTATGAATAATTAATTTAAAAGGATACCAAATAAGCTATGTAAATTCAGAAACTTATAAGAAATATCACATATGATCCAAATAAATTTTGAATGACTTTGTAAAGTTAATTTTATAGATTATAATTTTGTAAAATCATTATTTGTATTTTATATATATAGCCGAATATAAAAATTAGTTTTATAAAAGAATTTAATTAATTTAAAAGCCCAATACAAGTTTATAAAATTAAGAATCCATTTATTATAAGTCCATCACAATATTAAGCCCACAAGAAAAATTAGAAAATCATATAAATACATAATATACGGTTTATTCCATTCCTAATACTCGATTATACCTAAACCGACTCAAAAACCCTACAAAATTCGACTTCCAGTTTCCAAGGCCTGAAGCTATTTTTCCAAGGCCTGAAGCTACCTTTTGCATGATTGAACTCTAGAATTCTAAGAGCTTAAATGACCAAAATTGCATGTGCTCAATAAAGACCTTACATGGAGGGACATGCCTTAGTTCATTTTTATAACATGTTAATGTGGAAATCAATATCCATTATACAGTAGGGGTTATGCAAGTTCAGGTGGATCGGTGTAACAACTATAAATCAAAAAGAACAACAACGGCCATTAAATATACATAGAACATTACTTTATATTTAGTTGCATAAACATGTATGGAGAGTCTTTTTAAACAAAAAGGAATAGAGTACCATTTTTTTAACTGACACGCATACTAAAAAAAAGTTGGAAATTTATATTAATTTTTCAACACAAATATGACACCAGAGCTTGATTTTTTTATTTTTTATTTTTTTTGTTCTACAAGACCTGTCATCGTTTTCGTGTTGAAAACATAACATTATTCTCAACACGGCATATAATCGTACAATCTACTATATATCCAAGCAATATTTTACTTCTTTAACCTATGTAGGATTGTGAAATCTAAGGTTGAATTGACTTTATTCAAATAATACTAACATCGATGGTAATTAAGTAAAGAATGCAATTGTCAGATATCATCTACGTAGTACAAACTTTACCACTAATTTTCATATGGGTTTACTCTCATGTTTTTTCATTCTTTTTTGTTTGGTTGTGACGATAATGCAGTTTGTTTTGTGTTTTTGGAGTTACATGCCACGGCGTTAGACATTAGTTTAGTGTCGTTGGTAATGTGAAGCAACTTATTTTCTCTTGCTATTGGGCCAAATCATGAACCCGTTACGTTTGTGGGAAAGACCCTAGTATGCTCTATATATATTTCACTTTGTTTTTTACGATATCAAATGGTTTAACTGATCTTTGTAGTCTAAATATTGATTTGCATGTATGTTTGATTGTTTGAACGAAGGTACTAAGTTTGGATTAATTTTCATTTCAAATAAATTTACACACAATGTAACCTTTCAGGGGAAGATCGTCCCTGCAAGAGGATCGAATGATTTTGGATGGGATCCAGTCTTCCAACCTGATGGTTATGATCAAATGTACTAATAAACGGGTCTTGGTTTTTTCATATCTAAAATGGGTCGAATGTCTCAAATCAAAATTAGTTAAAAGAGGAACACCTCAAATGGGTCGAATGGGTCAAACATGTTGAAAGTCACGTCAAGTCTATATTTTAAGAGCATTTGCTATCATAACTTGCAAATGCATGTTAAGGTTTAACATTTGGGTGTTAACCCAAGTTATCCATACCGTCGTCCATGTTATTTGGGTGTTAAAGATTGGGCGTTACCCTTCTAACGTGCGTTATTTCCCTTTTTTTTTTCTTTTTTTTTTTCTTCTTTTTTTTCATTTCTGCCCTTGAATGAGGGGTTGTTTTTGTAAATTGTTGGTGAGTTAAGGTTTAACCTTGGGAATGTTATGATGCGGGTGTTTTTTTGGTGAGTTAAGGTGAAATGTCAAAGCTGATGTGGCGCAGACGTGGCGCTGAGTTATGGCATAACCTAAGTTATGATAGCAAATGCTCTAAGAGTACGATCTTATAAATTGTGGAGAAAGAAGTTTTTGTTCCGCATTCTTACCTAGCCACCTGTTTGAACCTCAATCAGATTTGACATTGTTATGGACCAAACCCAGTTTGATCCATTTCAACCCGACCCATTTTGACTCGCCATCTTGCCATCTTGCCATCTCTAATCTTCCTGATCCCTTTATATCATCGCATGCTTGCAATAACGCCAAACTAATTTTTAGATTTCTGTTGTTATAGTTATGCTGAAATGCCCAAGGAAGGAAAAAGATTCTCATCGCGGAAGAGCTCTTGGGCGCTGGTAAAATCCCACTTTGCTGAGGCTGGTTTTGTATTTAAAACATAAGATTGAAAATTATATCTATTGGTGTATGAAATTTTTAGCGTACTTCTTGACAATGTGCTATATAGATGGGAGTTCACTTTGCATTGGTTTAGATTCCCCCATAAGGTATCCACTTTGTACATTGGGTTTAAAATCTGGTTAATGCAAATCTATGAACTTCTAATCTTTGACCATGCTTTTACTTTAAATGTGAATTACCCTGATAAACCATCCAAAGTTGATAGAAAATGACAATGCGATGACTCACGAAAAATGCAAGTTACATTGTCGTTTTTGCTAATGGAACTGGTTTGTTGTATTGTGAGTGACCGTATGGAGGTTGAAGACTCCTACAGTCTTGTGAGATCCATAACCCCTCATCCTTATGATGATATACCAGTGTACTCTTTTTATTCTTCTTTGGACAAAGCATATCCTTATTTCAGCCTTTTTATTTGTTAAATAACCAGACTCAGCCCCTAGGGTTTAGTCAGATTCTTTGGTAGGACTTGTGAGGTGACACGTCTATCCATTTTGGAAAAATCTGGTAACTCACGTTCGTTGTTACCTTGTGATTGATTGAGTATTTAAGTAGTACACTGGTTAGGAACAAAGTTGAATCATGTTTTAGTTATGCTAAAATGCTCAAAAAAGAAAAGAACAAGATATCTCATCGTGGAAGAGCTCAGGCCCTGGTAGAATCCCACTTTACTGAAGCCGGGTATGTCTTCGACACATTAGATAGAAAGTTATTCTAATTGGTGTGACACTTCAGATTTATATTTTACTTCTAAACAAGGCATATCATAGATGGGAGTTTGGTGTCTTGATTTTCTCACTCTGTATGTATTTCGGGTTCAAAAACTGATTAATGTAAATCGAGTATCATTTGGTTCAGAAAACATATAAGAACTTGGATGCAAAAACCATATTTTTTTTTATTATTAGTCTTCTTTCTTTGTTTTTGTGACAATTGCAGTATCCTACGCTGCATATAGTTTACTTCAAGCATTTTATTTGTTAAACCTACTTTCTTTAGGCAATCTTTGTGTTACTAAGTTACCCGTTATGAAACATCAAAGTTTGATTAGGTGAACCGGAATCAAACTCAGTGTCGTTTGGTGAGTTTTTTGGGTGGGGCTCGTGAGCAAGACGGTGATCCACATTGGTAGGACAAAGTTGTCACTCTTGTCTCTTTTGATACCTTCACTAGAAATGTAGGCAACAAACAATTGCATCATAAACAACTGGATCAGTTTGAAGCGTACTCTGTGCATGATTGGTAAGAGCTTGAAGGACCAAACTCATTCCACATAGTTCGTACTTTTCAAGCTTGATGACTTGTATTTTAATAGTAATAAACTCAGTCACAGTATTACAAGACTTCTTTTAAAAAGCACACACGTGTACAAGTGATGAAGAAAAGCACATTGCAAACGTTATTCTTTACAATGATCCACTCAACAAAAAAATTCTACGTTCATGCTTCTATCACTCTATGAATATCTAAAAGAACACAATCATACATGGCTACACCTTGATGGTGACAACATAACAAGAAGAAGAAGCAGCCTCTTGAGTGCACTGTAACTAGCATTTTGCAATCAGCACAAAAAAAAATAGTTGCTTCCTGAGACGACATCCATTATGCGGCTTTTGTGTCGTGTCTTCAATGTATACAACCGGGTTTTTGTCACATCTCGAGTTTGTGTATCCGTCCCTAAAACCCAAAATTGCAAGCTTCTTTCTTTTGAAATGAGAACCCATTAACCTTTACTATCACTGGCTTCAGTCCCTTACTTTTAGCAACTCTTCGCAAATGTTCAGCAATATATACTTAAATAACTTGTTGTTGCACAATTATAACTGACTTCAGTCCCTTGCTTCCTCTCTTCTTTGCATCTGTCACAGTGACAAATGTGTTGTTGCGCATAATTTTAACACGTAAGATATGTTGGAATATAATGACAAAACAATAGTTAAAGTTTGAAGATTAGTTTGATAATAATATTTAGAGGACCTTTTTAGTATTTTAGTATGTTTTATATTCTGTAAGTTTGTAAAAGTATGTAAACCCATTACATTGGGCTGGGTCAAAAAAGGGTAGAAACGGTTATTTAGTTTAGGTTGTAACAATTGTGTCGTTTACTTTACAGGAATCGTTGTATCCCTTTGTGATGGCAACGTTTCAGTATTGTATATATAGGGTAGAACTTTGTAATTAACAGTAACCCTTCAATTCAATATTATCAGATTATTAAGGGTTCAAACCCATCTCTCTTTTCTTCTTTTATCGATTCTTGTTTGAATGATGTCATGAGTTATGTTTGATCATACACGATCCTGGAAATCAGAAGATAAGACCTTGGTAACAAGATATGTGTGGTCTGGGCCCGTTGTTCATACCTCTTGTTTCCTTTGGACCAACGGAATGTATCTGCTTGTCCAAAACCAAATGTTGATGCCCAAACTTCCCAAGAATTTAGACCTGCCATTATGAAGAACACGCGAGTTGAATATCTGTAGTGTTCTAAAGTTCCTGTAAAAGCACACACGTTGAATCAATTAAATATGACAAAAAGACATAAGGTAAATAGTCGCGGGCATTTGGATGCATATCCAACACACCTAAATAAATTTATCATGAATATAGCTTCTATCTATGTTTCTCAAGTATAAAACATTTACAATATTTACAAACCTGCAAGTGGGTTATCAGATAATAGCTTCGTATAGTTGCTACACACATGAGAATAATGATATGTGATATCCAAAAATATGTACGAGCACTAATTTTCAAACAAGTACTTCATCTAGTGCAAGGCAATTGCAATCTTTGATTAGTTAGTTTAAGAAAAATGTTTGAATATTTGTGTGAACCCAAATCAAAACGCTTCATTTGTGATGATGCCGAAACAAGTTTTTTAACACAAAAACTTATCAGATAAATATGTTACAGTTTGTAATGAGATACCCCAAAAAGAAAAGGCTGCAACATTCATGGGAATTTAGTACTGGAGCATATTATTTTCACTATCGCGCTCGACTATTTCTACAGCAATATATTCTAGGATTAGGCAGTTGATGACTGATCCTTTTGTTGTTGATATCTTCTTAGTCACTAGATGAGATTGGTATAAAAAATTCCCTAAAATAGGACGCAAAACTAGGTACTCGCTGCACGGTTTCTAATTGATTTTAGTTGACTTACTTTTGTGAGTCCCCTCCTCTCCTACTCTAGTTATCTTGTTTCTAGGAAAAGGTTTGATTACCATAAGTGAAGTTTTAAAGCTATACGTTTTAGCTAAAATTCATTATTCCTTTATAAAATTAAACTATAACTAAAGATTAAAGGTACACTTCTTATTTCTAACGGATACAACAACTGCCAAGTTACCCTAAATCAAATTTGCCTTTTCAAATCATCTATCCTTCTTGTTTTCTCTTTTTTTCCAACCTTTACCAAATTCAAACATATGTAACTAATTAGCCAATAAAAACACACGATATAGCCAATGAACAACCCCCAATTGACTACTGCATCATACATCTATCTAGTTCTCTTGTTTAAACATTTTACGAATCATAGTATACATTCGGCTTATTACAATTTATAATTGCAATAAATACACAAACACAGAAATCAATTGTCATGGGTCAAAATAAGAAAGTCAACAATAAAAGTCAAACCCACATCAATCTCTAGCATATACCTACCATTTAAATTAGGTATTGGATCATCCATATAACCAATGAATTTACGATTCCCAACTAATTTATTCAACCAAGGATCATAAGTAGAAATTTTTGGTATTTTGACGTTTTCCTCACCCTTTGTTTGAAAATCCATAGTTTCCTTAACATCATCTGTGTTTTCTTGATTGTCATTATCAGAGAAGTCACTATCATTATCTGGACTGACCAAATTATCATCTTCGACCATTTCCATAACATTATAACCACTATGCTCAGTATATATGTCCATCTTACAATCATTTTCAAAGGCTGCTGTAACAAACTCACTTAAATGTTCATCTGTTTTAAGCTCTTTCAAACCTATATTTAGTGGGACACCAGTTTTAATGTAGTAAAAGGACTGAGGTGTAAGATGAACAAGTCTGCGCATAAATTTAAAAAAATCACTAAATATTAGCCCTTCAAAATCAATGTCTTCAACTACATGATGTTCCCATTCCAGATACTGAAGTGGGTTATTCACGAAAAAACCATCGTGATAAAGGTTGATGGTGAAATTAGCCATCTTTCACCAAATCTGCAAAAGTAGGATTTCATATAGAAATTAGGGGTTTAAAAATTTCACATTCACAAGACAAATTAACAATTATAAAATGATAAATACATGTTTATATTAACATACCTTTAAGCAATCGAAGCCAATTTTGACAGATTCACTGGATATGAAAATGAGGGTTTTGTGGGTGTTTATGATTGAGCGGGAAATGAGAAGTGTAAGAGTTGACTTATGTCAACTACTTATATAGACCCGTTTTTCTAATTTTTTGTTTATTCAAAATGTCACCTCAATAATACCACGTAACCAGTTTTTTATACACATGGCATAAACAATTAAAAAATAGGCAAAAATAGTAGCACAATAAACATTTGAAAAAACATAATAAAGTAAAATGACATTAAAATTAGTAGAGAAAACATAATGAGTTTTTTTGAAAAATATGTTAAGTATTTATAGCTTTTTTCCTTCATTTTTTAACAAGTCACTGCCTAATTAATATGACATTATACGGTATATGATAGGTAAGTTCAGGTGGATCGGATAAACATTTAAAGACCGGATTGAACGCCAATCATGAAATGTGTATCATACAATGATGAAAGTTCTTTACAAAACATACTTTATCTAAAGAACAAACCCTTTGATCTCAGCCACCCATTAATTTAACATCCAATGGTGGAGATTAATTCATATTTTAATTTAATTAATTACTAAAGGGCATGTTTGTAATTACACTCTCAAAAATAATACACCCGTAGGTGTCAGTTACATCTCATTCACTTTTCACATTTCAAAACAACCTCATTTCATCTATTTCCCTCTCACACTAACCTCTTTCCCCATTCCCAAATCAAACTCTAACTTTTTTCTATCAAAATCAAATGCAATATTAATAAAATATTTTGTAAATAATGGATTTACAGGAAGAAGTAGCACACTCTAAAGGTGAATTGTATAGTGATGTCGTGCCGTTCATTTACTACCGGAGATGTGTTTGTTGCGGCTGTGGTTGTTGTAACCACCATTATAACCATCGCCGTTGTAACGTCGTTGTAGCATTTGTGATAATTAGTAATTTATGGTGAAGGTTTGTTGCTTGGTTTGGTGTTCTAGAAATGTATTGCGTTTTAGAAAAAGGCCTTAATTCATCAGAACTTGGTTGATGTTCTACTAGCAAAAAGCTTTCAAAACGAGCATCTAGCCTATTAAAATATCAATATCAATTGACTTGATATACATAATGCGAACCAATTGAAATCAAGAGAAAGGAGGTAGAAAATATGTTTTTGTGAAAGTACCTTCATCACGTGAATGCTCAGGAAGAAAAGAATATTTTTAATAAAACGAGAAAGTCCAATTTCTACTCTTCATTCTTTAAACTTTTTTTAACATCATTGTTTTTACTTTGATATAAGTGATATTAGCTAATTTTCTAATTGAAATAAAAATGAATTCATTTGATATTTTGTTCTTTTAACTTAAAATATATAAAATAAAAAAATAAAAACACAATAGTTTATTTTTGTAAAATTTTTAATTTTTTTTAATGTGATCTACCAAAGAATCATATGGGATTTTGTACGAATCACATGTGATTTTACCTCAAATCACATGTGATTTACCGCAAATCACATGTGATTTACCGCAAATCACATTTGATTTACCGCAAATCACATGTGATTTTACATTAAATTATTTTTGAAAGTGAATCCCATGTGATTTACTCATTTTTAAATTAAAATTGAATCACACGTAATTTACATTTTTTCATAATAGAGCAAAAAAAATTAAATAACAGAATCACACGTGATTTCGGGAATTTATTTTATAAAATGAAGGAATAAGTTGATTTGAAATTAAAGATCACATCTGATTTATTACTTTAAAGATCGAATGTGACTTATAAAATCACATGTGATTCTTTGGTGGATCACATGTGATTCTTTTTGGATCATTTGTGATTTTTTGATGGATCACTTATGATTTTTTAAAAATAACAAATCACATGTGATTTTTTTACGGATCACGTGTGATTTTTCTAGACGAAAATTTTGAATAAAAAGTTTGTCCAAAGTATATAAAAATGCATATATATATAGAAAGATGATTTTTTTTTTCTCGTCGCGATGGTGTATTTTTTGTAGCTTGAACATTTACCGTTTGCAAAATATATTGTTTTTAAAAAAAAGGGTGGAAAGTGGGTTTCTATAGAATTACATTTCTAATATTTCTTTGTTAATTTTTGCTTTCATTTCATCCATTGGATGAAAAGAAAATGATTGGTTGAGATCTTATGATTTGTTCTTTAGATTAAATGTGTTTTCTATTGATCTCACCTCTTCCTACAATATGGTATCCTAACATGTAGTTAGTGTTAAGCTTTTATCTTTAGTGATTTCGTTTCTCTAAACAGATAGAAGGTTTTGTGAACGATATATGTAAATAAAAAGCAAAATTTTATAATGTCTTTGAAAAATTTGTAAATAAATAAAAATTTGGACTTTGGAGTAAGAGTATTTTTAAGCGAAAAAAGATCAATAATTTATATTATATTTTCAAGATAATCGGTTGATGAAGTTTGAATTTTTTAGTTTAATAATCAACTTCATCAACAGGTTAGGTTTGAAAACATAATAATATTCTAAACACGTGTGATCATCATTCTCTATGGTATATAAACTAGAAAGATTTCTCTTCTTTCACCTACGTGGGATATAAATATGGCATTGTATGGTATGGGTTAGATATGTTCAATTAGATCGGTGAAACATTTAGATATTGAATTGAACACGTACCAATGACAACATGGGTTTTTTAGAATTTGGAATCCTAAGATATGTACATAATTTGTGTTGATACAAAAGTTGGGCGTTCCTGGTTTGGAGCTCCGGTTCTCGTACCAATTGAGAATTGCTGCTTGAGACCTGCGCACTAAGAGACAAGAAACACCGTTAGGCTTATCGTGGGATTGTTTCCCACGATTATCCTCCGGCGTGAGAGTGAGTAATCGATTTTAGGGTTTAAGGAGTTTTAGGGTTATGAGATCGTACCTTAAACGAGGGATGTAATTCCCTTTATATACGCACGGAATCCTTGTTGGTTCCGTGTTCCCAACCTTCGGCGTATCCCGCCTAAGTCGGTTGGGAATGATTATCTTCTTATTTTAGAAGATATCGGATATCTATTCCGTAAATAGATATGGGCTTGGGCTTTCGTGAGCCCAAACGCGTATTGATATTGACTCAGTTCGCACCGGGCTTGCAAGTAGTGGGATGTAGTCGGGTTTATGACCCGACCGGACTATACGTCATCATGTCTCCCCAGTCTAGTATGCGCAGTGCGTAACTGCGGATGCTAGACTAATGACCGTAGTCCAAAATAAAATAAACTTGCGAAACGTATTAAAGAAACCATACACATACCCGTAGGTGCGTTGTATCTAGACATAAAAGTGAATTGTAAACGCCTCGGTATTCGGGGGAAAGTGACCTGTTCCCGCGTCCCATCAGAGTGATCTCAACCACACAAGTGAAGTTAGTGGGGTCCACGTGGCACGTATCGTGTGGATGAGAGAAAAGTATAAAACCACCCTTCATTTTCACAAAGTGATCCACCGTAAAAAAGCAATCCGCCATTGTTGAAAGAGAACTCGGTACTGCAATCTAGAAATTAAACTACCTCAAGGTACCCTCGCGTGCGTTTCTGTAAATCCACCACTATGGTCAAACAACTGCATGAGTTCACCTCCAATCTATCCACAAGTGATCTCTTAGAGTTCACATCGGATTACTACATACCGCTTAACGTACATCCAGTTGTTCGGGCGCGCGGGCGTTGTATTGCGACTTCCCGAAGGGAAGGTGGGGGTATACAGCGTTTTTGGTCGAAGCGAATCAACGCGTGCCTCTATCCCAATTCCTGTGCGATATATTGAAATATTATAATCCGCACATATCACAATTGCATTGATAGCGCGCGCTAAAATTACAAATTTTGAGGTGAACTCATTTCTGGGCGGTGAATCCCACCATCAACCTTTTTCGCGTGTTCTACCATACAACCTGGTCACATGGGTGGGTGTCCTTTGCTAAGCGCGCTGGTAGATTTCAATGTTATACAAAGAAGCTAGACGCGCTTAGGAATTGGAGGGAGTCCTTTTTCTGGGTAGATAGCGCTGTGTTTCCGTGGACCTGTGACTTTCATACCAGGGTTGGTGAAGGATGAGTGCCCCCCGCCTGGATCCTATGTCGCTGAGGATGCGGAATTGATAAACGCTAACCGCATCCCCATTAATTCCTATCCTGAGGAATTTTTGGTACACATGGGCATCAGTCGGAACTATTTTGGTCCCGAAGATGATATCCCTATCTTTTTAGAAGCTAATGGCCAGGGTGGGTACTCATTCTTCCGCACCTCCTTTTATAGTAAGAATTATCTTCCTGTGTTCCCACATTATGTAACCAATGCTGTTTGTTTGTTTCCGATTGCGCAGAGATGGACCCCTTTATCGTTGTTCGCTTGGCGAAGCCGATTGAGGTGGTGCGGGCGCGGCCGTTAAAGGAAGGAGAGGAACCAATCCTAGCTGCTACCGCAGGACACGTCATAGAATGAATGCGGGGAGACAGGAACCAGTTCCTCAGCGCAGTGGAGGTAACACCCCTGCAAAGCACCCTACTCCTGAAGTAAATTCGCTTGTAGCACAGCCCACCGCCCGTACGCTGTGGCTCACTCTATGGAGGAAGAGGAGGAAGAAGAATCCGGGCTTATTCGTAAAAGGACCCGAAGTGATGACGGTGCAGGCCCATCAAGGAAAAAACGCCCCGTGGTTCAGACTGTGGCATTATCCTCCACGGATGAAGCGTCGTCGCATCTCTTCACTGCGAGGGCCGCTGAGCCACAGTAAGTACAGCCCGTCCATGTATAATTTTCTTTTGTTGGTGAATGTGCTAGTTGTGAATCTGACGTTGCGTAGTAATTATTCGCAGGATGGAGCAGGTTATAAAGTCACCCCGAGAGGCGAGTCCGATCAGTCGGCGCATCCTGAGCCGGAGCCAGGATAATGAAGACCAATTGATGCGGATGCACCCATTGAGCATTTGGTTGAAGAATTGGTGCAGGTCTCCGCACAACAGGCTGCACTAATTGTGAAGCTAAAAGACCGAGTATCTGGTGGGATTGACCAAAGTTCACAAAAGGACCAAACAATAGCTTTGTTGGAGGCGCAACTGGCAAGCACCCGCGCTAATCGATAGCCCATGCAGAGGCTAGGGATCTGAGCGCTTACGCTCAAAAACAAAGCCAAGGACAAGATGGCACTAATGTGCCAAATAACTCAAGATCGTGCGGAGGCTGCCAGGTATGAGTCTGCGTGCCGCTGGGCCTTAAACATTTGGAGCAGGGTAAGGAAACTTTGTTCGCGCAGCTGGGGGAGCTTGGGGCTACTGTGAGTTGGTCATTGGAAGTACGAGGCGAAAGCTGCGTAAGCTTAGCCTCGAGTATGACGAGGAGTTGTATCCTCAGCTCATGTCCATGATAGCGGAGCGCAGGTGGCTCATAGGCCACGGTTTCCGCCACCGCTGCTCTCGGTACCCTCGGAATCGCCAGAGGTGGTCAATGCTTTTGGGGAGGTCGTGCAGTGCGCTCTGGGCGTGGTAAGTCGAAGCAATTGAAAAGCTTCATGAAACGGAGCTGCTGAAGGCGCCTATTGAGAAGGTACCAAATTATGATGCTAAGTCATATGATCACTTGGTCGCTGCCATGCAGAGAATGAAGGACTTAGAGCTCCCCATGATTTCGGAGCTTGAGCGCGATCAAGATTATCCAATAAATGTGATTATGGCGGGGTTGACCTTTGGCGTCATCGTCGAGGGTGCCGAGACACAGTGGGACTTTATTTGAAGCCCCAGGAGTCACAGCTCCAAAGTACACTGTCTTTGCGTCCTAGGGATAGTCAGAATCCATTTGCTTTGGAGAAAGAGGTACCTCTAAAGGAAGTCTTGGAAGCGCATGCGACCCGTCTTGCTAAGAAAGAAGGTATTGCAGGTAAGGCCATCTTGTGTGGGGTTGGTGCGGCTCATTTGCCCAGTGTCGATGGAGTGCCAGTAAGTGTGGCCACTGTATCGTGTCAGGATGCAGATGTGTTGAAGGGTGTTAGCGGAGCCAAAGAAGTAACGAGTCACGTTGGCACTTATGTACTTAAGCGTTGTAGTAGCTGGTAGCTGACATGTTTACTATCTTTTGTAATAACTCGTAGTTATGAATAAAAGTTGCGGTTTTCTTTGTGGGTATTATTGAAACTTGTAATGTATACATAGCTGTTTAGTTTTGCGTAAAAGATACCTTCGTTGCCGAAGAAACAAACGTGTACGCCAGTGCTAATATAGGTAATCCATAAGCATGTATGAAAGCCATAGTATACTCGAGAAATAATTCAAAGTATTTTATCACAATCGTGTGTGTTATGATAAACAAGCGTATCTGTAAATATCACATTAAGGAATCAAGTGTCTCGGTTCCTAAGTTGTTAAACGTGCACGTATGCGTTTCTGCGCATCCATCGTGGGATGCGCACATATCTTATTCCAACGTCTTGAGAACAAGGTGTTTAACAAGGATGCGTGATCCAGTATTGATGGGTTTGCAACCCTCTTACTCAACAAGTTAGTTAGTAGGTTAACTTATCCTATTACCATCGTGGGTTTACTCGTGGTGCATGCACGCCATCGTGGGCAAGAAAAAATAAGAAATTGTTAAGGCATACAGTATATGGAGATAACAACTTTAAGATGTGTCGCGGAGTTAGCTAGACACCGCGGCGTTTTATTGATACTTGCAAGGTTTTTGAGAAATACAAAGGAAACAGTAAATAAAAAAAATACATGAATGTTTATTGGGCACTAAAAGTGCGGAGCGTCTGTGCTCTGTGCCGTAGCTATTCTTTATAGGTAGCACCTCTTGAGGTTGCCGATGTTCCATGTGCGTGGTAGGTCGCGACCATCCAAGCCTCGTCAGTATGGCCTGTGCCTATTGCTTGATAACCTCATAAGGTCCTTCCCACTTTGGTCCGAGCTTACCTGTATCTTCTGCATGACTCGCCTCATTGGTACGGTAGACAAAGTCGCCTGGTCTGAATGAAACATTGCGCACTTTGGCATCATAGTATCCTTTCATTTTTGACTTCGCCCTTGCCTCCCGTATGGTGCTGCGTTCGCGTCTTTCTTCCAACAGGTCCAAGTCGACACGTCTTTCGTCATTGTTTGTTGTTACATTGATCTCCTCGCGGATAGTTGGCATGCCGATCTCAGTTGGTATAATAAACTTCGTCCGTAAACTAGAGAGAAGGGGGTGTCCCGTGCTGGCCGGTTTTATTGAGGTGCGGTGTGCCCATAAAACATGCGAAAGCTCTTCGACCCACTGCCTTTGTGCTCGTCCAGGCGCGCTTTGATTCCTTCACCCGGGCTTCGATTTGCGCGCTCTACTAAGCCATTGGTTTGCGGGTGTGTAACCGACGCGAAGTGTTGGGTGATATTTAACTTGTCGCACCAATCTTTGAGGGGAGTCGGGGGTTGTCGCAATTCCGTTATCGAGATGATTTCACCAGTAATCCGAAGGCGACATACAATGTTGTCCCAGACAAAGCGTTTCACTGGTTGCCGGTGATTGTCGCCATGCTTTTTGCCTCTATCCACTTGGTGAAGTAGTCTATAGCCACTATGAGAAACTTAAGACCGCCTGCTGCTATTGGAAAAGGACCTGCAATATCAATGCCCCATTTGTAGAATGGCCGTGGCGCCGTGATTGGCGTTAGCTCGTGTTGTGGCTGGCGCGGGACAGGTCTATGAACTTGGCAATCATTGCATTTCCTTATTAGGTCCTGCGCATCTCGATGCATGGTTGGCCGATAGTATCCCGATCGCATGGCATCGCGTGCTACAACGGACCGTGGTCCTGCATGCATGTTGCATGAGCCTTCATGGATTTCTCGCAGCACGTAATTTGCTTGTAGGGGGCCGACGCAACAGAGCCATGGTTGAAGGAAGAAACGTCGGTACAATATGTTGTCGGCAATTCGAATCTCTGCAGCTGTGCGCCGTATTCGCGAGCTTCTGTCATGTTCTTGAGGTAATGTTCCTTTGCTTAAGAATTCCGTAATCGGTGTCATCCATGTAGGACCATCCTCCTCTATGACTGCGGAGACTTCCATCTCCGATATTGACTTGCTTTTCAGTGTTTCCACCAGCACTTGCTTTGATAAGTGTGCGAAGCTTGTCGAAGCAATCTTGCTCGCAATGCGTCGCGCTGCGATTTTCTCCTCTAGGGACTTGCTTGATAGTAAATCTGTCAAAGCCTTTGATCGTTGTCTTAGTCTTCTCAAGATATTGAATCATATTCTCTTCTTTAGCCACGTATTCACCCAACACGTGGTTGGCCACTAGCCGGGAGTCCACATTTGCTTCCAAGTTACGTACACCCATTCGAACTGCAATGCGTAGTCCAAATGATTAAAGCTTCATATTCTGCCTCATTGTTTGTCGCGGTAAATTCAAACGCATCGCGTAGGTGAATTCCATTCCTCCGGGTTTGTGAGAATAAGGCCGATCGGACCCGTCACGCATGAGGACCCGTCTGTAAACAAAATCCAGGGATCTTGTAGTTCCTTCTCTCTTGGTGTAGGTACTTCGTCGATATCGGCTTTTCGATGATGAAATCTGCCAGAACCTGTCCCTTTATTGCAGTACGTGTCGTAAGAGATGTTATGTTCGCCTAGCAACACACTCCACTTCTGGAGTCGTCCTGACGCCTCGGGTTTGGAGATGATCCTGCTGATGGCTTGATGCGTGATTACCGCTATTGGGTGCGCTTGGAAGTATCGGTAGCAGCCGCTTGGCGGCAAATACTAGTGCCAAGACCAACTTTTCCATGGCACTGTAGTTCATCTCCGTCTTTTTGAGCGCTTTGTTGACAAAATAGATAGGGGTTTGCACTGAGTCCCTATCTGTTAGTAGAGGCACTGCGCTGACTTCCCTTTGCCCATAAGTCGCTGATAAATACATGATCAGTTCTTCCCCGGTGGGGTGCCACGAGTGTTGGGAGCGTTGCTAGTGCTGTTGTGTTTGAGTGTAGTGAAGGCTTCTTCCGCCTCCGTCGTCCACCGAAAGTCACCCCTTTTTATACACTTCTTGAGTGTTTTGAAAAGAGGCAATGACTTTTCTGCTGATTTAGACAGGAACCTGTTGAGGCCGACCAGTTTTCCGTTGAGGATTGGACTTCCGATTTCAGTGTGCGTGGTGAGGGAAGTTCTATTACCGCCTTTGTCTTTTCTGGACAAGGTTTTATGCCATCAGGTTCTATCAAGTATCCTAAGAACATGCCTTCAGTAGCGCCGAAGGTGCATTTCTTAGGATTTAGCTTCATGTTGATCTCTCGTAGAGTCTTGAATGTTTCTTCTATGTCGCGCACAAGTTCAACTTCAGTATGGCTTTTTATGACCAGGTCATCCACATAGACTTTCAGGTTACGGCCCACCTGTTTGTCAAAGGCATTGTCTACTAACCGCTGATAGGTGGCACCCGCATTCTTCAAGCCAAATGGCATTTTGTATAACGATGCCTACGCTTGGCTTGTGTGGAAAGCTGTCTTTTCCTCGTCTTCCTTAGCCATCTGTATCTGGTGATATCCCTTGTACGCGTCAAGAAAACACTTTAACGGGTATCCGCACAAGGACTCTATTTTCCGGTCTATCTCGGTAATGGATAACAGATCCTGCGGGCATGCTTTGTTAAGGTCGGTGAAGTCTACACACATTCGCCAGCTATCGTTCTTTTGACCATTCTTGGATTAGAAAGCCGTCGTGGTAGTAGACTTCACGCATAATTCCCGCAGCTACCAATTTTCTGTACCCTGCCAGTATGCCTCGCGTGCCCTCTCGGGGCTGGCCACGCTTCTTACGGCGTATCGGTGAGTACCCTTGTCGGATTCTTAGTTTATGCTCTGTGATCGGCGTGGTACTCGGTCATGTGTTTTGGCTCCCACGCGAAAATATCCACGTTCTTTTGTAGGAGCGTGCACACACGTACCGCCGTTGTGTCACAATGACCCTCCAATGGTTATCTCCTGCGGGTATTCGGGTGAATTGCGACCTTCAAATTGGGGACTTTGGTGCGCACGGTTTGAGTTGGTTCCATTTCGTATGTAACCGTGTTACATTCTCTGTTTGGTACCGTGGCATTGTAAAGAGTAACAATGCCCCCTGCTACTAGGAATTTAAGCATCCCGTGCTGTTGATGGCAACCGCGCGCATGGGATATCCCGGGTCTCCCAATAATGCCATTGTATGGCGAGGGGGATTTGATCACCATGAAATCCATCCAGGTTGTGGTAGAGTGCTCTGCGTTGCCAACGCTGACTAGTAATCGCTTGATTGCCCATGGGCCATATCTTTTCACCCGTGAAACCGAGTGAGTCTTGTGTTACCGGGTTTAACCGACTGCATATTTCAGGTCGTAGTCTTTTAAAGCAATGCTCATACATGATATTTTCCGATGCCCCACCATCAATGTACATGCGGTGTATGTCGTGACCACCCGCACTAATTTCAATGGTGAGGGGCTCTGCTGCTGCGTTGTTCGCAGTTAGAGTAGGAAAGAGATTTAGCTTCTTCGGGAAAACTCCTGGCTGACCTTTTGTTTAGTGGTTCGTTGCCACGTCTGTATCATGTAGATTGTGTCGGCCTTATCTTTGGGTGTCTCCTTCTTGCTTCCATTCTTTTGTTTATCTCTTCCCTCTTTATTGTTTTTAACTAAGTGGTCCGGTCGCCTCCTAACCATCTTGTCGATGAGTTGGCGCAGCTGGACACACTCGTTAGTGGTGTGACCTTTTTGCGCGTGGTAGTCACGCAGTATCCATTCAGGCGCTTATCTTCCCTGGTGTACGCTTCTGCGGTGGTCTTGGGAAATTCGCACCTTCCGCTGCGAGTATTTCCTTTGGTGTTTTGATCAGAGGGGAGTATACTGTCATTATCTCGCCGCTCCTTTGGCTGCGATAGTTCCTATGCGGTTACTACCTCGGTCATTCGATTGCCTCCCGGGTTGTTCCGTGGCCGGTAGCTCGAGTGGTTCTTTTGCTATCGCCGCGCGGCTTCTCCCTGGACAAAAGACCGAGTGCGCTTCATGAGTTCATCAAAGGTCTCCGGGATCTTGTCGTTCAACCGCTTGATGAGTTCTGGGTTATTAATCCCATTCATGAAGCCCGAAATCTTCAATACTTCAGGACATGCTTTAACTTGCATGCATTCATCTTTAAAACGTTCCATGAATGCGCTCGTAGATTCTCCTTGGTGCTGCTTTACCCTGGCGAGTTCAACAGGATTTTTAGCGCACTTTTTTCGTTGAGTAAAATTTAGGCTGAACGCCTTTCTCAACTCTTCAAAACCATTGATGCTTCTTCTTGGGAGTTTGTTGAACCAGTTCCGCGCACTTCCCACTAGTGTGGAATTAAACATGTGGCACCACACCTGGTTGGCCAGATTCTCAATGGTCGCTGTGATTCAAAGATTTTTAGGTGATCGTCCTGGATCACTGTTCCATCATAGGTCTTGACATTCTGTAGGCATGCGCCTTTTCTTGTTTTCAGGAGAAATCACGATGCGTCGGTGAACGCATCCACTTTCTGACGGCGCCACGGGAGAGACATGTCTTCCTCTTGGCTATCGCGCCTGCTTCTAGACTTCCAATGTCCTGTATCACTATCCTCGTTGTCCGAGGAATTATCAAAAGATGAATTTTCCTTCTTACGGCGTTTGCGGGCCATTCTCGAGTCGACTTGTAGTCCGGATCTGAAGGGCTCTCACTTGGGGAATACTTTCGCCCCAGTCTGTCATGTACTTTACGGCTACCCAGTCTGGCATAGACACTGGTACGCCGTTCTTCTCCATCACTATCACTCAAGATGTCTCATCACCCTCGATTCTCCTCCCATTTGAATACTGGGGGTTTATGACCGCTTCTCTGCTTTTCTTTCTGCGGTGGCGCAATGGAGAAGTATCATATTCCGAATCGAAATTGAGTCGAGCTTTCAAGTTCCGACCTGATCTATTCTTCTCTTCCTCTTGCATGAGGGCAGTTAATGTTTCGTATTTTTGGGATACGAAAACTTGTGTGTTACTTCCGGCGCTACCCCCCCGAGTGAGTGCGTTTGTTTGCCGCTATACCCTTATCCCGGCTTGGTGCCTCCGGTACCTTTGTCAGGTCAGTTTCTAGCACCGATTGGAAGGGAGTAGTAAAGCGGTTTGAGTGGGTCTCTCCACTCGTGGTGGTTGTAGTGGCTTGGGTTGTTCCCGAGTGTGGTTCCACCAAAGGGAAGATCAAGTCTTGGCCTGATCCCTTATTTTTAGCAGCTCTGGTTGTCCCAGGGGTGCTTAGGGTTAGTCCACTTTGCGACTTCTTCCCCATGAGGTATGACTGCGATCGCTGATTACCGTGCTTTGTCATTCTAGTGTCGGTTCTTAGTGTAGGGTCCCACGGATGGCGCCACTTGTTGCTACAAAAGTTGGGCGTTCTGGTTTGGAGCTCGGTTCTCGTACCAATTGAGAATTGTTGCTTGAGACCTGCGCACTAAGAGACAAGAAACACCGTTAGGCTTATCGTGGGATTGTTTCCCACGATTATCCTCCGGCGTGAGAGTGAGTAATCGATTTTAGGGTTTAAGGAGTTTTAGGGTTATGAGATCGTACCTTAAACGAGGGATGTAATTCCCTTTATATACGCACGGAATCCTTGTTGGTTCCGTGTTCCCAACTTCAGCGTATCCCGCCTAAGTCGGTTGGGAATGATTATCTTCTTATTTTAGAAGATATCGGATATCTATTCCGTAAATAGATATGGGCTTGGGCTTTCGTGAGCCCAAACGCGTATTGATATTGACTCAGTTCGCACCGGGCTTGCAAGTAGTGGACTGTAGTCGGGTTTATGACCCGACTCCAGACTATACGTCATCAATTTGGTATCCTAAGATATGTTTGATCTTCGTAAATAAAAAAAGTTTGGATTACCCTTTTGTTTAAGTGTGAACAAATACTAAAAAGTTAAGCATTTTCAAGTACATTTTTTGTGAACGAAGTTCGAAATTTTTTAATATAACCAACTTCATTAACAGCCAAGTGCTTTGAAAAACATGGTAATACTCTTAACGTATTTGAAACTCATTTAGTAGAGTATATAAATAACAACAATCTCATTTCGTAAGCCTATGTGGGATGCAAGCTGAGAATGCTTTTTATCAAATAATGTACATATCTACACGTTGACTCTTGCATTTCTCTATATCTGTTCGTTATATACTTAAATAGTGTTTGTACTTTGAACTACTTTGACAGTAGGGTGCCATTGTTTAATACGGTTATTAAGTGACGACGCTATCGGATTCCGAAACCCTCATATGGTTTTACTCTCCCATTATCGATCTTTTTTGTTTGATCGTGTTGAAAATTGGCTATAATGCAACTTGTTTTTGTTTTTTTACCCTTAGACTCGACTCGACTCAGTCGATATTAGAACAGTCATTAAAGTCTTATTTATACTTGGTTCGTTTTTATGTAAAACAAAATCTAAACTTCTGTCCAAGCTTTTCTTGCTTGGAAACAAAAACGATAATTGTACATAAACTCGTCGACGAAGCGGAGTATGTGATATATTCACTCTTTCATCCAAGAATAAGATTTCGCTTCGCGAATATTACTGAAACTAGAAGTTTCTTTAAACTAGTAAAACTTAAATTTAAAATCCAACTTTATGCTAGTTGTTGAACTAAAATCAAAATATAATAATTCAAAATTTTATTGCTTTTTTATGATAAGATAATCAGGTAGTTGTTTAGAACTTGAGACAATTTTGTGTGATTGTTGATCTTTTGTTCTTTTCAACTTGTCCTATATTATTTAGTTGGATTAAGCGTCTTTAACCCTCGATTGTTAATTGATGTTATAAAAGTTCCAACAATTGTAGATTGCTTGGCATTTGATCTAAACCTAATAATTTTATTTTGTTGCACTAAAACTGATCATACCGAGTATGATGTTTTCTGAAAGTGAAATGACCGGTAACATGCATCTAATTAAAAAAAGACTAATGCAGGAAACAGATGAGAATTGAACCATAGATATTCTAAATAGGGAGATTTTTGAAAGAGTGTTTCACAAATTATTTCGTTTAATAGGTGCTAAAATTCGCACCATTAAATATCCTTGAGCTAAGGTAAAGTTGCACTATAAAGAAAAGGGTTATTATACAAAAAAGTCACTAAAGTTTGCGGAAAATTTGTCCTAAGTCACTAAAGTTTAAAAGTTGTCATTCAGGTTACTCAACGTTAAAAAGTAAACATGTCTATAATTTCAGCAATTTTTACGTTTATTTTTTTATATGTTAAGTAACAAAAATGTCATGTTTTTACAAGTTCAGTGACCTGGATGACAACTTTCATAAGTTCAGTAACGTGATTGAAAACTTTCATAAGTTGAGTAACCTGAATGAAAACTTTTAAACTTTAGTGACTTAGGACAAATTTCCCACAAACTTTAGTGACTTTTTTGTATAATAACCCTAAAGAAAATAGCACGAATACCAGGGGTTGCACATACAAAAAAATGAAAGTTTTTAAAGAATATTATACTTCGCGACACAAAATCAAGTGTGACCGATGCCACACCCGACGTACATGTAGGTCCGTCCTTGATTCCAAATATACCATACTCCACTTACCAGCCCACACTAGACAGTTTCCTCTCACTCCATCTATTTAACATAACAAAAATTCACTTATAACAAAGATCAAAAAACAGCTAAACAACAAACACATAGATGAAAATCAACAGATACACATACGAAGATGATGATTAAAAAATAAATAATTAAAAAAATAATTAAAAAATAAATAAAAACCGCCACCAATGAAGAATCCAAAAAAAAGTCTCCGGCGGAGAAAGAGTCGGTGTGTGATAACACGGGGAAGGTGAAGAAGATAGCTATGCACTCTGACAGGCGGTGGCGTAGTTATCAAACGTAGAAACGGGCTAACAAATTGGGCTTGGACAGCATGAATGGGCTGGGCTAAGAAATCGCAAGCCAAAACGACAGAGGTGCTGCCGTTTTTGACGGTAAATTATATATATAGTAATAACAACAATAGGCCCATGACATTCACAAACTTGTTATAAATGGGCTTAGCCCATATGAAAATAACAGCTGGCCCATGATTTTGTATAAGACTAGTTAAGTAATCAACTGTAAATAAATATATTTAAAAAAATGAATTTGAAGGATTATTTACAAAAAATGAGAAAGAAAAGACAGCAAAACATAATTTATTAAAAAAAATAATAATAAAAACATGAACAAACATGCAGCAAAACATATGTAAGTTACACTACATTTACCGGTATACTAGCTCATGTCACATGATTTGTATCTTCCTACATCTATTTAACTTACCCTTGGTGTGACCATACAAAAGCTATATACAATCCCATTACACAACAACAAATAAATAGTTAACTGGTGCAAGTTGATAATAAATAGTCAACTGTAAAATGGTGGCGACGCGTGTGGTCGTGGTGGCGAGTGGGGGTGTGTTGAGGTTACCTTTTAAGTCACTCAAGTTTGATTGTATGTATGTTATTATTCAATTTCATAATTAACTACTTTTTTTTTTTTTTTTTTTTTTTTAAGGGTTATGATATTGTGGTGTGTTTGTGTGCCTAGGTGAAAGGACCGGTATTGGTGGAAGATACTTGTCTTTGTTTCACTGCTCTTAAGGGTCTACCTGGTTAGTTACTACGTACTATAAGCTATCTAATTTTGTTAATTTTACTTCGTAATGCACTAATGCTTATTTGTTGAAAAAAACAAACATGACTATAGTCTAAACACAATTATTATATGCTCGTTTTGGCAAGGTTTCATCATGTTGTTATCTATTTGTGATTATATCCGCCCACGGGTTTGCTCATATGTGTTGCTAGTTTACTATCTTAAAGAACAAACACGAACAAAACAAAACCTGCTCTTTAATGTGTTTGTATTTTGTTTTGTGAAACCAAAACGAACGAAAACAAGTCGTGTTTGTGTTTGTTGACAATCCTAGTTTGTGCAGTTCATTTTTCAATCTTACATTTGGGTGGAAAAATCTTTGATTAAGCATAACGTTTTTTTTTGGGAGGGCCTTACATGTACGTTTCCTTGCTGCACTTCCCTTTTTTCATGTTTGACGGCTTCCTGTCAAACTGTCTCTCATAGGATCATCAGGTCACCAGTTAAATCATTCATTGTTTCATTCAAATCTTGTTTGTATAATCTTCTTATAGACTTTGAATAATTAGCAGAAATGGAGTCATTGAAGTTACGTAATTGAGAAAAAGCTACCGAAATACATCAGTTTTGTTACAGCAACTGCTTATCTGCTTTTAATATTCCCCCGAGAGTTTTACCAAAAGCAGATAGCTGAACCTCACAAAGCTGATTATTGTGACATTTGAACTTTCCTCAATATATTTATATTAAGGCATCTCTTGTGAGATTGTGAGTTGCGATGCCACATTATTTGCATCATGGTTTATGCTATATATGCATAATGTGTTTTTACCTTTAGCTAATGAACGGGTTAGTATTCTAGATTGTAGCTAGCTAATTGGACAAAGCAGTGAAAGTGTATTTCATCTCTTTTAGTCGGTGAAAAAAATGCTAGTTTTTTTTATTGTCTTTTAAACCGGTTTTTCGTAATCATAAAGTAAAGTAAATAAGAATAATAGATGGACTTACATTTCACGTTCCGAACTGCAAAGACTTTCAAATCACTTGCAACTTTAGGACATAACACTTGACTGTTGCGACACTTTTTGAATAACTCAAAATGAATATCTACTTTGTCATGCATGAAATTTGGTATGTTTTGAATTTATTGATTTTGCTTTCTCATGTGTGTTATCGGATGGCAAATGCTGATCTATAGCAAGTGGTTTCTGCATAAGCTTGGTCATGAAGGTACATATAATAATATTTATGTAATATTTATGTTGATGTTAAACTATAAGAAATATAATGTTAATTAAGTACTTCAATTGCGTTTGTAGGTCTAAACAATATGTTGATGGCTTATGAGGATAAATCTGCCTATGCTCTGTGCGTATATTCTCTTGCTATTGGGCCTAATCATGAACCCATTACGTTTCTGGGAAAGACCCCGATATGCTTTATATTATTCACTTTGTTTCCTACTATATCAAATGGTTTAAACTGTGATCTGCATGTACCTATGAATGAACGTACTAGGCTTTGATTGATTGGCATTTTTAATAATTTTACACACAATGTACCCTTACAGGGGAAGATCGTTCCTGCAAGAGGACCGAATGACTTTGGATGGCATCCAGTCTTTTAACCTGATGGTTATGATCAAACGTAAGGCCATCTTTGTTTCTATAGGATCATCTAGGTAGCAATTTCAACAAATTTACTTATAAGCGGGTCTTGGCTTTTTTATATCTGAAATGGGTCCTAGGGCTCAAAGCAAGTTTAGCTAAAAAAAGAGGTACACATCTGATGGGTCGAATGGGTCAAACTGGTTGAAACTCACGTCAAGTTTTTGTAGGTCCCCTGTCTGATCTAACCACCTGTTTGAACCTGAACACATTGGCACTCTTATGGACTTTAATCTGATTTGACACTCTTATGAAACAAACCAATTTTGATCCTTTTTAATCCGAACCCATTTTGACCCGCCATCTTGCCAACTCTAATCTCCGTGATCCTTTCATATCATCACATCCTTGCAATAAAACCAAACTAATTTATTATTTATGTTGTTATAGTTATGCTGAAATGCCCAATGAAGAAAAGAACAGAATTTCTCATCGCGGAAAAGCTCTTGCGCTGGTAAAATCCCACTTTGCTGAGGCTGGGTATGTAATCCACACATAACAAGTTATCTTAGATGGGAGTTTGTGGTTGTGATTTTCTCACTTTGCTTAGTTCATCCCTATCGGTATCCACTTTGAAATTTTTGGTTCAAAATTCTCTAATTTTATAGCAAATTTATGTCATTTGTGCTGTTTCTATAGGATCATCTACATAATAGGTGGCAATTTCAACCTATTTACTTATACACGGGTCTTGGCTTTTTCATATCTGAAATGGGTCCTATGGTTCAAAGCAAGTTTAGCTAAAAGAGGAACACATCAAATGGGTTGAATGGGTCAAACAAGTTGAAAGTCACGTCAAGTGTATCTTTTAAGAGTACAATCTTATAAATTGTGGAGAAAGAAGTTTTTGTTCTCCATTCTGACCTAGCCACCTGTTTGAACCTGAATCAGATTTGACATTGTAATGAACCAAACCCATTTTGATCCATTTCAACCCGACCCATCTTGACTCACCATCTCTAATCTCATTACACCTTTCATATCATTGCTGCTTGTGATAAAACCAAACTAATTTTATGATTTATGTTGTTATAGATATGCCGAAATGCCCAAGGAAGAAATAAAACAAGATTTCTCATCGCGGAAGAGATCTTGCACTGGTAAAATCCCACTTTGCTGAGGCTGGGTATGTATTCGACACATAAGATAGAATATTATTTCTGTTGGTGTATACCACTTTAAATTCATACTGTACTTCTAAACAAGGTATCTTAGATGAAAGGTATCCACTTTGTATTTTGGGTTAAAAAACTGATAAATGCAAATCTGGGATCATTTTGTTAAAGGAACAAAGCTAAAGTTTGTGACTGATCTTTGACCACTTTGACAATGGTGGTACTTTAAATGTGAGTTAACATGATAAACCAACCACAAGCTCTAGAAAATGACCATTTAAAAGGCAATTTACGCTGTCTTGTTCGTTAATCAAATTGGTCTAACGTATCGTATGAGTGAATATACCGTGACTCCTGCATACTCTAGCAAGACCCATAGTCCTCATCTTTATGTTGTTGTATAAGTGTACTTCCGTTGTTGTTGCTTAATATAAGCGTTAATTTAGCATCTAGGCGAACACTTGTGATTAAAATCAATTGGCTATTTTTATTTGACTGATCAAGTTATCCTTTTGGAAACTATAATAGTTTGTTATAGGGGAACATGACTCAAAACTCTGTGTGGGTTTGTCGAGTTTTTTGGTAGGGCTCATGAGGGCGACACATCTATCCATTTTGGATAATTCTGGTGACCATATGTTCGTTAGGACAAAGTTGTCCTTCTGTCTCATGATACTTCCTTAGAAAGTAGGCAACCAGAGGTTCGAATCACCTAAGGTACCGAGCGCCTCATTTCTTAGTCACATGAATGACATTATGGCATATCAGTTTTTAGACATGGCACCTGGCCTTGAACAGCCGTTAGGACATCAAATCATCATCATTGAGCATCGTCGCAGACAGGGACAATTTTATGAAGCTGTAATGAAAGTTAGTGGTAAAACAGCACGCATTGCCCATCATCATCATCATCATCATCATCCATAATACGCATCAATAATTTGCAAACAGGGATCACAATTTTATGAAACATTGTACATGAAATTCAGTGTATGTTTAAGAATCTTTCACCATTTAGACTGCTCATACGTCAACGAGCCTTCTACCATATCATGACATAACTCTCTAGAAAGTTGGAAAACCATATTATATAAAAACTAGTCTTATTGCATTACAAAATAACGTGTAGAGAAGAGCTTAAAATAACGTAAAAGATGAAAATGCATTTATACCTTCAGACACAAAGAGGGGCTGCAAAGGGTGAAAATGAACAACACGAACGGGACGGTCATGCTCATCAAACTTGTCAATCAAAGTCCCCATTCGACCACTGTGAAGACTGGCAAGGATCCACGGCCGTTTGGTATGAGGACTCAATCCTTTGACTCGGTTACTCTTGGTCTCAAACTTGGTCAACATTTTTTCAACCCTATGATAAATAAATCATAACAATTCAATCATACAACTAATTGAACACATTATTAAATCCAAACTTAAACTTTAGTTCTCGACTAAACACCCTAACTATTCAATAACTGATTAGTGAACAATTAGTTTTGTACATGTAGCAAAAAGAAACTAAGGCGTTGTTTGTTTACTTACATGTATTTTGTCTATGCAAGAAAAAGAATATGTAGATTGAAGTGAAAAAAAAAAGAAGTCAATTGTCCCTTTTATGTTGGAAAAAAACAAACACGCTTCTTTTATTTGGTCCTCCCGTTTGGAGACATAAGAACTTATATCATTTTCACTTTCCTCAATAATACCACGTAACCAGTTTTTTATACACATGGCATAAACAATAAAAAAATAGGCAAAAATAGTAGCACATTAAACATTTGAAAATATATAATAAAGTAAAATGACATTAAAATTAGTAGAGAAAACATAATGAGTTTTTTTGGAAAATATGTTAAGCATTTATAGCTTTTTTCCTTCATATTTGTAACAAGTCACTACCTAATTAATATGGCATTGTACGGTATATGTTAGGTAAGTTCAGGTGGATCGAATAAACATTTAAAGACCGGATTGAACACCAATCATGAAATGTGTATCCTACAATGACGAAAGTTCTTTACAAAACATACTTTATCTAAAGAACAAACATGTGATCTCAGCCACCCATTATTTTAACATCCAATAGTGGAGATTAATTCATATTTTAATTTAATTAATTACTAAAAGGCATATTTGTAATTACACTCTCAAAAATAATACACCCGTAGGTGTCAGTTACATCTCATTCACTTTTCACATTTCAAAACAATCTCATTTCATCTATTTCCCTCTCACACTAACCTCTTTCCCCATTCCCAAATCAAACTCTCACTTTTTTCTATCAAAATCAAATTTAATATTAATAAAATATTTTGTAAATAATGGATTTACAGGAAGAAGTCGCACACTCTAAAGGTGAATTGTATAGTGATGTCGTGCCGTTCATTTTTCGACTACCGGAGATAGTTTGTTGCGGCGGTGGTTGTTGTAACCGTCATTATAACCATCGACGTTGTAACTGCCGTCGTTTGTAGCATTTGTTGCTTGGTTTGGTGTTCTAGAAATGTATTGCGTTTTAGAAAAAGGCCTTAATTCATCAGAACTTGGTTGATGTTCTACTAGAAAAGCTTTCAAAACGAGCATCTAGTCTATTAAAATATCAATATCAATTGACTTGATATACAAAATGCGAACCAATTGAAATCAAGAGAAAGGAGGTAGAAAATATGTTTTTGTGAAAGTACCTTCATCACGTGAATGCTCAGGAAGAAAAGAATATTTTTAGTAAAACGAGAAAGTCCAATTTCTACTCTTCATTCTTTAAACTTTTTTTAACATCATTGTTTTTACTTTGATATAAGTGATATTAGCTAATTTTCTAATTGAAGTAAAAATGAATTCATTTGATATTTTGTTCTTTTAACTTAAAAAAAAATAAAATAAAATAATTAAAGACACAATGGTTTATTTTTGTAAAATTTTTAATTTTTTTTAATGTGATCTACCAAAGAATCATATGGGATTTTGTACGAATCACATGTGATTTTACCTCATGTGATTTACCGCAAATCACATGTTATTTTACATTAAATTATTTTTGAAAGTGAATCTCATGTGATTTACTCATTTTTAAATTAAAATTGAATCACACGTAATTTACATTTTTTTCATAATAGAGCAAAAAAAAATAACAAAATCACACGTGATTTCAGGAATTTATTTAATAAAATGAAGGAATAAGTTGATTTGAAATTAAAGATCACATATGATTTATTACTTTAAAAATCGAATGTGACTTATAAAATCACATCCGATTCTTTGGATCACATGTGATTATTTTGGATCATTTGTGATTTTGATGGATCACTTGTGATTTTTTAAAATAACAAATCATATTTTTTACGGATCACGTGTGATTTGTCCGACAAAAATTTTGAATAAAATGTTTGTCCAAAGTATATAAAAGTGCATATCATAGAAAGATTTTTTCTCGTCGATATGTGTATTTTTGTAGCTTGAAGATTTACCATTTGCAAGATATTGTTGTTTTAAAAAAAGTGGGTTTTATAGAATTACATTTCTTCCATTTCTTAATTTTGCTTATATCATCTATTAGATGAAAAGAAAATGACGTTGGATCTTATAATTTTTCTTTAGATTAAAATGCTTATCATCTCTCACCTCTTCCTACAATATGGTATCCTAACATATAGTTAGTGTTAAGCTTTTATCTTTAGTGATTTCCTTTCTCTAAACAGATAGAAGGTTTTGTGAACGATATATGTAAATAAAAAGCAAAATTTTATAATGTCTTTAAAAAACTTGTAAATAAATAAAAATTGGACTTTGGAGTAGGAGTATTTTTTAAGCGAAAAAAGATCAAGAATTTATATTATATTTTCAAGATAATCGGTTGATGAAGTTTGAATTTTTTAGTTTTGTAATCAACTTCATCAACAGGTTAGGTTTGAAAACATAATAATATTCTAGACACGTGTGATCATCATTCTCTATAGTATATAAACTAGAAAGATTTCTCTTCTTTCACCACCTATGTGGGATATAAATATGGGGTATGGGTTAGATATGTTCAATTAGATCGGTGAAACATTTAGATATTGAATTGAACACGTACCAATAACAACATGGGTTTTTTAGAATTTGGAATCCTAAGATATGTACATAATTTGGTATCCTAAGATATGTTTGATCTTCGTAAATAAAAAAAGTTTGGATTACCCTTTTGTTTAAGTGTGAACAAATACTAAAAAGTTAAGCATTTTCAAGTACATTTTTTGTGAACGAAGTTCGAAATTTTTTAATATAACCAACTTCATTAACAGCCAAGTGCTTTGAAAAACATGGTAATACTCTTAACGTATTTGAAACTCATTTAGTAGAGTATATAAATAACAACAATCTCATTTCGTAAGCCTATGTGGGATGCAAGCTGAGAATGCTTTTTATCAAATAATGTACATATCTACACGTTGACTCTTGCATTTCTCTATATCTGTTCGTTATATACTTAAATAGTGTTTGTACTTTGAACTACTTTGACAGTAGGGTGCCATTGTTTAATACGGTTATTAAGTGACGACGCTATCGGATTCCGAAACCCTCATATGGGTTTACTCTCCCATTATCGATCTTTTTTGTTTGATCGTGTTGAAAATTGGCTATAATGCAACTTGTTTTTGTTTTGTTACCCTTAGACTCGACTCGACTCAGTCGATATTAGAACGGTCATTAAAGTCTTATTTATACTTGGTTCGTTTTTATGTAAAACAAAATCTAAACTTCTGTCCAAGCTTTTCTTGCTTGGAAACAAAAACGATAATTGTACATAAACTCATCGACGGCGGATGTGATATATTCACTCTTTCATCCAAGAATAAGATTTCGCTTCGCGAATATTACTGAAACTAGAAGTTTCTTTAAACTAGTAAAACTTAAATTTAAAATCCAACTTTATGCTAGTTGTTGAACTAAAATCAAAATATAATATTCAAAATTTTATTGCTTATTTATGATAAGATAATCAGGTAGTTGTTTAGAACTTGAGACAATTTTGTGTGATTGTTGATGTTTTGTTCTTTTCAACTTGTCCTATATTATCTAGTTGGATTAAGCGTCTTTAACCTCGATTGTTAATTGATGTTATAAAAGGTCCAACAATTGTAGATTGCTTGGCATTTGATCTAAACCTAATCATTTTATTTTGTTGCACTAAAACTGATACCGAGTATGATGTTTTCTGAAAGTGAAATGACCGGTAACATGCATCTAATTAAAAAAAGACTAATGCAGGAAACAGATGAGAATTGAACCATGGATATTATAAATAGGGAGATTTTTGAAAGAGTGTTTCACAAATTATTTCGTTTAATAGGTGCTAAAATTCGCACCATAAAATATCCTTGAGCTAAGGTAAAGTTGCACTATAAAGAAAATAACATGAATATCAAGGGTTGCGCATAACAAAAAAATAACACTTTTTAAAGAATATTATACTTCGCGACACAAAATCAAGTGTGACCGATGCCACACCCGACGTACATGTAGGTCCGTCCTTAATTCCAAATATACCATACTCCACTTACCAACCGATCACCCACACTAGACAGTTTCCTCTCACTCCATCTATATAACATAACAAAATATCACTTATAACAAAGATCAAAAAACAGCTAAACAACAAACACATAGATGAAAATCAACAGATACACATACGAAGATGATGATTAAAAAATAAATAATTAAAAAAATAATTAAAAAATAAATAAAAACCGCCACCAATGAAGAATCCAAAAAAAGTCTCCGGCGGAGAAAGAGTCGGTGTCTGATAACACTAGGAAGGTGAAGAAGATAGCTATGCACTCTGACAGGCTGTGGCGTAGTTATCGACCGTAGAAACGGTCTAACAAATCGGGCTTGGACAACATGAATGGGCTGGGCTAAGAAATCGCAAGCCAAAACGACAGAGGTGCTGCCGTTTTTGACGGTAAATTATATATATAGTAATAACAACAATAGGCCCATGACATTCACAAACTTGTTATAAATGGGCTTAGCCCATATAGTAATAACAACTGGCCCATGACTTTGTATAAGACTAGTTAAGTAGTCAACTATAAACAAATATAATATTAAAAAAATTGACTTTGAAGGATTAATTACAAAAAATGAGAAAGAAAAGACAGCAAAACATACTAATTTATTAAAAATAATAATAGTAAAAACATGAACGAACATGCAGGGAATTGAACCATAAACCTTATATGTAAGTTACACTTCATTTACCAGCATAGTAGCTCATGTCACATGATTCGTATCTTCCTACATTTATTTAACTTACACTTAGTGTGACAATACAAAAGCTTTATACAATCCCATTACACAGCAACAAAGAAATAGTCAACTGGAAATGTGCAAGTTGATAGTAATAAATAGTCAACTGTAAAATGGCGGCGACGCGTGTGGTCGTGGTGGCGAGTGGGGGTGTGTTGAGGTTACCTTTTAAGTCACGCAAGTTTGATTGTATGTATGTATGTTATTTATTCATTTCATAATTAACTACTTTTTTTTTTAAATTTTATCTTTCTTTTTATGTTTTTGTTTACGGTTATGATATTGTGGTGTGTTTGTGTGCGTAGGTGAAAGGACCGGTATTGGTGGAAGATACTTGTCTTTGTTTCACTGCACTTAAGGGTCTACCTGGTTAGTTACTACTATACGCTATCTAATTTTGTTAATTTTACTTCGTAATGCACTAATGCTTATTTGTTGATAAAAACAAACATGACTATAGTCTAAACACAATTATACGCTCGTTTTTGGCAAGGTTTGATCATGTTCTAGCGTTATCTATTTGAGATCCTGTCCGCGCTCGAGTTTGCTCATATCTGTTACTAGTTTACTATCTTAAAGAACAAACACGGACAGAACAAAACATGCTATTTAATGTGTGTGTATCTTGTTTTGTGAAACCAAATTAAAACGAACGAAAACAAGTCGTGTTTGTGTTTGTTGACAATCCTAGTTTGTGCAATTCATTTTTCAATCTTACATTTGGGTGAAAAAATCTTTGATTAAGCATAACGTTCTCTTTTTTTTTTTGGCAGGGCCTTACATGTTTGACGGCTTCCTGTCAAACTGTCTCTCATAGGATCATCAGGTCACCAGTTAAATCATTCATTGTTTCATTCAAATCTTGATTATATAATCTTCTTATAGACTTGGAATAATTAGCAGAAATGGAGTCATTGAAGTTACGTAATTGAGAAAAACTCGAAATACATCGTTTTGACATTGAACTACTTATCCGCTTTTAATATCCCCCTAGAGTTTCATCAAAATCAGAAATTTGAACCCCACAAAGCTGATTATTGTGACACTTGAACTTTCCTCAATATGTTTATATTAAGGCATCTCTTGTGAGATTGTGAGTTGCGTTGCCACATTATTTGCATCATGGTTTATGCTATATATGCATAATGTGTTTTTACCTTTAGCTAATGAACGGGTTAGTATTCTAGGTTGTAGCTAGCTAATTGGACACAGCAAAAAAAAAAGTAAAGTAACGCCCAATGCCGTCTTTCACGGGTTATGGGTACCCAATACCGTTTCCGGTGTATGGGAGGTTAAGATGATGTGCCTTACCCCTCCTAAGGTAGAGAGGTCTTCCAGTTCTACCAAAGGTAATTGGACCAAAGAAAGTGTATTTCATCTCTTTTAGTCTTGAAAAAATGCTAGTTTTTTTTAATTGTCTTTTAAACCGGTTATTCGTAATCATAAAGTAAAGTAAATAAGAATAATAGATGGACTTACATTTCACGTTCCGAACTGCAAAGACTTTCTAATCACTTGCAACTTTACGACATAACACTTGATCATATGCGACACTTTTTGAATAACTCAAAATGAATATCTTTGTCATGCATGAAATTTGGTATGTTTTGAATTTATTGATTTTGCTTTCTCATGTGTGTTACCGGATGGCAAATGCTGATCTATAGCAAGTGGTCTCTGCAAAAGCTTGGTCATGAGGGTACATATAATAATATTTATGTAATATTTAGGTTGATGTTAAACTGTAAGAAATATAATGTTAATTAAGTACTTCAATTGCGTTTGTAGGTCTAAGCAATATGTTGATGGCTTATGAGGATAAATATGCCTATGCTTTGTGCGTATATTCTCTTGCTATTGGGCCTAATCATGAACCCATTACGTTTCTGGGAAAGACCCCGATATGCTTTATATTATTCACTTTGTTTCCTACTATTTCAAATGGTTTAAACTGTGATCTGCATGTACCTATGAATGAACGTACTAGGCTTTGATTGATTGGCATTTTAAATAATTTTACAAACAATGTACCCTTATAGGGGAAGATCGTTCCTGCAAGAGGACCGAATTACTTTGGATGGCATCCAGTCTTTTAACCTGATGGTTATGATCAAACGTAAGGCCATCTTTGTTTCTATAGGATCATCTAGGTAGCAATTTCGACAAATTTACTTATAAGCGGGTCTTGGCTTTTTTATATCTGAAATGGGTCCTATGGCTCAAAGCAAGTTTAGCTAAAAGAGGTACACATCTGATGGGTCGAATGGGTCAAACTGGTTGAAACTCACGTCAAGTTTTTGTAGGTCCCCCATCCGATCTAACCACTGTTTGAACCGAACACATTGGCACTCTTATGGACTTTAACTGATTTGACACCGTCTATGAAGCAAACCAATTTTGATCCTTTTAATCCAACCCATTTTGATCCGCCATCTTGCCAACTCTAATCTCCATGATCCTTTCATATCATCACATCCTTGCAATAAAACCAAACTAATTTATTATTTATGTTGTTATAGTTATGCTGAAATGCCCAATGAAGAAAAAGAACAATTTCTCATCGCGGAAAAGCTCTTGCATACTGTAAAATACCACTTTGCTTGGATGGGTATGTAATCCAACATAACATAGAAAATTTATCTATAGATCCATATCTGTACTTCTAAACAAGTTATCTTAGATGGGAGTTTGTGGTTGTGATTTTCTCACTTTGCTTAGTTCATCCCTATCGGTATCCACTTTGAACTTTTTGGTTCAAAATTCTTTGATTTTATAGCAAATTTATGTCATTTGATTTTGTAGCAAATTTATGTCATTTGTGCTGTTTCTATAGGATCATCTACATAATAGGTGGCAATTTCAACCTATTTACTTATAAACGGGTCTTGGCTTTTTCATATCTGAAATGGGTCCTATGGTTCAAAGCAAGTTTAGCTAAAAGAGGAACACATCAAATGGGTCGAATGGGTCAAACAAGTTGAAAGTCACCTCAAGTGTATCTTTTGAGAGTAACTTATAAATTGTGGATAAAGAATTTTTGTAGGTCCCCATTCTGACGTAGCCACCTGTTTTGATCCATTTCAACCCGACCCATCTTGACTCACCATCTCTAATCTCATTACACCTTTCATATCATTGCTGCTTGTGATAAAACCAAACTAATTTTATGATTTATGTTGTTATAGATATGCCGAAATGCCCAAGGAAGAAATAAAACAAGATTTCTCATCGCGGAAGAGATCTTGCACTGGTAAAATCCCACTTTGCTGAGGCTGGGTATGTATTCGACACATAAGATAGAATATTATTTCTGTTGGTGTATACCACTTTAAATTCATACTGTACTTCTAAACAAGGTATCTTAGATGAAAGGTATCCACTTTGTATTTTGGGTTAAAAAGCTAATAAATGCAAATCTGGGATCATTTTGTTAAAGGAACAAAGCTAAAGTTTGTGACTGATGTTTGACCACTTTGACAATGGTGGTACTTTAAATGTGAGTTAACATGAAAAACCAACCACAAGCTCCAGAAAATGACCATTTAAAAGGTAATTTAGGCAGTCTTGTTCGTCAATCAAATTGGTCTAACGTATCGTATGAGTGAATATACCGTGACTGTTGCATACTCTAGCAAGACCCATAGTCCTCATCTTTATGATGTTGTATAAGTGTACTTCCGTTGTTGCTTAATATAAGCGTTAATTTAGCATCTAGGCGAACATTTGTGATTAAAATCAATTGGGTATTTTTATGTGACTGATCAAGTTATCCTTTTAGGAACTATAATAGTTTGTTTTAGGGGAACATGACTCAAAACTCTGTGTGGGTTTGTCGAGTTTTTTGGTAGGGCTCATGAGGGCGACACATCTATCCATTTTGGATAATTCTGGTGACATATGTTCGTTAGGACAAAGTTGTCCTGTCTCATGATATCTTCCTTAGAAAGTAGGCAACCAAGAGGTCTCGAATCACCTGTGTTGTACCCGAGTCGCCTCATTCCTTAGTCACATGAATGACATTTGGATCAGTTTGAATGGCACTGCTTAATAGCCGTTTTAGACTCCAAACATACTTAATAGCTATATCGAGACATGGCCATTTGAAGCTTAAGAAAGTTAGTGGTAAAACAGCACGCATTGCCCATCATCATCATCATCATCATCCATAATACACATCTATAATTTGCAAACAGGGATCACAATTTTATGAAACATTTGTACATGAAATTCAGTGTATGTTTAATAATCTTTGACCATTTAGACTGCTGATAGTGATACGTCAACAAGCCTTCTACCATATCATGACATAACTCTCTAGAAAGTTGGAAAACCATATTATATAAACTAGTCTTATCGCATTACAAAATAACGTGTAGAGAAGAGCTTAAAATAACGTAAAAGATGAAAATGCATTTATACCTCCAGACACAAAGAGGGGCTGCAAAGGGTGAAAATGAACAACACGAACGGGACGGTCATGCTCATCAAACTTGTCAATCAAAGTCCCCATTCGATAAGCCCATAGCTGAATTACACCACTGTGAAGACTGGCAAGGATCCACGGCCGTTTGGTATGAGGACTCAATCCTCTGACTCGGTTACTCTTGGTCTCAAACTTGGTCAACATTTTTTCAACCCTATATAAATAAATCATAACAATTCAATCATACAACTAATTGAACACATTATTAAATCCAAACCTAAACTTTAGTTCTCGACTAAACACCCTAACTATTCAATAACCGATTAGTGAACAATTAGTTTTGTACATGTAGCAAAAAGCAACTAAGGCGTTGTTTGTTTACTTACATGTATTTTGTCTATGCAAGAAAAGAAATGTAGATTGAAGTGAAAAAAGTCAATTGTCCCTTTTATGTTGGAAAAACAAACATTTTTATTTGCTCCTCCGTTTGGAGACATAAGAACTTATATCATTTTCACTTTCCTAAAACATAAAGAGAAAACATAGACGCACCAGATGGTGTTTTCTGAAATTGAAAAGATAGGAAACTTATAGACTTAAATAAAAAGAGCAAACAAGGGAAGCTGCTGAGAATATTTTTCTGGAAATTTATCATTTTTGCGGAACTTACCTCCCTTCTCACATATAAAAACAATCAAGCACAAAACATATTTCAAATGAAATTCTATTAAACAAACCCTTCAACAAAAAGTTATAAATTTTTGCTTCTAGCAACATCAAAAAAAAAAAAAAAAAAAAAAAAAAAATCAAACAAAGCTACATATTGATGGTGAAACCATAACAACATCAACCAAGCCTCCTGACTACACTTCAACTAGTATTTTGCAACAACACAAATAAAACACAAACACAATCCTGAGTCGACACCCATTAATTGGCTTTAATCACACAATCGTGTTTTGGTCAGGTGTCCAGTTTGTTTACGTGTCTCTAAACCTCAAAATCACAAGCTTCTATCTCTTGAATGAGTAAATCCATTGACCTTTATCACAACCGACTTCAGTCCCATACTTTTAGTAACTCTTCACACATCTTCAGCAGTTTCTTCCGCAGTATACTTAGAAAATTCCTTCCACCTTCATTTCTTAAGATCCCGAAGATCGAGGCTCCCATTTTCTTGTTTCCTTTTGAATCTGTCACAGTGACAAACGTGTTGTTGCGCATAATTTTTACATGAGAGATATCCGCGGTTTGGGCTCGTTGTTCATACCTCTCTCAAACTCCTTTAGACCAACGAATTGTATAGAACTGTCCAAAAACAGACTTCATGCCCAAATTTCCACGAATTTAGGCATGGCTTTATGAAGAACACGCGAGTTGAACCTCTGAAGAGTTCTGAAGTTCCTGTAATATTGGACACATTTTGTAAATATGTGAAACCAAGAAAGAAGGTATATAATGAATAATTAACTTCTATTTATGTCTCTGTAAGTAAGTTTAGTTCTCTACAATACAAAAAAATTGGGGTAAATTACTATAGTTTAAAGTCATACTATATACTGTCCACATAATAAAAACTCAAGTTAAATTTCAATCTATCCTCTTTTCGATTACAATTTTAACAAGATGCACGAAAAAGAAAAGATTGCAACTTTTATGGGACATGTACTAGAGCATACTGATTTCACTATCGCGCTTAACTATTTCTGCAGCAATATATTCTAAGATTAGGCAGTTGACTGATCCTTTTGTTGTTGATCTCTTCTTAGTCACTGGATGAGATTGGTATAAAAAATTCCCTAAAATAGGACGCTAAACTAAGTACTCACTGCACGTTTTCTTTGAATTTTGTTGACTTACTTTGGTGAGTCCCCTCCTCCCCTGTTCCAATTATCTTGTTTCTATAAGTGTAGTTTCAAGCCTATATGTTTTAACTAAAGGTCATTCCAGTTCATAATAAATTCAAACTATCACAAAAGATCAACCATTGACAAGTTACCCTAAATCAAATGTGCCTTTTCAAACCAATTGCAGAGTTCAATTAAATACAAGATCTCATAATTATTTTCAAACACATGTAACTATGTAGCCAATAAAAACACACGATATAGCCGATGAACAACCCCCAATTGACTAAAAATCGTCGCACCTACTGCATCATACATCTATGTAGTTCTCTTGTTTAAACATTTTACGAATCATATTATACATTCGGCTTATTACAATTCATACTTGCAATAAATACACAAACACAGAAATCAATTGTCATGGGTCAAAATAAGGAAGTCAACAATAAAAGTGAAACCCACATCAACAACAACCAACACCATCAACCTCAAATTTCTTAATTGACATTTCCCCAAACATCTTATGTGCACTATAATCTTTTTCATTTTTTACTTGATAATATCCGTCATATACTACAAAATCTTCCAATTCATCATCAAGATTCAAACTAAACCCTTAATTAAATACTTCCAATTAAATACTTTTGTTGACTTCCTTATTTTGACCCATGACATCAATCAGGCTAAGACATAAACCCTTATCTAAATACTTCCAATTCAAAATACCCAATTAACTATAATCCTATGAATTATCATTTAAATAAACAGAGTTAATTACGCAAATTAAAAAAAATTGAACGACTTACCTGAAAACAGATCATGTGGATGGCGTCGAAAATTAAGTTTGAAGATGAAGAAGTTGTGACCATGAAATTTTTACATATTTAGTCCCTCTTATTTAAGGTGTTCAAAAAGGAGTTCAGTCTGTTGTGTATATTATACTTCCTACCATTTCTACTAATTGCATATAGCTTTGGAGCAGACAAATCTCCCTTGGTGAAAACCGTCATTTCTGGACACCAATCAATTTCCAAGGTATCCAATGATGGAAATTCAAAAGCTTCCTTTCCTAACCAAAATCCCTCGAGACTATCAAGAACTTCAAGTTTTAAGGAATTTAGACAAGGGAACACCACAGTAGCATTCACTATGGCATCACATTCTTCTTCTTCTCCCTTCACAATTACCTTCATTCTCTCGCAACCACTTATATTCAGTTCCTGGAGTTGCGATAGATTACCAACCATGGGACATGTAAATACATATTCTAACCTATCACACCCTCTAATAGACAGTCTTGTTAGGTTTGGAAACTTTAATACTGTCCCCTGCTTGCTCTTCCATATATACTTGAGACTAGATAACAACACCAAGTCCACTTGTCTCAAGTTTGGAATTTCAAAGAACAGTTTGTGAATCAAATATCTGCTCAATGTCCCGACAACTAGTACAATGGACAGTTTCAAGCTTTTGCAGTTGAAGCAACTTATCGGATGAAAAAAGAGTCTGTCCACCACTGGTGTTATATTTGTACATATTCGCTTCGATCAAATTACGATAAGACCAAGGAAGCTGTTCCATAGTAGTAGGGCGGTATGAGCTTGTACTTTCATAACTCGGTAATTGGGCCTACAAGGTAAAAAAAACACAAGCTTATGTCAGAGATAAGTGAGCATATAAGTTGGTTCAATGATAAAAAAAATAAATAATAAAAAACAAAATAAATTAAAAATAAATAAAAAATAAAAAATCAGATGCGAGTAAAATAAGCCAAAAGGCTCTAACATGATTGTACAAATGTTGGGTTTTGGGGATCACATACATAACCAAATCATTGATATTTGCTAATCATACTACTTTCGATCCAATAACTACGCTGTAATTTTTATGAAGAATACACTGTTCCAAATATAAAGTTATAGACACAAGGCCTGAGTCTAGAAAAGAACCTGATATGGGAAGGTGTGTTCTTTTTTATTTAAAATAAAAATAATACCTGATGTGAGGTGGTCGTCACATGAAAGTTAAGGCCACATTCAACACTATGTTTGCCTAAGCTTGTATTCATGAAGTTAAGCTTTGGAGCTGTAGATTGACCATAAGTGAACACCGTTATTTGTGGGCATTCACCGATCACAACCTTTTCCAGTGCTGGCCATATGAATTCATTCTTCCCCAAGAAGAAACCCACAAAGTTTGGTAGATTGACTACTTTAAGGGACTTCAAATGAGGAAAGACCGCAGCATCAGATGTCGTCTTTTGCTCGCCACTTTCTTTCTTAACAATCACTTCCACTGCGTTGCAATCCTTTACCACTAACTCTTCGAGTTGCGTGAGGCTTTGAAGAGTAGAAAATGTGAATATATGTTCCAAAAGGTTGCAACCTTGAATTTTCAAGATCTTTAGTTTTGGAAGTTCGAGCCTTGGAAGTGACTTTCCAATATCAGTACCACTCTTGTTGTTGATCTCTTTAGTTTCAAACACCTCTGTCATCGATTTGCAATTTTTTATTTTCAGCACCTCAAGCTTTTGCATTTGTCCTACAGCATACCATGGAACTACACTTGACAATGCATAACATCCGTATATACATATCTCTCTAGCATATTGGCATAAGGACCAAGAAGATAACTGAAAAAAACGAGAATTTAATTATAAAATTAACAGAGCTAATAATGTTAACAAAATTAACCAACCTTTATTTTAGTCACTAAATATATAGGAAACATACCATAAGCTGGTCATGAATATCGGTAGATATACCACTGACACCACCACCGATACACTTGCAATTTGTGAGGAATTTAAGCTCAAGAATGTCTAAATGAGGGAAGAAAGTGGTGGTCGTGTGGGAATATATAGACGCATCTTCATCATCTCTGTTTGAAACAACCTCTTCAATACCACCACATTTCCATATATCAACTATCTTTAGGTTGGAAAGAAGTTTCGCCATGAGAGGTGAAAACAAGTACTTGATGCTGTGGCACCAACCCATTTTTATGGTTGTGAGGTTATGGAATGAGGATTGTGCCTGTGGTTTTTGAAGAATTAAGAATTCATTCCAATCGCACTTCCACACATGACTCATCCTACTCCTCATACACTCTAACCGTAATTCTTCAAGATAGGGGAGTATTGGTGGTTGTTGAGTATTGTGAGGTGATTCTCTACTACTTGGAGTCGTTATCTCAAAGACCACCTCCACACCTTTATAGTCGTCCAATACAAGTTCATGAATGTGATGGAAAGTGGGTAATAGATGGGATGGGAATGCAACTTTAGAAATACCATCATTCACTTCCTCCCTCGATGTGGGTATAACATTAATCTGCATATTACACCACAAATGTTATAACTTTTAGAAAAAATAAAAATAAAAAGCATCAAATAAGGAATATTTGAATGTGCGACAAAAGATTGTAGGTTTATTGTTAGGTGTTCTTTTTTTTTATAGGGTCAATTTATAATGTTTGGTGTAGTGAGATTGTAGGTTTATTGATAGGTGGGATTTTTTCGGGCTAGCCTCTTTGTATTCATGTTTGTATCTTGTAATGTTTTGTTAGTTTTTTTTTTCTTTTATTTTTTTAATTTATATTATGTTGTTTAGAAAAAGGAAAATCTTGATAAGTGAAAAAAATATATATATACAAAAACGGGCCTTATATTATGAACCAAAAAAAATCACAATTGTTAACAAAAATACACACAATTTTAATCTTAATTCACATGTAGCTACAAAACATGTAATTCATAAAAACTCATTTTCAATAAAATAAAATTAGAATTGTACTAAATTTTACTTATGAGTGGTTGCTTTTATAGAAAAGTTTACATTTTTACACGCAATTACAAGGTATGCAACACATGTGACAAAAAGCTGAAAAAGGGTTAGATGAAAGTTTAAAAAATTAAAAATATCTAAAATCACTATTTTATCCTTACGTGGACAACATATGCACCATGTTAGTGGTGTATTTTAATGCATGCTAGAGCTGAGGAAGGACAAGTGTAACTAGTTTCAAAATCAAGAACTATATAGTTTCATGTAAAATTTATGATAGTAATATGCTATTTTATGTTAGTTTATTCAAAATGTATGGAAACCTTTACTTCTAATATTATATTATTTTTTATATGAAAAAATAATAAATAACATTCAAGTCATTTATGATAGCTTTCAATTTCAAGATAGTACCTCTTTATCTTCGTTACTCTCAACAAAATAAGTAATTTTTGGCAAATCATAGTACCGTATATGTACATTACTGAAAAAACAAATTAGAAATATTTGGATATTCTTTGTTTTTCTTTTAGATAAATGAATTTCTAAGGTAAAAAAAAATTATGTTATCTAATTCGAAAATAATAAAGTAATAAAAGGAGGTTCCAATCAGTTACCTACCAAGTTACAACAAAACAAAATTAGGGATTAAATATTACTTATTAATTATGTTAGTTTTAAACATTTAATTTAGAAGTCGTACCTCTAGATCTTGGTTACTCTCGACCAATTCATCCTTTCTCTCGCTTTCTCTGCCGCATCTTCTAATTTCAACTTTTTTAAGTGCTCTCATATCAAAAATGGTTGTGGCAGGTGTGATTAAATTTTCAAACCTCTCACAATCTTCAATCTCTATGCTTTCAACAGCTTCAAATCCATGAATAAAGTTATTTCCAGCATCTTTTATCCTCCACACCTCTCTAAGCTTCCCTAATTCCTTCAAATTAATGCTTCTCAACCTGCTGCTGCTAACTTTATCCGTTTCACCAACACATCCCATGTCGATGTCGAATATTACTTCAACAGAATCACACCATGAAACATCAAGCTCTTCTAGATTATTGAATAATGGCATTGGATTGCTTGGGAGAAGATTCACAAGACTATCACATCCCAACACTTTAATGCTTCTCAACCTGCTGCTACAAACTTGTTCTTCACTTTTACCAGCACGTCCCAAGTCAGTGTTAAATAACACTTCAATGGAACAACAACTTGTAACTTTAAGCTCTTGTAAATTTTTCAAGAATGGAAATGGATTGCATGAAAAAAACTTCTCAAGACTACCACATCCCGTCACTTCAATGCTTCTCAAGCTGCTAGGTTGCTTGATTTCACCAAAATCCATGTTGAACAAGACTTCAATGGAACCACAATACTCGACCGTAAGCTCTCTCAATGGGCAAAGATTACTAATACTAAACTGAGGAGGCCATATCTCCTTCAAATTCTTCATATCAGAAACATCCAATTTCTCCAGTTTAGGAGTCGTATCCTGCAAATTAATTATGATATGTCATCCATTAAATACTTTTAGTTGAAAAGCTTGTTGAAATTATTTTATTTACATAAAAGTATATACTTACCTCTTTGTTAAAGAGAGATTGCATGCTGGAAATATCACTCGACCAATAAATGCTTGTAATTTTTGGAAGGCGTTCAAGTTGCAACTCCATGAGACGTGGCAACTCAATTACATCAACTTTATTGCAGAAATGCAATAACTCTGGTAGCTTAGCCAACCTGAGATACTTTAAGTTGGAAAAGACATCAACGTAAGTCTCCGTATGTATGACTGCTTCCATTTTTAGGCATTCGGAAATTTCCAGATACTCTAGCTTTGACAAACTCGTTGCAACACTCGGCGTGAAAAGGTATTTCAACTCTGCACATTTTGAAACTACAAGGATTCTCAACTTGTAAAACGAAAAGTTTCGAGAAGGATGCGGGGGACGCGGGAATTCCACATCAACATCTTCAAGAGTATCCATATCATTCACTTGTAGATAAAGTGCATGTGTGATTTTAAACAGCTCGTTGATTTTAGATTTCAGTATTTCTTCTTTGTTGGTGACCAACTTCAAGCTGTTTTCATATGAATGCGTTTCAACTTGCCTAGTGCGCAGCGCGTTTCTAACTTCTGTAAAATTACATCCCACTGAGAGCTTGAATCTTTGAAGTTTCTCATAAGACATGTTTTTCATATGAGCATTGTTACCAATAAATTCAAATTCTAATGCACAAAGTTTCTTTGAACGCTCTGCAAGTTCACTACAGTTGTTGTCTGTGAAGCAGCATGCTTTTTCATGATAAGGTATCATGTAAAGCTCTTCAAGTTTCACTAAGCTTCCCAAGACACCATCATCTATAACAAGATTGTAACAACCTGTTACATCCAGTAGCCTTAGCTTCTGCAAATTTCCGAATGTGGAAGGTAGGATTGTAATGCCAGAATTAGCAAAGCTAAGCACTTCCAGATTCGAAAGATTTCCAATACAAGCTAAATCAAACATCAAGGAGCATTCATGGAGAAAAAGAGTTCGAAGGTTGGCGGAGCACTGAACAGATGTGGGAACTGCTGGATAGTCCAACTTCTCAAATGCAATAACTTGAAGCTTTTTCGTTCCTTCATAAAAGTCTAGAGGAAACCTTAGCGACTCATTTCCGTGCATAAGTCTCAAAAGTGAAAGGTTTGGAAACTGAAATTCAATAGGAAACTCAGACATGCCCTCGCATGCTAACGAAATTTGCTTGCAGGACTGGCTCATACTATTAGCTTCACTCAACTTTGAGAAATCATCTTCATGGTGAATGATCCAACATCCCTCCTGATCACCACCTTTAGAAACAGTAGCTACCGCAAATGCAAGCACAAGATCATGCATTTTCACACACTCATAGTCATCAGTGTCACCATCCATCAACAAATATGCATTTCTGAGATTGCCGACACTCGTTTGTGTGCTGCCTCTAGCATCTTCCATGGTAGAAACATTGTTTAAAAGTTTCAATCCCCATGCATATCTTGTGAGATCTTCTATGGGGATATTAGAGTCCTCAGGGAACAAGCCACAAAGCCGAAAAATTGCTTTATCTTCTTGTTTTAAATTATTGTAGCTCATCTCAATAATTTCTTGTACATTCTTATCAAGATCATTATTCTTCAGACACTTGAGTGTATGTCTCCATAAGCTCCTTTTCTTTTCACATTTAAGAGTTGCAGCAATGATTTTGATGGCAAGGGGCAAACAACCACATTTTTTGACAATTTCGCATCCTATTTCATAGAGATCACGATCTTGTTCGGCTGAAATCTCTGCTTTTTGACAAAAGAAATCACGTGCTTCATTTTCCTTCAAGACATCAACCTCAACTACTTCAAGAGCAGAATCAGCATCAACTGCAATTTGTCGGCAAACTTTTACATCTCGCGATGTGGCAGCAACCTGAACCCCATTTGGCAAAGGACACGCTAATCCGATATCTGCCAGTAGTAATCTTCTCCCACACATCGTCCAATATAACCAGACTCTTTTCATTACGCTCTGAAAACTCTCTGAATCTTTTAGAAAGATAAGTAGCCATTAGCGTTTCATCAGTTTCGGTTAGCGATTCACCTGTGTGTGCTGATACGGCCTTCTGAATTTTAAGCAAGTTGGGAGTTTTCCCAATAACTACATCCACAATCCAATTAAACATCTTGTTATCATGTCCAGCCTCTTTCAGTTGTTTCATCAGCGTGGTTTTCCCCACACCACCCATTCCACACAAGGCTATCACTTGAGTCTTACCATCATCATGTTGCAAGAGCTTCAATGCGTCATTGAATGTCTTTACTCTTGAGTCGAACACATTTTGGGTATTTCCACCTGATGCTGATGTTGATGTCGGACGTTTGAAATCGACTCTTCCAAGAGGTATTTGATTATCCTGCCACTTGATATGGTTAGTACTTTCTTCAATAAGACGGTCGATATCCTTGATATGGGTCTTCAATAATATCAGCTTTGCCTGCGCGACTACTTTTTGACATTAAAGCATCCATTGTCGTTACATGGAATTTTTTCAACTTCTTTCTTGATGTTTTCTGCTTCTTCCAACCACCCCGTTACACGATCAGGTATCTCTTTATTGTTTTCACGGTTTCTTCTCAAATGCTTGTCGTTATCAACTCTTTGACTGTCCAAAACCTTCATTTTGTCTTTCATTTCCTTCACACGATCGGCGGAGGAAGTGAGATTTCTCAACTTTTGCGTAATATGCTCCGCCAAGAGCTTCACAACAGGACCAACGATTGCAGATACAACTTCCATTTTCCTGAGTCATAGAAATTATATAAACAAAATTAGGGGTGGCAATTCCATAAACAAACGATAGGAAAATAAACATGTTAAGCTTGGGTCTAAAAACATGGTTAGTTCACATGGTTGGTTTGTTGTGATCAAAACACGACTGAACTACCAACAAAAGGGATGAGAATCTTATTACAGTCGTATTCATACTTTTCGATTGCTTATTATTTTCTGCTTATAAACAAGTACTTATAATCAAGCTACTTAAAATTAAACTCTCTGGTTAATAATGAAAATAACAATTTGTTACAAAATTTCATTCAAATCAATCTATCAAATACATATAAGGTCAAATATTAAAGTAAAAAACCTAGCTAATATTAATTTTACCTCAAATAAATAAGCATGCATATCAAAAACTTATTTATTTTAACTAAAAAAAATAAGCAATAACTTAATCTATAAGACTATAAATAAACAGATCTATTTCTCCTTAGATTAGTACATGTATCAAAGTAGTGATGCATTATACTTAAGAAAGTTACATAACTCGTAAACTAAGAAAAGTACAAATATATGCTGTCTACAATCAGTAACTTATGTAGAAGATATATGCTAAATTAAAATGTTAAAAATACCTTATACAGATTTCAGTGATTTCACCAGCTAGCTCTCAAGGATCAAACAATGTTTACTGAACAAAAACAAGTTTGGTTTCAAATTTCAAATTTCAGGAGTGTGAAATGAAGCAAGCATTGAGTGTGGTAGATTAAGGGGAGTAAATTATGAGAGAGATAAAATTGTAGCTAACTTTCTGCATGAATAGACTCTTCATAGCAGACCATGCTTTATTGACTTTAAACAGTACCGTATTTACTCACGTGAAATATACTTCATTAGTCGTTACATGGGTACAATTATTTGAAAAGTTTTGTTCGATTTATATAAGTTGTATTTGAATTTCAATATTAGGGGATTGCATATATCCTTTAAAAATACTCAAAATATATACAACTTAAACTTATTTTTTATATAATAAAGAATAATCAATTCATTCCTTATTAAAGAATAATTTAATTATTTTAATATATTTTTTAATAAAAAAAACCTAAATACTTTCTAGTTTAGCACATTTTTCATTAATATTCTTTTTTCTAATCAGATGTATAAACAAATAAAAGATAAATGTACTTTTTGGCTTTTGATTTATACTTTTGAACCTAAAAGAAAATCAGAAAGAAAAAAAAAACACCTTTTGCCTTTTTCACCATATCGACAGTGAAGAAAAAACCATTCCCGTGTCCATCTCATATATCTCCATACCTTAAGAAACCACCACAGATGGTCACGATTCTACTTAAATAGCACCCATTCACAGGAAATCGTTAACTTAAGAAGCATTCCCAAGCTCCCAGATCAAGTCACGATCTGCTTCTTCTTCTTATTTTCAATTCACCAAAACTCTAAAATCGAGGATATAGTTTACGATTCGGGTATATTTCAGATTTGTGTTTGTTTAATTGAGGAGTCTTGGCTTGGATAAGCTTACTTTAAAACCTAACTCATGATTGTAGGTTTAACTTGTTGGTTGTTTCAACTCTGTTCCCGTTTGGTGTAGATAATCATTGAGTACCGGATATCACTTAAAATCGTGTTATCACTTCCAATAGAGACTATTCGACCCTAATGCCTAGGTTACACGAATATCTTTACGGGATAAGATCAATTGTTGTTCTTGTTTTAGGTACAAAGCAAGAACATGTTCGCTTTCAAGTGTTTTTGTTTCGTGTGTTTTCCCATGCAGATGTGTTTCCCATTTATAGGAATTGATTTACTCTTAGTCAATAGAATTATGAGAATGTCGGCCAATTAATCTCATCATAATGCTCCTCCATTATATCAATAGTAGTTACAAGACTAAATCATTATAGCCTTAAATGTGAGTTTGAAATTACCCATTAATAGGTCAAGAAAGCATTACAAACTAATTCCAGCAAAGGTGTGGTTCACCCATCGGAAATACTCATCAGTATGTTCAATAACCTACTAATGATTTCAATCTCTGATTGATACCACTTGCTAATGAGCATTCACTCTCTGAGGAGAATTGCTCTCTGATGAGATAACTCACTAAAGGATTGAACCTTCTGGTGAGTTACTGTGACAATCCGTCAATTTTCCGGCTATTATTTATATCAGAATATGCGAGTTATTTATTTTCTGACCATTATAACTCTATAACGAGAAGTTATCTCCTGTTTTCCAATGTCCCGGCACCACACGCGTACCGACACCAAAATAAAATTTGCACGAAATTTATTTTCTATTGTCAAAGTAATAATAATACCATATTAATCCACTCGTCAAAACGTCTCCGAAAATATAAAATTTATAAAATACGGATACCCGAAAAATATTCTACATAATTAAACGTTATCCTGTACGGAACAAATTATACGGTACGAGGTACATAATATACATCTAATAATAATAATAATAATAACCCTTAATAATAAAACAAATATCTCTTTGTCTTCCTCTCCCATTCACGACAAAAACAAAGATCAGGAAACCAAAGATATGCAAAATCTCATCTTCAACCTCTCACTACCCTAGCCTACGCCCCCATAGGCCGAATCTTCCCAAGAGAGAATAACCCAACATATTCATCCATCATATCCTCCTCTTTCATACCAAATCCATGAAAGTTTTTGCTTCACAATCCTCACTTTGATACTCTTGCTACATCAAGTACGAATCCAAGGGAAATCAAGATATAATCACTCAAGAGAATCATATCTTCACCTCAATCCATCTTGAGCAAGTCCAAGATTCGCCTAAGATTTTGGAAGCTAGCCAAATTTGGCTTCAAACCAAGACAAGAGAAGAAAGATAACCAAACTCCTCCTCAACATACTCCTACATTTATAGTCGAATTGCAAAAGCTCCAAAACAGTTTCTCATCACCACTTTTACAAAAATTAGGGTTTGGTAAATCAAAGGGCTTTTTGAAATTGATTGAGGGGTTTTATTCTTGGGTGAAAGAGGAAGCTATCCCAGAAGTTAATTGGTCTAAATCAAGCCGGGTCACCTCCAATCGAAGTTTTTTTTTTGTATTCGGTTTTCATACTCACTCGACCCACTTTGGGAATATTGTAAGAACATTAATCTTATTAATAGTTTCAATCCATTATATTACAATTTTGTCTGATTCAAATTTAATTATTTATTTTATTTTTTCTATTTTATTTTGTTGCCGATTGGTAAATTAATCACAAAAACATTGGAGGTATAATTTTAGTGAAACTAGTTGGCTAAAATATTGATTTGTAAAAAAAAAAAAAAAAAAAAAAGAAGAAGAATTGTTGTCTTGGTTGTTGTTGATGTCAAAACGCAGGAAATATTAGAACCTCGAAATGATGATAAAATAATTATTTGGTTTTGATTTTGATTTCGTTCGATATATAATTTTTTTTCTTTTCGACTGTGTTGCATTTGAGCCTAAGTCAAAACATACATATTTTTGTTATAATAAAGATAATAGAAGAATTGATGTAATCAGTTGGCGCCTTAAGTTTATAAAAATGAGTTGGTGAAACTACTTTTGAGGTGTGTTGGCTGTGGCTTATCTTGGCTACTCATTCTTGCGATACCGACAACACCGAGAGGTCTCGAGTTCGAGCCTCGGCATGGCCAAACCCACCCTTTCATATTTTGGTTCTCATGATATTACTGTAAAATAATAAAATGTAGGAGCAAGTTATAAAATAATACAATACATAATAAAATTATAGCAAGTGAAATCTTTTATTTCTTTATTTTCGTAATATCCTAGTTTACTAAATTTGGTAACTATTTGAAATGGTTAATGTTCAGTGAACTCAATTTGGGTGGATATTTGTTAAAAGAATTGGATAACTATTAAATTGGGTTAGGCCTAATGGTGTTTTGGATTAAGTATGATTTGGGTCAAAATTGTGGTTCTTGTTGTCAAAGGCTGCAGCCCAACTCACAGCCAAAACGCAAGCCCAATAGGCTAAGGGGCGTGGACACAAACCTAAATGAAACATAATTTTTAACTTTCAATTCATATATAAAAATTTTAGTGATATATAAAACCAAAATGCGTAGCAATGGGTAACGACGACTTATTAATTTTCCGGCCTATTCCGTCTACTTGTGCTCGATCTAATTATAATTAATTAAACATGTTTCATAAATGAATTTCAAACTATAAACAAAACTTGGAAATCTATTTGTTTAGATAAAATGAGTTTTACACCTAAGACTATAAATCAATATTTTTGTGTTACTTAATTCAATTCTAAATCTAGATGTAAACATATTGTTAAAAATATAAACTCATAAACATCACTTACAATTATTAATTTGAGTATTAAACTTGGTAAAGTTTTTATAAAACTTTGACAATGATCTCCTCGAACAAATAAAGCTATACACGGGTCATGCCCAAATTTTCCAAAAACTTACATTTATAACTAATAATAGTATTTTAATATAAACTCTTTTAAAACCATCACTTATAGTACGATTTAATATACTATTATCATTAACTAGTATTAATCATATATAAATATACTTTTAATGACTTTTAATTATAATCCATTAACTTGTAATGTTATATATAATTATTTTTCGTACATCGTCTTTCGGTTGCCATCGAACCGAAGATTCGTCAATGATATTTTCTTTATGTACTTATACACTTCCATGAGCCAAAATCTACAAAAATTATATTAAACGTAAATATTTGCCACACATGCAACAACAAAACTTTTATTAAATCTTGTCGAGTCATAATCATGAATAAAGACTAAATTTGCCATACTAATCTAGGTCGCGTGTCGGTGCCATCCAATAATTCTATTTTGACTGCTGCTTTAGACTGCTTTTTGCCAAGGTGAGTATTCACAGCCCCCTTTTTACTGTTTTACTTATTTGGGGTGAAATGCATGATTATAAACTTAAATTGTTTTCTGAAAACTATTTGATATATTTTGAACCCTTAGACTTAATTATAAATATATGACTTGTTTGAACCTAATGGACCGTACGTCCTTGACCTAAAGTCTCCCATGTTCGGAGCAGTGCCGAGTCTCCCATGTTCGGAGCAGTCTTAATTGATAGTATATAATAGTTGTTATGATGTACTGTTCGTACATTCGCATTGTTAGTCCCCTATTGGTTTGCCTTTCGCACTCCAATTATACGTACCGTTAGTGCGGCCTCCTTGTGTGGGGCAGTAGATAGTATGAGTAGCGCTATTAGAGGTCGACCAACCTCTCGTTCCCTGTCTACGAACGCATATTATTTATTTTAGGGGCTTTGCGCATACTTTATTATATCTGGCGTTGTTTTGACTATATGTGCATTATTCACTTGACTTAAAATATGGAAATGTATGTGAATTCATATGTTACAAGTCTTGTATGGGCGGGATTTGTAACATAGTGAGTTGACAGGACATTTGCCAATCAAACCTTCAAAAATCGGTATTTTATTTTACATAAAACCTGTGTACTCACCAACTATTTTCATAGTTGACCCGTTTTCTCATGCATTTCAGGTGATCGTTGTTTAGCTTATATTATGAAGATTTTAAATAAAGGAGTCGTCACAAGTTATCTGGTCGTCATGTAGTAAAATGTTATCTTTTGAAAGTCAAACTTTATGTTTCAATTGCCAAGGTCGGTTAGAACCTTGTTGTAATGTTACAATATTTCTTAAAATTTAAATTATGGTATTGTACTATATCTCTTTGCGATGTATATTGATTATGTTACACCTCGCGTTTCCGCCTCCGGCGGGGTGTGACAGTTACTCCCTGATTAGAACTTCAAACCTTAACTTACTGATGAGACCATCAGAAACATAAAACCACTAAGAGATTTAGGGTAGTTAGGGACTTAATGGGTGTATACACCGTACCTCAAAGCCCATTTCTAAGTATGATCATATCCCTTAATTGAACTAAAATTCCAACATAACCAACAAGTATGGGCTTTTAGCGCCTAAGTTATGATTGTAAAGAATATTTAATTAATTTATTGATTACAGGTGAAAAAATTGAAAGCTTTGTTGGAGATTAAGATCATATTATTATAAGATTAAAAATTAGTAATTAATTGTTCTAACAATGTTTCTGGAATATCTATAATTGATTACATTATAAAATCAATGACTTATAAATTTAAGATTTACGGAGTCTTTGACATGATAATTATATGATTATTTTGATTTTTATGTTTTATTGTTTTGGGTATATAGACAAACTAGTAGTTGTGTGTTGGGATTTGCTTATTAGATATGCTTATGTTTTATGTAATAAAAAGAGGCACTTGATTTCATATTGTGATGTTAAATGTGATGCAGGTGATTCTAGGATGGTTGTCGACAAACATTATTACGTCAACAAAACCGTGTTGACATTAGGTTTTTCATCTGTTTGTTTCAAACTTAAACCGTATATAGAGGACAAAGAAAGTTGTGGTAGGCTGGTAGCAGGGTGCTTGAACCACCAAAGAAGAGCTAAAACGTCACATACTGAAGGTATATAGATGCACAACTTGATTTACTTCAAACGTATCTTCCCTAGGTGATTTACTATTTTTAAGTTGAGTAACTTCAAGGTTAGATGATGATGATGATGATAATGATGTACTATTCTATATTAAATCATGTTAAGTTTAGGTTATGTGATTATGAAAATGGATGTGAATGTTGAGAGAGCCCAAGATGTTATTATTAATAAGAATTGTGCAGGGTAGAAAAGGGTGCTAATAGTTTGTGTCTAGAGTTTAGATATACATGGTTATTGCTTTGGTGTTTTGTAAGTTGTTAGAACTAGAACTTATCGATCGTGAATTGCCTGCAATGTATATTGTCATCCAAATTTTGTAAGCTTTTAATATGAAGGAGTGTTTGGGTAAGGTTATTAGATATGTGATTATTGATAAAATGGTTTTTGAATAAGCCAAAAGTTGAACCGTCAAACCGTGCCAATAAAAAGGTGAAAAGGGACTTCATATTGGTGTTTAAGTCCGCGTTTAGGATTTGTCTATTTCATCTTTAAGTCACTCTTTTTTTGTTTTAGGCCGAGGTTGTGTGTCAATGTTTCAAGTCGCATTGTGATATCTGTAATGAATCTACGTGTTCTCAATCGATAATCGAATATAATGACCTTTTGTAATGTGTCTTTTTTTATGATGATGGAGAGATTTAATAAAGGAATTTTTTCAAGGAGCCAAGGGATTTTTATGTGATACTCTTGGATTGGAAAAATGTTACCTAAAGAAAGCCTTTTATAGATTAGACGGTCCAAATTTTGGAACCAGTGTGATTGTGAGCAACTACATACATGCCATACCCCTGACTTGATCAAGGGTCTTAAAGTATATACCAATGCTCGCAACATAATTTTGCTCTTTCAAGAAGACAAAGTCAGCGATCTCCAACTTCGTAAAGACTGTAATGGGATGTTACACAGTTCCACCCATGAGGCATTCCAGTGTCATCAATCTTACTGACCAAATTGAGGTAATCATTCATCAACCATAGACCATGTAAAGAAAAAAAAGGTGATTTAAGTTATTATTTAACTTAAGTTTTTATTTTATATGTTTAGTTGTTTACTTGATAAGAGGACGGAAGTGTACTGTCGTGTAAAATGGAATTCAAATATTTAGTGCAAATTCAGGATGACGAAGGTGAAACAAGATGAGTAGATGAGGTAATCTAATCTTTATATAATTAAAAACTTGAACCTATCTTAACTATATATAAAAGCAAAATGGTCAAAGTGAAAAATGTTGAAATGTTGAAAGTCAATGATGTTGAAAATGAATGTTGAAACTTTTGTAAAACATTAAAATGAAAATGTTGAAAATGAATAGTTATTATCGAAATGTATACATTGTATTCATTGCACAATACTAATGTAATTGAAAACTTGAAACTAAAACAAATTGACTTTGGAAATACTAAGGCAACAAAGCAACACATATTTACACACATAAAAAACAAACATTATAATCTTTTCTCTGTCAAATAACAAACAATTTTCTCTAGCAACACCGTCCGCTCCTCCTCCCGCCACCACCCCCGTCCTCCGCTGCCAGAACCATTGCTTTTGCCGCAACCCACAACACCACCTTCAACCCTACCACTGAGACCCCCACACCACCGTCACCATCGAATTCTCCATGTTTTGATGATTTTGGTAAAGATTTTTATTATTTTTTTTAGATCTGTATATTTCATTTTATGAATATGTGTTTTTAATTTTTATTGACAAGTTTGTTTCAGATAATGCATTTTTGCCTCGTCAGTATCTTCTATGTCATCACGGGAATCTGTTGTTGCCTCCGAAAATGTATAAAGCTTGATGTGTAAGGTTCTTTTTATTTATATTATTTTTTAATAGATCCATATAATTTTATACATATATGAGTTTTATAATATTCTTGATGATTTTTTTATTCAGATCTGTTGCTGCCGACGCCGCCTTTTCCGAATCCGCATTACGCGGATGCCAGAAATGTTACTTTGTTAGTTTTGTGTAATTTTTTGATGATTTTTTTTTATTCAGATTTGTTTTCAATTTCTTTTTGTATTTTTATTAGTTTGTTAGTTTTGTGTATATTGGAAGAATATAAACATTTTTGAGTATGCTGATAAGTTATGTAAATTATGTTGATACTTTTGTAAATTTTGATGATGTAAATTGTTATATGGCACAAGTTATCCCACCCCCCCCCCCCAAAAAAAAAGAAAAAGAAAAAAAGAAAACCGCCCCTTCTATTTTTTTTTTCAATTTTATGATTTTTTATTTTATTTTTGATTTTTATAATTTTGTTTATATCAAAAAACTATAAACCTGAAAGTAAGGAACAGAAAATATAAAGTTTAATAAGTAAGGAACAGAAAATATAAAGTTTAATAAGTCAAACGCTTAAAACTATAAACCTGAAAGTAAGGAACAAAAAATATTAAGTTTATCAGTTTCTATTCTTTATAATGGAACTCGGTATCTAGCCTTGTACCGAATAAAGTGTAGGCGACGTTGTGATAGGTGTGGTTCTACCTTGTGGAAGAACCCGGTGTCTAGCCTTATACCGAATAAAGAGTAGGCAACGTTGTGAAGGCTTCTCCGCCATAAGGAGTTGGTGTCGTGTAGTGATTACGAACTCTCGAGTAGGTGACTCGGGGAGTGGAGTAGGGCAAGGAAGGTGTCCTTGTAGCCGAACCACTATAAACACTCGTTTCGTAGTTATGTGTTTCTTACTCTTCATCTTTCCATTACACATTTACATATCTTTCTATCAACGTCGAACATACACATCCAAATAGATTGACATAAGTCGATCTAAATATTTTAAAACAAAGTTTTTAATTAGTAAAACTATTCAACCCCCCTTCTTGTTTTCCACACACGCGAATTAGTGATGATGGTCTCAAATTCAGCAAGTTGGATCGTTTCTTTGTAACATCTGAGTTCATGGCAAATTGGGATAATTTATCAGCGGTGACTTTGTTTAGGAAGAGATCAGACCATTGTCCCATTGTCCTCAAGGACATGGATCTTGACTTCGGTCCAAAACCATTTAGGGCGTTCGATTTTTGGCTCGAAGACGGGGAGATTGAAAATGTGTTTAAAATGGCGTGGGAAAAGCCTGTGAGGGGCTCTAGGCCTGATTGCTTGGTTCGTGATAGATTTAAAAATGTAAAAGAGGCTTTATAAGTTTGGAGTAGGGCAAAGTTTCGTGATACTAAACAACATATAGAGTCATGTAAGAATGCGGCTATGAGATGGGAACTAGAGGCTGAATCAAGAAGTTTAAATGAGGAAGAGGTGAAGGTTTAGATGGAAGCAAGAAAGGCGTGGTTTGATAAGGAGAATGAACAGAGTAGTATTTTAAAGAAAAAGGCAAGGTTAAGGTGGGATGTCGAGGGTGACGAGAACTCAAGGTTCTTTCATAATATGGTGAAAAGAATATGCGACAAAAATAATATCCGTGGCCTCATGATCGATGGAGTTTGGTGCGAAGATCCTGGGAGAATAAAAAATGAGATATTTGACTTTTACAAAAGTATTTTATGTGCTAATCATAACAAGAGGCCGAGCTTCTCAAATGACCGAGTTCCTAAGCTTTCAAATGAGTATGCTTGTAGCTTGGAAGAACCGTTTTCAAAAATTGAAGTCTGGAACGCGGTTTGTGGGTGTGGGAGTGATAAAGCGCCAGGACCAGACGGCTTCAACTTTAAATACATTAAGTATCATAAAGGAAGATGTTCTAAAGGCGGTGTGTTGGTTTTGGGAAAAAGATGAATTTTCAAATGGTGTAATTCTTCTTTTGTAACTCTTATCCCGAAGGTGGTAGATCCGTTAGGTCTTGGCGACTTTAGACCTATTAGTCTCATTGGAAGTATTTATTTGATTATAGCAAAAATTCTAGTAGAAAGGGTCAAAAAAGTGATTGGTATGATTATTGGTGAAGTTCATAATGCTTTTATTGAGGGGCGATATATCCTAAATGGTGTGCTTATTGCAAATGAGACTATGGAATTCTTGAAATGCAAGAAGATGAAAGGTCTCATTCTTAAGGTGGATTTCGAAAAAGCTTACGATAGTATTGAGTGGACTTATCTTGTGGAGATTATGGAGCGAATGCGTTTTGGTAGTAGGTGGCGCAAGTGGGGGATGGCTTGTCTTAGGTCGGCATCAATTTCAATTCTTGTCAATGGATCTCCGACAAATGAGTTCTATATGGGTCGCAAGGTGCGACAAGGTGATCCCCTATCTTCATTCTTGTTTATTCTTGCGGCGGAAGGGCTTAATGCATTATTGGTAGAAGCGGTTGATAAAAATATTTTTAAAGGGATACGTGTAGGTGAGGATGAGGTAATGGTATCACATCTCCAATATGCCGATGACATGATTGTTTTCGGAGAAGGAAGTAGGGAAAATGCTTGTAATCTTATGATTGTTCTCAAATGCTTTGAAGAGGTGGCAGGATTGAAAATTAATCTTCGTAAAAGTAAGGTGTACGGTGTTGGTGTGGATGGAGTAGAGCTAGATACAATGGCCCGGTTCGTGAGGTGCAGGGTGGGGGAGTTCCCATTTATTTATTTGGTGCTACCTATTGGGGTTAATATGAGGAGAATTTCAGCGTGGAATGGGGTGATTGATAGATTCGAATCTAGGCTCTTCGAGTGGAAGGCAAGAGCAATGTCGTTCGGGGGAAGACTAACGTTGGTGAAATCCGTACTTAGTAGTTTACCACTATATTATTTCTCTATGTTCCGCATCCCGTCGAGTGTTATTTTGGCCCTTGAGAGAGTGAGAAAAAATTTCTTTTGGGGTGGGGTAGGGGGAACAAAAAATGTCGTGGGTTAAATGGGATAGGGTTATATCTTCTTATGGGGATGTGGGCTCAACATTTGGTCATTAAAAGTAAAAAAATTAGCGCTTTTAGGAAAATGGTGGTGGAGTTTTAGAACCGAGAGTGATAATCTGTGGTGTAGAGTTATTAGAAGCATTTACGGTAGTGATGGTGGGTGGAAAGGAATGGGGGGATCTCGGGTTGGGGGTGGTGGTGTGGAGGTCGATATTATCAACGTAGGTAAGAATTTAGATAGTATGGAAGGGGGGTTTTCTAATCATTTCGTCAAAGAAGTGGGGGATGGACTTTAAACATCTTTTTGGTTGGAAAGTTGGGCCGGTGACATGCCTCTATGCAGTCGCTTCTTAAGATTGTTTCACTTAGAAAGAAATAAAGATGTTATGGTGGGTTGTAGGGGTAGATAGGTAGATGGAGTGTGGGAGTGGGTGTAGGATTGGATAAGACCTCCTAGGGGTAGGGCGGTTGGAGATTTAGATAACCTCATAGAGCTGCTAGAAAATGTTAGGTTTACTCAACATTGGGTGGATAGATGGAAATGGAGGATTGACCCAAATGGGGTGTTCTCGGTTAGATCTTTGGCTCGTTGGATTGAGGAAAGGCAGGTTAATAGTTTGCCTAGGGTATTTAAGACGGGGTGGAATAAGATCGTTCCAATAAAAACTAATGTGTTCGTATGGAGGGCGGTCCTTAGAAGGCTCCCGGTTCAGGTGGAACTTGACAATAAAGGTATTGATCTTGATTCTATTTTATGTCCAAGCTGTGATAATGTAGTGGAATCAGTAGATCACTGCTTGGTGTTGTGTGAAAAATCCTTGAACGTGTGGGATATGATTTTTTCTTGGTGGGGAGTCGGTCCAGTGAATGCCTTTACGCTAAAAGATATGCTATGTCCTAGAGGGGGTATCATAATGGAAAAAGAGGTGAGAGTTCTTTGGCAAGCTGTGTTATTAGTTGCTGCATATTATATATGGAAAAGTAGGAATATGAGAATTTTCAAAGCGAAGAATGAGAGCAGCTCAAAAGTCTTCCAGGACGTACAAATTAAGACGTTCGAGTGGATCACCAGAAGATCCAAAAAGCACAAGTTTCCTTGGGAAAAATGGATTGTGAGACCTGCACTATGTGGGACACCTGATGTGTAGGGCCTCTAATGTTGTTGCGTCAAGTTATTTTGTTTTTTTTCCCTTGGTGGTGGGCTTGTTGGTTTAGCTTTTAGTGTCGGGGTCGAGCCTTGTGTTTTAGTTTTGTTTCATGTGCCTACATTCTCATATCTCATGCGTTTGTAGTATGTGAGGAGTCTTAGTGTTTGTGTTTGGCTTTGTTTTTTGATGAGGTTTTGTTGTGTGCTGTTGTTTATTGTGTTTGCCTCTTGGGACATGTCCCAAAGGGTTTGTTCTTAGTTGTGCTTTGTTTTCTTAGTTTTAATAAAGTGCCTTTCAAAAAAAAAGAGAACAAAGTAGTACTGCACTCGCATATGTGTCTCCTGAGGAGACAAACAGACCGGGAAAGCCTAGAGATCCTGGAGCTGCGATCCAAGTTGACAGGTCAGCAGATTATGGATATAATTGACGAAAACATGGGTAGAAAGTTGTGAAAGGAAGTGAACATCCAAGAAGCTATTACAGCTGTACGCATCCCAGTTGTGAGGTGAAAAGATTTTTTAACGCTCTTATACTAGACGAATAACAGAGATTGTATATAAAGGCACACATGATCATCCCAAAACTCAACCTAGCCATCGATTTAGTGCTGGTGCTCTTATGTCATCACATGAGGAAAATCCTAATAAACTTTAGAGATGGCATTTTCACCCATTATGTCTAGGTCATTTTGGATTTATGTTTTATCTCAGGTTGTTTTAATGGGGCCAAATGAATGAAATTAGCTTTAATGGGATGGATCAATTGGGTAATCGGGTTAAAACATTGTTAAAATTTTAATTTTGGCCAAAAAGACTTTTTGTGTGAGCCTAGCAGGGCCTCCAAGCGTGATTTGATATGTGACATGAGCCCCAAGCAGACCATCTTGCGACCTTTAATTCCTATGTTTGTTTAACTAATCACTTTTATCTTTTAATCTTTATTTGGTTTGTACTTGATTATTGTTGAAGACATCTGTGCAAGTAATGGCCAAAATTCTAACTTAGATGTGAGTAGAACCTCTTTTTAATATCCTAGACAAGCAAATCAAGATGGTACAGATGATGTTGACGATGATGATGACTCATATTCGAAAAAGAGGTGATTAAGTTTGATGTAAGTTTGTATTTGGTACTATTAGTACGTTAAAATGCTAATCTTTTAATTATGATCATGTGAACGGAATTTGGAACCCTTGATATTACTCAAGTGGTCAAGCCTATCCGAGAGTCGTGTGTGGTTGTCCAAACAACCACTGAGGTTGATATACTGGATGATGGATATCGTTGGCGTATGTACAGCCAGAAAGTTGTGCGTGGCAATCCTAATCCTAGGCATGTATTCACTTAATATTCAAATAAAGATTGTTATAAAGTATCATATGTGGTAAACATATCAATCTATCTATTGCTAATGGCTCTCAAGATGTGTCTTATTGCAGGCTTAATTACACGGGTCATTCATGGTCAAATCATAAGTTGTCTCAAGGCTAAGAAAGTTTACTGATGGTCTTGCTTATATCAGAAGATTTGAGGGGGTCTTTGTGTATCTTATTCTCCTACATAATCCACCCCCTAATCTAGGGTTAGCAACACAACTGTGTGTACAGTCATTGTCTTACACTCTCTCAATATTGATCATTGTACTGATCTTCTTTCTTCTTTGTAACAGTCTGGTTATTGTCTCATTGATAATAACCTGACCTTGTAAACTTTGAGTATTATTGTTTGGCTCAATCTATGCCAACTATTGAGGTTTTGGTTTGAATAAAAGTATTGTTGTGATTCTGTTGTTGCTGATACTTTCTCACATGGTATCAGAGCGTCAGGCTCATAATCACGATTGATTCACTGTCCTAGGGTTTCTTCCTAGAAACTTGGGGATATCTCTTCCTGATCTTTCCGGCAACAATCAAAAGTAATTCTGGGTTTCAAAAGGTGGTCAATCTCGATTACCTTGCTGTATTGGGTGCTAATTGAAAAAATTAGGGTTTTCTCCAAAAACCCTAATTTTTTGAGGTTTTGGGTTGTTACTATTGGCATAATCGCTAGTTACCTCCTGTTTACAATTAGCCCTAGACTAAGTGAATCTAGGGTAATTGTGATTTGTTCTTTTCGCTGCATATTACTCTGTAAGTCTACTTTCATTCTCAAACAACAGTACTTAAGTCTTTGTGGGTGCAAACGGGTAGACTAACATCTTAATCTGCCACCTCTGAGTGGTATGAATACCTGCTCTGGTTTATCCCAATCCACTGGCTTGGTACTTGTTGTTTCTTAAAGTTACTTATTTTACTGTCTCTTATTGGTATATCTGTTTTTAGCTATTGCTTTTTTGTTCTGCTCTTATCTGTGTTATTTGCTTTCCTCATTGTTTGTATTATGGCTGTTGGTGATGATAATGCTGGTGGTGGTTCTTCCACTGAAATAAGCTTGTCTTTTGGTGATGCTTTATACTTACATCCAAATAACACTAATGGTACTCCTATTGTGTCCATCAAACTTACTGGAACAGAAAATTATAAAATATGGAATATGGCCATGACCTTTGCCTTAAGGAATCATAATAAGTTAGAATTTATTGATGGTACTTGCTTAAGAGATGACTCCAACCCTGTTCTTGCCAATCAATGAGATACCTGTAACTCTGTTGTGGTCACTTGGATTCTTAACTCTCTTAGTCCTGAATTGTTTGCTGGTGCTATCTATGCTAAAACTGCTTATGAAATGTGGAATGATCTTAAAGATACTTATGATAAGGTTGATGTGATAACATCAAATAGTCCTGAATATTAAGTGTCAATTTCCCCCGATAATGCTCGTTATTTATATCATTTATATGGATTTACGCTTGTTTTCCACTGTTTTCCACTTTCAGGTAAATTACGAGCATTGGAGCTAAAGAGACGCAGATATGGAAACATAACTAAAGATTTATCACAGTATGCCTATTTTGAAGAAGTTACAGCGTAACTCCTCTCTCACATTACGCCGTAACTATTGCGTGACCCAGAATACCAACTTATCAAGAGGTTACGGCGTAACTCTTCCCAAAGGTTACGACGTAACTCCATTAGGTCAAAAGAGGTTCCACGCCGCTGATACTTACGCCGTAACTACTGCATCACTTACGACGTAACCGAGTTTATTGAAGACTACAGCGTAACCACTAATAAGGTTACGCCGTAACTAGCAGATCTAGTGCATTTACGAAGAAATAGAAGGTTACGGCGTAACTCCTATATTGGTTACGCCGTAACCCAGATCTGGCCTATAAATACCCCACGAATTCCAGCATTTCTAATCATCCCATTCCACACAAAACACTCTGAGAACATGGGAAAAAGCTCAAGGCAGGTCTAGGGGAGCATACGGAGCTGTTTCCAAGGGAGAAGTCACTCCATTACTATAAGCTTTAGCGTTTTATATTTCTTTTACATTCAATTCATGTATTTCGTACCTTTGAATATTGAATTGATTTGCATGATTAATATGAGCGGCTAAGCACCCTTTGGTGCTAGCCTAGTTATGATTCCTTAATTGTTTTGTTTGCGTTTACCTTTACTTCCGTACAATTATTTCTAAGTGTATGCATGCATAGTTCTTTGGTAGTCACCCTTGATTCGGTAATTTTGAATTGCGGTAGAGGCCAATTGCCTAGGAGATATGACCAACTGACCCTAGGTGAGCAGACTGAGACGGGAAGGGTAAGATATAACCAACTGATGACCCTTTCTACTTGTGCGATTTGACCAACTGATCACCTATCGTTTGGATGAACTTAAGAATTGGAGGGTGTAGTGTCTAAGTTCCTAATGGCCGGGCACTCACTATTTGGAATCTAGCATGTAACGGTACTTAATGACTTGGCTTAGGGGACCAGGAACAACAGGACTTATGACGGTGCGCCTGATTTCTCCTGTGGTGGCATCTTTGCTGATAGGTTAGGGAGAATTGACCAAATGCTGTCCTCTCGAATTTGACCCCACCTGAAGTAATTGGAAGTAGGTAGACGTAGACATAAATAGCTAGGAGGATTGACTAGGTTAGCACCACTATTCCTCTATTGATTTCCCTTTATCCATTTATCTGCTTTTTTTTATTCTGCATTAGTAGTTTAATTAATTATATCCCTATTAAAACCATTTTTATTCTGTGACAATTAGACTTAGTAATAATCCAACACACGTAGCTCTTGGGACGACCTCGGCTTTACCATTTACTACACTACACGCGACCGGGTACACTGCCCGTTAGTGCACTAGGGTAGACCATCGGTGTAGCGAGACACTATAAATATTAAGACCTGGTCATTAAAACCTGCATCAAGTTTTTGGCGCCGCTGCCGGGGAGTGATTTTAGGATTTCATATTAAGTCTGTTTTCAATTTTCTTTTCTGATAATGTCCAATTTTCTTTTCTGATAATGTCAGGATACAAGACTCGCAGCTCGAAGCCTTTTCTGGCTACCCCATTTGCTGACCCGGAGAAGAAATTTCGAAGAAGGAAAATCTATTCTCCGGTTCCTATTCACAACATCTTCTCATTTTACGAGTTAGACCATTCAGATGCAGAACCGGAGGTCATCAATGAAAATAATATCGATGACCTAACTATGGAGCAGGATCTAGAGCGACCGAGTGAGAACTGCTAGCGAAGCTTTACTCAAGATTCTCACACTGAAAAATACTCTATTCCAGATCATATTATTCGAGAGTTACATGAACTTGAGTTTTCTGGAAACGAAGATGAGGACGCTCAGAACCACGTAGAAGAAGTTCTCCACTTGTCCTCTCTTTTCAACGTCAGAGTTACTCCAAGCTATTCAGTCACTGCAAGGATTTTTCCTATGACTCTTTCTGGGAAAGCGAAAAGATGGTATAACAAACTCCCTCACGATTGTAAAGGAGCATGGGATAAACTTAGAAAAGAATTCGTCTTGCAATTTTGCCCTCCTTAAAAAATGGCCAAGCTTCTTGGGAAAATCTATCAATTCGTTCAGGTTGGAGAAGAAACGCTTTACCAAGCATGGGAAAGATTTAATGAGCTTCTCTATCGATGCCCTACTCATGATTTAAACAAACATCAGATCGTATACGTCTTCTATCGTGGGATTAATGCGCGAACACGAGAACTTCTCGATTCACCAAGACCTATTCCTAGCATGACTCCTGATCAGGCCTTGGAATGTATTCAGCGGATTTCTGAACATTGCTACAAGTGGCACATGGATACAGGGTACGGACCGAGAGATAATTTCGATCATAAGGTAATGAAGACGATAACGAAGAAAGAATACAATTACGGGGAAATTTTCGAAAAACGAAGGTTGGAAAGAGAAGCTGAAGCATGCAAAGTTGAAAAGGTTAAGAGCGTGTTTGGGACCAAAACCGGGAGCAATCTTGAAAGAAAAATTCTCGACCACATCAGAGAATCTAAGGAACGAGATGATAAGATTGAAAAATTGATGAGGACATTCGTAGATAATACAATCTCTTCTCTCAAAATGCACGATGATAGGATTAAAAGATTGGAAAAGAGTGTTAGTTCATGTTCAGAAGCTATCTCTGATTATTTAGCAGCCAAGGAGGAAGAAGTTGTCCACACTGTAGAAACTATCCTAGAAGAACCTTTGACCTTTTCTGAAAAAGTTAAGCGACGAATCAGCATGGAAAGACAATCACTTCTGGACCAAACTTTGCTGGTAAATCCTCCTACTAATGATTCTGATAATACTAATCGTCATGATATTGTGCAGGAATTAAGTTATGATGAGACTATTCGCCTCAACGAAAGATGCTCAGCGGTTTTGAGGAACGAGCTACCACAAAAGGAAAAAGATCCAGAATGCTTTACTCTCCCTTGCTTTATCGGGAGTCTAAACATGTGTAATGCCCTGGCAGATCTTGGAGCTAGTATTAGCATAATGCCTCGTTCGATGTTTTTGCGTATGGGAATTGGTAACTTAAAGCCGGCCAAGATGAAAATTGAAATGGCTTATCGATCCATGCAATCGCCATTAGGAATTGTTGAAAATGTGTTGGTAAAGATTAAGAGATTCCTTTTTCTAGTAGATTTTGTGATTCTTGACATTCCGGAAGACAACAGGATACCTGTCATTTTAGGAAGACCCATGCTTACCACTGCTCACACTAAGGTGGATGTCTTTGCCGTAAAATTGACTCTTGAAGCTAATGGAGAAATTGCCACATTCGGACCTAATGAACATTTGTCTACCCCGGAGAAGGTATGTGCAATTGACCCAGTAGAAAATTTTGGTGAAGCTTTATAAAAATTTCATAGTGACCCCCCAGATCCGGGAGAGATAGATTCGGGGAAATATTTTGATGTTTTTGTCAACTTTGAAGAAGAAAACTTGGGAATTAGTTCCGACGATTTCTCAAGTGACATCGAGATGACTCATTGGCAAGATAACTCTGAAAAAACATTTTTGCAATTGGACCAACCACAATTTTATGAGATGGGGGCACGAATCCATCATAGGAATCCCTATTATCTGAAGATTTCATGCAAAATTGGGTTCATTGATTTTCACCCATTTATCGACACAGATTCCCTAGTTAACATTATCTCTAAGGAATGCTACAACCAGGTTATGGAAAAGGAGCTTAAATACAAAGGAAACAACTTCCTCGGGATTGCAACAAACATACGTGTTTTTGTAGGGACTCACTCGTTTCTAGTTGACTTTGTGGTTTTGGATGATGTTAGCGAGTTCGTGTCAGATGGGTTAACTGGGGTGATTTTCGGAAAACCCTTTAAAGAAATATCTGGGCTTGATAAAAATGAGAAGGAAGGACTGGTTTGGTTAAAGATTGGCGATGATAAAACTGTGTTCAAAATGCCAAGGACTGTCAAGAATTTTAAAAATTGGACTAAAAAACAGTTAAGTTATGTTCGGCCGCTGCTTGGTATTACTAACGAAGATAAGGCCAAAGGTTTTGATCACCCCTTCCAAAAGATCAAAATTTTTTACTTAGGGTGTTTAGAACTTGGAGAAAGGTACAAACGGGATGAGAATTTGATCAGCTGGCTTCAACATGTAGATTGCCAAGTCCACGAGATGACGAACAAGCACTTCTAGCCCCGCGGCTCTGAGTCTAACTTAAAGACTCGTTAATAAAGAAATTGCTCTTTCGGGAGACAACCCGAATAATCCATTTCTTTTGTTTTTATTTCCTTTCTGTTGGGTTTTGTGTTTTCTAACCATTTTTGCAGGAAACGAGGAACTAATTGCTGCTGCAGTTGCTGATCTGAACAGAGTTACGGCTAACTCATCTTGGTGATTACGCCGTAACCAACATTTTAGCAGCAGAATTCTTGACGCATTACCAAATACGGCGTAATACCATCTCAGTGGTTACGCCGTAACTACTCGCTTGACAGCTCATACCAGGTTTTGCCAGTTACGGCGTAACTCCCTCTTAGTAGTTACGACGTAACTTTCCTCTGCTTTAATCATTTCATTTTAAAACACAGTAACCTTGTATTAGTTTTTAAATGAACTTTGTGGCTGTGTTCCCTGTAAACCCTCACGAGACTTCACTCGTCCACTTGGGACACCAAGTGGTTTAAAAGGCTTGTTGCATTCGCTAAATGCAACCGTGATTCCTACGAAAGTGAGTTAGATTTGTTCTGCATTTCTTTCATTTTTTCTTTTTAGAATTATGCTTGTCGGTATTGTGATTTCAGGGATTGAAGTTTGCTCATGACACTTAAACGAAGGCACGGTTCTTTTTCGTGGGCCTTCTTCTTTTTGGAGCAAATTTCAGGGAAGTTCTCGCTCTAATTCTACCTTTCTCTTTACCTTTATTTTAATGCCTAGTACAAAAGGGACTTTGTACAATTCAAGTGGGGGGACGAGAGTAGAATTATCTCTTGAACTTTATTTCGCCCTCATTTTTCTAGTTTATTTTGAAAAATTATGCCGTTTTTAAAATTTTGACATGTTTTTCCGAACCTAACTAGATTAGACCTTAGCCGAGCACATACAACCCTTGACATTACATGGTGAGATTTGCCTTATCTGTTTCCAATATTTTACCCCAAATCCACCAAATTATGAGTGTGCAGGTAGCTTGTAAACTTTAGAACTTGGCCTTTGCATCATTTCGAGACCATAGACGAGGTATGTTGAGTTAGCTCGATGTATTTGGACTTTTCAGTTTTAGAGGCAATATTATAGGATTATCACCCCAACAGCCTACCATTGTGAGTCTATCGATTAGTCACCTCGACTTTTCGACCCCCATGTGAAACCTTTTTGTTGCACTTACCTTTAGTGCAAGATACCCCAAGATACACCCTTATAAGCCATTCCTTTCATTTTTCAACCCAATATGTTGTTTCGTTACACCCATACACCTTAGCCTACCCTGTAGTCTTTATTTGTGATCGGGAAGTCATAATTTTCCTAAGTTCAAGGTTCAAGTGGAAAGTTTTGGAAATTTCACTTTCATCGACGACATTTATGAAGATCATTGAAGACCCCCTGAATTCCCATTGTTCATCTCAAGTGGGAGGATGTTATGTTATGTTGAAAAAAAGAAAAAAAAAAGGTTGATTGAGTTATGATATTGTAAAGTGCGATGTTATAAGCACTATTGTATGAGCTTTATTGATTAGTATCGAGGAGGCCACCTTAGACACATTTGAAGATTGGAGTTGGTAGTTATGCCAACAGAAGAAGAAAAGGTAGTGTGCCCATCACGACGTCCTCTAATGACACATCTACCTTGCATTTCATGATCTGGTTTCTTGACTTCTAAGCTTGAACTTTGGGCGGACGGTAAGTGGTGATGACTTGGTTATAGATTTAGACTACCTGCTTGTTTTTCATTTTACACCAATTATATATCCCATGTCTTATCCTACCTTTAGTCATGAAGCGTGTCTAGGTGATGCAGCGAGCAATCTTTGGTGTCTTGGCCATGGATTTGGTCATGTATCATTGATTTTTTCCACTTCGCCATGACATGTTAGTACTGACGAGTCACCCCTTGACCTTTATCGTGTCTACCCATATTGCCTTCGAGAATTGTTTAGCCCTTAACTCTAGTGGTGGAGATTTGTGTAACCGCCAAGCTTATGATAGAATACATGCTATGACTGTGCGATTGAGTGATCACCCCGAAATTGACACTTAGAATAGTTGAGAGATTTGAGTGTTTGTTCCCCTTTCGTGAGGTGTTCGGCTTTGTTTTATTCTAGCATAAGGGATTTGTAAACTCATATTTTCCAGGTTTTGGGAGATATCTTTTTAGGAATCTATCTAATAAGGTCTACTTGAGGGCAAGTAGAGTTCAAGTGGGGGGATATTTGATAACATCAAATAGTCCTGAATATTAAGTGTCAATTTCCCCCGATAATGCTCGTTATTTATATCATTTATATGGATTTACGCTTGTTTTCCACTTTCAGGTAAATTACGAGCATTGGAGCTAAAGAGACGCGAATATGGAAACATAACTAAAGATTTATCACAGTATGCCTATTTTGAAGAAGTTACAGCGTAACTCCTCTCTCACATTACGCCGTAACTATTGCGTGACCTAGAATACCAACTTATCAAGAGGTTACGGCGTAACTCTTCCCAAAGGTTACGACGTAACTCCATTAGGTCAAAAGAGGTTCCACGCCGCTGATACTTACGCCGTAACTTCTGCATCACTTACGACGTAACCGAGTTTATTGAAGACTACGGCGTAACCACTAATAAGGTTACGCCGTAACTAGCAGATCTAGAGCATTTACGAAGAAATAGAAGGTTACGGTGTAACTCTTATATTGGTTACGCCGTAACCCAGACCTGGCCTATAAATACCCCACGAATTCCAGCATTTCTAATTATCCCATTCCACATACAACACTCTGAGAACGTGGGAAAAAGCTCAAGGCAGGTCTAGGGGAGCATACGGAGCTGTATCCAAGGGAGAAGTCACTCCATTACGATAAGCTTTAGCGTTTTATATTTCTTTTACTTTCAATTCATGTATTTTGTACCTTTGAATATTTAATTGATTTGCATGATTAATATGAGCGGCTAAGCACCCTTTGGTGCTAGCCTAGTTATGATTCCTTAATTGTTTTGTTTGCGTTTACCTTTACTTCCGTACAATTATTTCTAAGTGTACGCATGCATAGTTCTTTGGTAGTCACCCTTGATTCGGTAGTTTTGAATGGCGGTAGAGGCCAATTGCCTAGGAGATATGACCAACTGACCCTAAGTGAGCGGACTGAGACGGGAAGGGTAAGATATGACCAACTGACGACCCTTTCTACTTGTGCGATTTGACCAACTGACCCTAGGTGAGCGGACTGAGATGGGAAGGGTAAGATATGACCAACTGACGACCCTTTCTACTTGTGCGATTTGACCAACTGATCACTTATCGTTTGGATGAACTTAAGAATTGGGGGTTGTAGTGTCTAAGTTCCTAACGGCCGGGCACTCACTATTTTGAATCTAGCTTGTAGCGGTACTTAATGACTTGGCTTAGGGGACCAGGAACAACATGACTTATGACGGTGCGCCTGATTTCTCCTGTGGTGGCATCTTTGCTGATAGGTTAGGGCGAATTGACCAAATGCTGTCCTCTCGAATTTGACCCCACCTGAAGTAATTGGAAGTAGGTAGACGTAGACATAAATAGCTAGGAAGATTGACTAGGTTAGCACCACTATTCCTCTATTGATTTCCCTTTATCCATTTATCTGCTTTTATTTTATTCTGCATTAATAGTTTAATTAATTATATCCCTATTAAAACCATTTTTATTCTGTGACAATTAGACTTAGTAATAATCCAACACACATAGCTCTTGGGACGACCTCGGCTTTACCATTTACTACACTACACGCGACCGGGTACACTGCCCGTTAGTGCACTAGGGTAGACCATAGGTATAGCGAGACACTATAAATATTAAGACATGGTCAGTAAAACCTGCATCATGATGGTTCAGCTATCTTTAATTTGCATAAAAATATAAACTCTTTTAGTCAAAGTGGGTCCTCTGTTGCTGATTATTACAACAACCTTAATTCTTTATGGAAACAATTTGATTCTATGATTAGCTTACCTCATTGTACTTGTGAGGCTGCAAAACATTTTGAAAAACACAATCAGCTAATCAAATTAATGCAATTTCTTACGGGCCTTGATGACAGCTATGTGCCTATTAGAAGTAATATTCTGACCAGAGGCCCTTTGCCTAATGTCAAAACTGCTTTCTCTGTTGTCTCTGGAGAAGAATCCCACAAAAATGTTTCATCTGTGAATAGCTCTGTTAAACCTAATGCTACTGCTTTTAGTGCAAAACTTTTTTGGTGGAAATTTTTTGATAACAAAAAAGGGTTTAACAACAACAACAATTTCAACAAACGTTCTGGTTTTAATGCCGGCAACAGTTCAAACAACAAAGGACCAAACATGAATCTCAAATGTACTAATTTCAAAAAACTTGGTCACACTGTTGATAGGTGTTATGACCTTGTTGGTTACCCTGCTGGGTATGTTAAAAGGAACTTTAATGCTAAACCTGTCACTAGTAATAATGTTTCTACTGATGCTAATCATGTCACTGATAATAGAGCTAGCAACTCTCCTGTCTCTCTGTCTAATGAACAGCATTCCAGACTTATGAGTCTTCTTAATGACAACAATGTGTCTTCTGCTAATGCCAACATGGCAGGTAAAAATCTTTCAGGAACTTTCTTTCATGGAAGTGTCAAGTTCAATATAAACTTTAACAAATTTTTCAATAACAATACAAAATCTTTATCTGGAAACATCAGTCTTGGTTGGATTGTTGACTCTGGTGCAAATCAGCACATGACTGTATCTGCAAATTTTTTAATCAATGTTGTAGATATTTCAAATCTTGGTCTAACTGTTGGACATCCCAATGGTACTCAGGCCTTAATTACAAAAATTGGTGATTTAAAAGTCAATAATGACCTAACTTTTTTTGATGTTCTGGTTGTTCCTGAGTACAATGTCAGTCTGCTGTTTGTTCATAACATTGCTAGAGAAAATAAGATGTTTGTTGGCTTTAATGAATCTAATTGCTATATACAGGATTTACATCAAAAAAGGATTGTGGGGATTGGTAAACAATGCAATGGGTTATATATGTTTGATATTGATTCTACATGTAAGATTACTTCTAATAACTGCATATCTGTTTGTCATGTTTCTAGAAATCTTTGGCATCAAAGACTTGGTCCAAGTCCTGCATATACTTACCACTCTTAAACTTGATAGTTCAGCTGAATGTGATCATCTTTGTGATACTTGCAATAAAGCTAAACAAACCAGGGAACCATTCCCTCTGAGTGAACACAAATCTACTAAAATTTGTCAACTTGTTCATCTGTATGGGGACCATATAAAGTCAATAGCAGATATGGTTACAAATATTTTTTAACTATTGTTGATGACTATTCAAGGGCAGTCTGGGTTTATATGCTTAAGGGAAAGGATGATGTTTATGTTTCCAGTGTCAAGTTTACTCATATGTTATCCAATCAATTTGAACACAATGCAAAGATATTCAAAAGTGATAATGAGATAGAATTTGTTAATAACAAACTTCAACACTTCTTTCATGACAAAGGAATTTTACATCAAACTTCTTGTGTTTACACACCACAACAAAATGGTATTACAGAAAGGAAACATAGGCATCTTCTTAATGTGGCTAGATCCTTTATGTTTCAGGGGGAATTACCTCTATATCTCTGGCCTGAATGTGTTCTAACTGCTGCTTATATTATAAACAGGTTGCCTTCTTTTGTGTTGTCTGGCAAGTCCCCCTTCTCCCTTGTGTATGGGCATGAACCTTCACTCTCTCACCTTAGAGTCTTTGGCTGCTTATGCTATGCCACCATTCTCAACATCTCTGACAAATTTGGTAGTAGGTCTGAAAAAAGTGTTTTTATTGGTTATTCTAATGAAGAAAAAGGTTATAAGCTTTTAAGTTTGGAAACAAAAAATACTTTTCACTCCAGAGATGTCAAATTTTATGAAACTATTTTTCCCTTCAAAATGAAAAATGCTTTGTCAAAACCTTTTGTTGAAACTTATGTGCCTAAAGATTTAAGTCACAAAAAAATTTTTGACTCACAAATAAGTCCTAATGATGAAGGGAGAGTGACTTCTTATGATGATGGCACAGTGTTGGGTCATCCTATTAGGGATGATGAACCTGTTGCAACTTCCATAGATGAAAATACACACCCTGAGGGCACTGTATCACATGAATCACATCCTGCTGATACATCTTCTAATTCTGATCAGAATCCTGAACAAGAAGAAGGCTTGACAGCCATTACTGCTAGAAGGTCAACCAGAGTTTCAAAATTGCCCAGAAATCTTAATGACTTTATTATTGAAGGTAAAGTTAAATATGGTGTTGAAAAAGTTGTTAATTACTCGAACCTGAATAAAGATAATTACTGCTTTGCCTCTAGTCTAAATAAAAGCATTGAACCTACTTGTTATGAAGACGCCATTCTTGACAGTAATTGGGTTGATGCTATGAATTCTGAAACTGAGACCTTAAATGATAATCATGCTTGGGATATAACTGATCTGCCACCCAATAGAACTCCCACTGGTTACAAATGGATCTTTAAAATCAAATATAAAGCTAATGGTGAAATTGATAGATACAAGGCTAGATTAGTTGCCAAAGGTTATAACCAAAGGGAAGGGATAGACTATGATGAAACCTTCTCACCTGTTGTGAAAATGTCTACTGTTAGATGTCTTATTGCCTTATCTGTGAAAAACAAATGGCCTCTTTTCCAACTTGATGTTAATAATGCTTTTTTGTATGGAGACCTTGATGAAGATGTCTATATGACCATTCCTAAGGGTTTCTGTGATGAGAACAATAAAAATAAAGTCTGTAAACTTGTCAAGTCTCTGTATGGCTTAAAACAAGCTCCTAGAAAATGGAATGAAAAACTTGTTGGTGTATTAAAAGAAAATAACTTTGTTCAGTCTGCCAATGATCATTCTCTATTTGCCAAAACCTTCAATAACAAGTTTATTGCTCTTCTTGTTTATGTGGATGACATTGTTCTCACTAGAAACTGCATTGATGAGATAAATCAGTTCAAAGATTTTCTAAAATCTAAATTTCATATCAAAGACTTGGGGAACTTAAAATATTTTCTTGGCATTGAAGTTTTAAAAACTGGTAATGACATCTGTCTCACTCAAAGAAAATATTGTCTTGAACTCCTCAAAGAATTTGGGCTTCTTGGGTGCAAACCTGTGTCCACTCCTATGGAACCCAACTATGTTCTGCCATACATTCCCACTGATGATGATCCCTTACTTGTAAACATAACTGGTTATCAGAAGTTACTTGGGAAGCTTATCTATCTCACCCATACTGTTAGGATTTAGTAAATCCAGTTATTAAAGTGTCAGTCACCTCAAGTGTATGTAATCGTTAGAAAGCTCGTAGTCGTAAGTTATTTAATGTTAGGTAGTATTTAGTTAAGTAACACCATGGAGGACGGGCGGGTCTTTACCCACTGTATGCCTGATCCACAGCCCGTAGGTGCCGTTTTTGTAAGATACTATAAATACCCTCTACCTCCCAAGGTAGAGGGTTGGAGCTCATAATAATACTTTTACTTTCTCTCACTAAGTTCACAAACCTCTAACTCTTTCTCTCTCTAAAACGTTATAGTATACGCCTACTTTTGATCATGGTTTGATGTGTTTGTGAAATCCAATATGTTACAATTGGTATCAGAGCCATGGTTTGATCATCTCTCTTACATGTTCTTGGATTTCTAGTGGTTTTATATGGTTTTTGGGTTTGAAAAGGTTTAGTGGTTTTTGCATCATTTGGATCATTTCTTGTGTTAAAGTTTGAATTTTGAGTGTACTTTTGTGTTTAGAATCATTGTAAGTGCTTGGGTTTTGATTTAGAAAGCTTGAATCACTGTGGTTGGGTTAGTTTTGGATTGAAAAGTGTTGTGTTTGAACTTTTCTTGGTAGCGACTTGAGTCTCGGATTAGTTTTCTTGGTAGCGACTTGCTTCTATAATTATTAGCGAGTTGTAGTAGTGGTGGTAGCGACTTGTCTATTGAGACAAAGCGACAAATAGTATAAAGTAGTGGCTGTACCACTTCGGCTAGCGACTTGTTCAACGTAGCGACTTGTCCTTACTATTTTCAGCGACTTGACTTTGTTGTGACTAGCGAGTTGATCTTTAGCGACTTGGCCTCTTAGCGAGTTGTTCCTTAGCGACTTGTCAACTTAGCGAGTTGTTCTTTAGCGACCTGTCAACTTAGCGAGTTGTTCTTTAGCGACTTGTCAACTTAGCGAGTTGTTGCTGTAGCGACTTGTGTCTAGCGACTTGTTTCATAGCGACTTGTGCTTTTAGCGAGTTGTTACTTAGCGACTTGGTGACTTAGCGACTTGTTCTCAAGGTCTTTAGTGACTTGGTTGATTATTGTTTTTGATACGGTTTTCTCTTGATTTAGTAAAATCCCGTGAAAGAATCTATTTCCCGGTTTAATCATAGAGTTATAAAATCCCGTGAAATCTGTAAACATGTCTACCAACGTGCCTACAATCATCTCTTCTGTAGCTGAGGACGTTCAAGGAGCTGGATCAGATACTCGTCCACCCATGCTTGACAGAACTGACTATGACTCATGGGCTCAACGAATTAGGTTGTACTATTTGGAAAAGGAAAATGGGGTCAACATTCTCAAGTCAATTGATGAAGGACCTTATCAGATTGAGACTACAAAAGACACACTTGAAACAGCTGCAGATGGAACAGTGATCTTAGGTTTGGACAGTCCAAAGACGTATGATGAGCTCAGTGATAAGGAGAAAAAGAGATACGATGCTGATATCAGGGCTTCAAACATTATACTTCAAGGTCTTCCAAAAGATATCTACAAGCTTATCAATCACAACACTGAAGCCAAGGCTGTTTGGGATAATGTCAAGATGCTTCTCTCGGGTTCTGAATTAACTAAGGAAGACAAAGAATCACAACTGTATGATGAATTTGAGCACTTTAAGATGAAACCAGAAGAAAGTGTCTATGAATATTACGTGAGATTCCACAAGCTTGTGAATGACATGAGGAATATCAAAATGACCATGTCAAATATTCAGCTGAACTCAAAGTTTGTGAACAACATGAATCCCGAATGGCACAAATTTGTCACCTCTGTGAAGCTAACCAAAGGATTAAAGAACACCAACTATGAGCAACTGTATGCCTTCCTTCTTCAGAATGAGAGACATGCTATGTTTGAACGAATGATTCTTGAACAGTTCAAATCTAAACAGGGAGATACAAGTTCGTCAAATGATTCAACAGCTTTTTACACCAATGTAGGGATTACTACCAAAGCTTCACAAGTCATACCTACTGAAAACGGTAATCACAAACTCATTCCCGATCCGAGGTTCAAGCAACCTGATGCTGATGCAGTCATGGAACACTTCATCAATCAACTGGCTCTTATGTTTAAACAAAACTTGACCCTTACTCCACATACTAACAGTCTTCACACAAACAATGAAATCAGAACTGCATACAATCTACACAATCATGCTATTGTCAGAGATTGAAAGGTTATAGTGCAACCAGTTCAAGAAAGGCAGTATGAACAGGGAAGAGGTGGAGTTGGTGGAGGGTATGTGGCTAATCAGAATCGTGGAAGGAATGCAAATCAAGGACAAGCAAAGCCAATCAAGTGCTACAACTATGGTGGTGATGGACACATTGCAAGGAACTGCACATCTCCAAAACGCCCTCAAAATGCAGAGTACTTCAGGGACAAGATGCTGCTGCTACAAGCTCAGGACAGTGGAGCGGTTTTGAATGAAGAAGAGTTGTTGTTTCTTGCTGAGGGTAATACCAAAACCTATGATGCTGATGTGGATGAGCAGCCAATTCAGGAAATAGGTCACAATCATCAAAATGCCTTTCAAGTTGTTGACTGTGATGCATTTGACTCTGATGTCGATGATGAACCTACTGCCCAAACAATCTTCATGGCTAACATTTCACCAATGGTCTCTCCAAAGGTCTCGTCACCACAACAGGCTGGTCCATCCAAAGAATCAATCATCTCAGAGGTATTAAAACTATACGATGAGGTGGATGAGCAAAAGATACATAACAAAGTACAATCTCTTGAAACTTATGAATCAGATATTGATAATGAGGGTAATAGTAATATTGTCCCATATGATCAATATGTGACACAATGTGAAAGTGAGATTGTACCAAGTAATATATCTTCTGCAATCAATGATGACTATGTTTTTTATGAATACACTGCATGTGCCCCTGATGATTCTGTTATCTCTGAACTGAATGCCTATAAAGAACAAGTTGCTATTTATGAACAACGTGCTAAGTTTGAGTTAACTACCCGTGAGCAAGAAATGGATGACCAAATGCGTACAATTATTAGAAAAAGTAATTTTAGAGAAGAAGTGTTAAAACAAGAGTTAAACTCCTTACAAGAAAAGCTTTCTAAAACTGTTAAGCAAAAGCAAGAACTTCAAGATAATTTTAAAGTGCTTAAACAAGAATTTAATGCTTAGGAATCAAAACTTTTGAATGATTTTTCCAATCTAAAAACTTTGAAAAACAAGCTTGAAAATAAGTTGTACGTACAAGGGAATACCATTCAGACTGCTCACATGATCACTAAGCACAGAGTTTTAAGCGATAAGCATAGTATTCCCGTCGTTGAGAAACCCAATCCTAAGTATGGTAAAATAGCTAGAGAGGCTCAGAAGGTAATCTATGATGGCATTGAAATCCTTAAACCTAGAAAGAAACCTAGTTGCACTGAGTGCACTGAGGAAGATATGCAATTAGAATAAGCCTCTAGGGAGAAAATGGATAAGAAGCTAAAAGATCCTGAGTGTAAAAGGAAAAACATAACGATCAAACCCCATGATTACACTAAAGAAAATTGGATCTCCCTGAACATGTTTAAGCCTCAAACTCAATTAACCCCAGAACAAATTTTTTGGAAGAAAGATATGGATAAGCAAAAAGCTAAAGAACTTGTTGAAACAAACACTCCCCTTAGGAAAATGCATGCAGCTACTGTGCATCCTCCGAATACACCAATGCATTTAGTTCCTAGAACTATTTCCACTAATAGTAAGACCTTAATCAGCCTGTATGTTGTTTATCAACTATTTGTTGATTTTGAGAAGACATGTAAGAAGAGAATCACACCTACAGGGATAACTGAAGGGGAAAAGGGTTTTGAGCAAACTAAAGAATGTTATTTAACTAAGGTCATGCCTTTCTTTAAACAATTAAAATGTCAATTTGAAAGTCTTCAAAAGGGGATAAACTCGGATATTAAAGAAATGGAAAAGGAATTTGATTCAATGATTGTTGAGGTCAACGATTATGAACGGGAACTCAAATATAATGAAATTGAAAGAAAGAATCTGCATATCTTAAATGAGAACTTAGTATTGAGTTGTGTGGCTCAAGATGTGTTTTATACTGTTACTAAGCATTCTATTACTGCTTCTCAATTTCATGAATTAACTATTGCCTTGAAAGTTTCCCATGATCGTGTCATTGAGCTTGAAAACAAAAACTCAGAACTAAATGAGAAAATTGATCAGGATGATCACGATAATTTGGTAAAACATTTTTCTAAAATAGAAGTTGAACATTTTGATTTGCAACTAAAATAGCAACATCTCAAAAAAAATGTCAAAACCTCAAACATCAAGACATCCTCAAATGTTCCAGAGTTTGATGCACTTTTTGAAATAAACAAACGAGACGAACAGATTCAAGCTCATTGCAACACGATCAGAAAGTTGAAAGCTTAAATTTCACAATTAAAGGGTGAAAAGAACAACGTGACTGGCTCCCAAATGCCTCCTCCTTTAGATTCTCAGTGTTCTCAAACTTTTCATCTTCAAAACTTGGTTAATATTTTACAAAAGGAAAATGAGAGTTTTCTAGAAGAAAATGAAAAAGTTAAACGACACTTTAAAGAGTTATATGATTCAATGAAAGTCACTCGTGACAAGAACAACGAAAAAATAACGTCTTTACAAAAGGAAATTGAGAATATGAAGAGTCAGGTAAAAGGGAAAATGCCACTTGTCTTTAATGAGAATGTTGCATCAAAGTCATCTGCAGACTCTAAATATACTGTGACTTTCAAATACATTCCTCCTCATCTGATAAATAACGAACTTGTGTTTCATAACTATTTTGCTCATCTTAAGGATAGTCTAGAATGCCTCCGTGAGATTGTAGAAGAGGATTTCATAAATAAGCCACTTGATAGTGAAATTAGGTTTGCTTGCATCCAAGCCAAACGATCTCAGGAGCTGTTAGAATGTTTAAGAGCAACATGCCCTAAATCCTTATGTGAGAAAGATAAAGTTGTGACGCCTTGTTCTATGCCTAGTGCTAAGTATGCAACCCATTCTATGCCCAGTATTAAGAAAGTGAACTCTATAGTGCCTTCAAGTAGTTCAGATCCCAGCACTTCTAGTTCAGGAATGCAAAAGGTAGCCCAACCAACTAATGTTCCCATAATTCCCTCTACAGGAGTAATCAGTGACACAAAAGCAAGCGGGTCAAAGCCTACAGGCAATACAACGCAAGATAGGACCTCACAAGCTAAGAATGTGCAATGAAAGAGAGTAGAAGACCACCTTAGGAACTTTAAGTTTGAGTTGAATAAAACGAATCGTGTTGATTTTAGTATTAGCTATAAGCGTACTGTAATTAATTCGAATTCTGCTACTATCTGCAAAACATGTAATGATGATTGCTTGGTTTCTGTTACTAATCATGTGTGTGGTGTGAATGATTTGATTAATGATGTTAAATGCCCAGTTAAAATTGTTAATGCAAAAAATCAAGCTAAGAAGGCTAGAAAGCGATGGCGAAAGAAGGTTAGAAAACATTGGAAACCCACAAGAAGGAAATTTAGTAATATCGGTTAACAATGGATACCTACTGGCCGCAAATTTAATCTTAATGAGTTGTGCCCTAAATTTTCTAAGTCAATGTCCATTAGAAAATGGATGCCTACTGGTAGAACTATTTCTTTAAGAAGTGAGCATACTTTGAATAGGTCAAATACGGACACTAGCACTGCATCTATCCCTGATGATTCCATTGTTTCTACTTCCGATGTGGGTGTTTCAATCACTGTTACTAACCAAATGGAACCCATTCTTGCATGGGGATCCCAATTATCCAGTTATCCATTCTTGTATGTGTTTTACTGCAGATCGTTCAAATCGTTCTGTGGTACCTGGACTCAGGCTGTTCCAAGCATATGACTGGAAATCGCTCGCGGCTCATGAACTTCGTGAGTAAATTCATCAGGACTGTTAGATTCAGGAACGACCATTTTAGTGCAATTATGGGTTATGGAGACTATGTTGTTGGTGAAAGTGTAATCTCCAGGGTATATTATGTTGAAGGTCTTGGTCATAACTTGTTCTCTGTTGGTCAATTCTGTGATTCCGATCTAGAAGTGGCTTTTAGAAAACATACTTGTTTCGTTAGAGAACTCGATGGTGTGGAATTGTTATAAGGAACTCGTGGTTCACATCTATACACCATCTCTATCGAAGACATGATGAAGTCTTCTCCAATTTGCTTGTCGTCAAAGGCTTCGAAAACAAATTCATGGTTATGGCATTGTCGTCTCAATCACTTAAACTTTGGCACTATCAATAATCTTTCCAGAAAGGATCTTGTAAGAGGCTTACCCAGATTAAAGTATGAAAAAGATCATCTTTGTTCAACATGCCAATTGGGAAAAAGCAAGAAATATGCCCACAAACCCAAACCCACAAACTCAGTAATGGAAGTTCTTCATACCCTTCATATGGATTTGTGCGGACCAATGAGAGTGCAAACGATAAATGGGAAGAAATATATTTTAGTCGTTGTTGATGACTACTCTCGATTTATTTAGGTAAAGCTCCAGGTTCGACTTAACAATACTGTTAGAATTGTTCGAACAGACAATGGCACAGAGTTTGTTAACAAAGACTTAAGTCAATTTTATGAAAGTGTTGGAATCAGTCATCAAAGAAGTGTTCCACGAACTCCTCAACAGAACGGTGTAGTTGAAAGACGAAATAGAACTCTTGTGGAAGCCGCAAGAACAATGCTAATTTATTCAAAGGTTCCAATGTTTCTTTGGGCTGAAGCCATTGTCACTGCTTGCTACACCTAAAATCGTTCCCTTATACACACCTCTCATGGAAAAACTCCATACGAACTTGTCCATCAACGAAAACCTGATCTCTCCTACCTTCGTGTGTTCGGTGCTTTGTGCTATCCAACGAATGACAGTCAAGATTTAGGTAAATTAAGAGCTAAGGCGGACATTGGAGTTTTTGTAGGTTATGCATCAAACAAGAAGGGTTACCGAATCTACAACAAAAGAACTCGAGATATCATGGAAACTATTCACGTCACGTTCGATGAGCTGTCCGGGGAAATGGCTCCAGGACAATCAAGTTCTGGACCTGCATCACAACCTTCATTAAGTAGTCCCATTAGTTCTTCTCTTGTACAAAATCTCTCACCAGCAACTCCTTATGTACCTCCTTCAGAAGATGATTTGAAGAAATTGTTTGATCCAATGTTTGATGAACACTATGAGCCAATTGCTAATGATCTGTCAAATCCATCAACCGAGGCTGCTCCTATCCCTGTCAATGAAGTTAACCCTTCAGTTTCTATGTCATTAAGTCAAGAAGCGCCTGCTGCTGATCACTCTGTCTCATCAACACATCCTCAAACATCGAGTGTACATCATGGAATTGTCTCTGGCACCTATGACGGAGATAATCCCTTTGCTACTCCTGAAGATGATCCCTTTGAAAACATATTTGCTCCTGAATCATCATCAGAACCATCTTCCTCAGGAGAAAACAACTCTGCTACTTCAGTTCCTTAACAACAACCACATGAACACCTTAGAAAATGGACACATGATCATCCATTGGACAACATCATTGGAAACCCCTCTCGTCCAGTATCCACTCGTAAACAACTTGCAACTGATGCCTTATGGTGCTTCTTCAACTCCGTACTCTCTAAGATCGAACCAAAAGACGTTAAAACTGCCATGAATGAAGACAGCTGGTTCAATGCCATGCAAGAAGAAATTCATGAGTTTGATCGACTAGATGTATGGGAATTAGTACCTTCTCCTGACTGTGCTATGATCATTGCTCTAAAGTGGATCTTCAAAGTAAAACTCGATGAGCATGGTGATGTATTAAAGAACAAGGCTCGATTGGTTGCAAAAGGATATCGTCAAGAGGAGGGTATTGACTTTGAGGAATCATTTGCTCCAGTTGCACGCATCGAGGCAATCAGAATTTTCCTGACTAATGCTGCAAGTAAGAACATGGTAGTCTATCAAATGGATGTAAAGACGGCTTTTCTTAATGGAGATCTTAAAGAAGTCGTATACGTCAGCCAACCTGAAGGTTTTGTGAATTCAGAGCATCCTACTCATGTCTATCACTTGAAGAAGGATCTTTACGGTTTGAAGCAAGCTCCAAAGGCATGGTATGAAACACCATCAAAGTTTCTTCTATCTACTGGATTCAGCAAAGGAGCAGTTGATCCGACATTGTTCACCAGAAAGTCAGGCAAACATTTAATTCACGTTCAAATTTATGTTGATGATATTATTTTTGCCTCGACTGACCCCAATGAATGTGACCATTTTTCTAAGGAGATGGGCTCCAAATTTCAAATGTCAATGATGGGACAAATGTCGTTTTTCTTGGGATTACAAATTTCACAAAGTCCAGGAGGCATTTTTATAAATCAATCTAAATATGTAAATGAGATTTTAAAGAAATTTGGATTTGATTCTTGTGACCCTGTTGACACTCCCATGATAGAGCGTACTAAACTGGATGAGGACTACTCAGGGATCATGGTAGATCAAACGAAATATCGTAGTATGATTGGATCCCTGATGTACCTCAACAGCAGTAGACCTGATATTTCTGTTCGCTGTATGCATGTGTGCTAGATACCAGGCTAAGCCTACCAAAAAGCACCTTGAAGCGGTTAAACGGGTCTTTCGGTATCTCCAAGGAACCATCAATATGGGATTTGGTACCCGAAGGACACCGGTATGTCACTAACAGCCTATATAGATGCTGATCATGCAGGATGTCAAGATACACGTCGAAGCACGTCAGGAGGTGCTCAGTTTTTGGGTGATAAGCTTGTGAGCTGGTCTTCAAAGAAACAAATGAGTACATCTATATCCTTTACAGAGGCTGAATACATATCCATGTCATCTTGTTGTGCTCAAATCCTATGGATGAGATCCTAATTATCTGACTATGGCTTTGAATTCAACAAAATCCCTCTGTATTGTGATAACAAAAGTGCCATTGCTCTCTCTTGCAACAATGTTCAACATTCAAGAGCAAAGCATATCGACATTCGACATCACTTCATCAGGGAGCAAGTCGAGAACGGTGTGGTGGAACTTTATTTTGTAAGGACTGAATACCAGTTAGCAGACATCTTCACCAAAGCTCTTCCTAGAGAACGTTTTGAGTTTATCCTTCCACGACTTGGTCTAAAGAGTCTACAACCGGAAACACTCAAACGTCTTCAAGAGGAAGACGAGGAGTAAAGGTTTTTCTTCATCCATCTCTTGTAAATAGTTATTCAAAAAGCAAAATACAAAATTACAAAACCAACAAACAGCAAATAGAAAAATATAAAACTTTCAAAAATCCATAAAAAATTGAAAATCTTGGAAAATTTCAAAAAATATTGTCATTTTGTCATGTTTTTCTTGATTCGATAATATATACGGTCTTTGTGCTGTCATTCAAAGAGTGACACGGGTCTTTAGATGTTGTTCGAATGTACAAAAAAAAATTTATAAAAAAAAATGTTTGAGAGAAAGTGAAACAAAGGCTTATAGTCATTTCAGTCTATAACCCGTTTTATAAGAAAGAACAGATCCGTGCTTTATCTAATTTTTCAAATCTCATGCTCTGATTCTACAAACAAATGTTTGTCACCAAAAAAACAAATGTTTCTTTCACAAATATTTTTCCTTCTATAAATTCTTCTGAAAAATATTTGTTATCTATTGAAAACTAATAAACCAAAATAACTCGGACTCAATTTTTTAAAAATCATCTGGACTTGACAGTTGTCAAAATTTCTATCACTCAATCAACAACTTATGTCGTTGATTGAGGGGGAGAATGATTTCATTTAAATCAAAAGGTTATTTGTCATACAATTGGTTCAGACCAAGGTTTATGTCATGTTTTCAAAAGATATTCAAGCATGTTCAATCTTTGGAGTTTAAAGTCTCAGATTTGATCCTTATTGGTTAAATGTTTTCATAAGCAAGTCACAATTCTCCTCAAAAGCTTTCAAAATCAATTTAAATCTCTAGAGATCACAAATTTCAAATGATTTAAAAATTGTGATCGGGGGAGAATTTGTGATTTAAATTGGATTTAAACTAATAATTCGACAAATGGTTTGTAAGTGATTAACAAGCTCTCCTCCATACATGTGCCAAACGATTTCAAATTTTCCATGCACATGTTAAGGGGGAGTATCTATATCAAACCAAAAGGAATTGAAACGTGATTGATTTGTCTCAAAGTGCAAGCTCCATCTAATATGTGCTAAACTCTTTTCGAATCTTGATGCACATATTGAGGTGAAGCAACTTTTTGAAAACCACATCCTTTCCAAAAAATATCCGTAACAATGTATGCAAAATACTAATTTTGATCAGGAAAGTGATGTTGATATCTTTTAGAAAATGATAATCAAAGAAATGAATCCTTCCTCTTGCCTCCGTGTGCCAAAACGATTTCAAATACACGATGCACATGTTGAGGGGGAGCTCTTTTTCTAAAATATCAAAAACAATTCAAGTACAAAATGCTTTGATAATATATCACAAGTATCTGGATTGGTTTTTTCAAATGGTTTTCAATTGGTTCCAATGGCATATGAACAATACCAAAAAGATCGACCAAATTTACTTTATGTATGGTGATATAAGGATGGTTAGGTTAGGTATTCGTTCCCACGATCCCGCCAGAGCCGGAGGGATCTACCCAGGGACAATCCACTAGATAGTGTAGAAGTCCTTAGGTATGATGAAAAAAGGAGAAAAGTGAGAAACGGGAGGAGTGCGGACTGAGGCTGAGCTAGTACTGGAATAAACCCAACAAGGTTCTAGTTATGAAGTCTCGGTAAGCACTGAAGGGGTTGAAGAATGAAAAAGAATTGAATGTGAAAAGGGTGAAAAGAAATAGCCCTCATATAATTCAACCTTAGGGCGTAAAACCGGGTTCAAGTCATATGCTACTGGTGGTTACCATGGTAACACTGGTATTGAAGACAAGACGTCATGGACCCAGTGACGCACTACACTACAACTTCCCAAGCCACTCAAGTTCCTCTTAAAAGGGCTTGTTTCACTCTCACGGGGAACCAACATTATCTATCGACTATCTCTTAGAGATGGTTGATATTGAAGAAGGAGACCCTCTCCCTAGTCTCCGGCATAGGAACCAAATATGCACTATTGAGTCTAGAGCCACGAGATCATCTATAAATCTCTTTAGGACACAATCAATGAAGACTCACTATTTCACACAATGTGGAAAGTGAGAATATATCTTATGAGTCCTACGCATTATCCTTGTGGTATTGCCAGAACATCTGAGTGATATGCAAGCATATTCACAATGAAGATGGAAAGCCTTCTAGAGCAAACATCAAACAAGATCTTGGTAGGTGACATGTGAGATCTATCCAATAGATCAACCATGTGAAAACTGAACAGAAACAATGGGGCGATTCAAAATTATGAATCAATCCTGGTTCAGGTTATGGATTGACGGATGCCTTTGAAAAACCGATCATTGTGCCAAAAATTCTTTTCTCTTGCACATCGACTGTGTACTAATATTTCAAAATTAAAAGGTGTTTATGATTGACAATGGATTTTTCTCAAAAACCTTCGTTGTATTGCAAAAACACTTTATTGAGCAGTACACGATTGTTTCTCAAATCATGTTTCATCAATCAGTGAATCTCATTTCGCTGGTTCACTCACTCCATGTTGTCTTCTTTGAGACGTTCCGGTTTGAGAACAGCTAGAGCAGCTGCGAAACCCTATCAAGGAAATTCTTCGGAATTATACCTGATCACAGGCAGTACTTGTACTGATCAACGGGGAACCGTGGGCCGTGTACCTCAATTCAACGAAAGTGATCAAAGACACTTTCGTGCGCTTTATTGCTAACTGTTGTATGCAAGTACGCCCGACGTTTGCAGCTGATCAGAATGGAGAGGTCAATCCATAGCCGCATGCTCACACAACACATTCATTTATAAAGAAATCATGATAAGTGCATCAATGACTCTGATATTTTCACTCCATGCTGCTGCTACGCTGCTGCAAATATCATGAATCATCTAAAGCTTCCGCTACTTTGATGAGAAGATATCATGATCCAGAATGTGAGCATGTCGGTCTAAAAGTCACAACATCACATAATGTCAACATTACAAAGGAAGAGTCAGAGATTTATGGTAGCTGATGATCTCAAAGCTGGCTCAAAACTCATTATCACGTGGATCATTTAAAGACCTCCACTTGGATTAACCAAACATGCAAAACATGAAGAATCAAAGACTACGAGCTACAGAGCTAAGAACTTTAACAAGAATCCAAGAACAATCTTAATGTAATATCTGTTTGTATTCATTGTAATTTGAGGTGACCTCCCTTAGGGGGAGATTGTTAGGATTTAGTAAATCCAGTTATTAAAGTGTCGGTCACCTCAAGTGTATGTAATCGTTAGAAAGCTCGTAGTCGTAAGTTATTTAATGTTAGGTAGTATTTAGTTAAGTAACACTGTGGAGGACGGACGGGTCTTTACCCACTGTATGCCTGATCCACAGCCCGTAGGTGGCGTTTTTGTAAGATACTATAAATACCCTCTACCTCCCAAGGTAGAGGGTTGGAGCTCATAATAATATTTTTATTTGCTCACTAAGTTCCCAAACCTCTAACTCTTTCTCTCTATAAAAACCTTATAGTATACGCCTACTTTTGATCATGGTTTGATGTGTTTGTGAAATCCAATATGTTACACATACCAGACCTGACATCTCATATTCTATTCATTGTCTGGCACAATATATGCATTCTCCCTTGAAATCCCATTTAGAATGTGCACTCAATGTTCTGAGATATTTGAAAGGAGATCCAGGAAAAGGTCTAAGGTATAATTTTAGTAACTCTGACAATCATCTTGAAGGGTATAGTGATGCAGACTGGGCTAAGTGCAAAAAGACCAGGAGATCTGTCACAGGTTATTGTGTTTTCTTTAATAATTGTTTGATCTCATGGAAAAGTAAAAAACCAAACACTCTTTCAAAATCTTTCACAGAAGAATAATATAGATCAATGTCTACTGCTGCCCGTGAAATTATTTGGATTCAAAAAATCTTAAAAGATCTACAGGTTGATATCAATCTTTCTGTCAATCTTTTTTGTGACAACAAATCTGCCCTGCAACTTGCTGTCAATCCTGTTTTCCATGAAAGATCAAAACACTTTGAAATTGATGTTCACTTCATCAGAGAAAAAATTGCAAAAGGTATTATAAGTGCCAAAAAGATTGGCTCTTCAAACCAAACTTCAAACATTCTTACCAAAAACCTTCTTGTTTATCATCATAAATTCTTGTGTGAAAAATAGATAGGGGGAATGTTAGAAATTATCATATGTGGTAAACATATCAATCTATCAATTGCTAATGGCTCTCAAGATGTGTCTTATTGCAGGCTTAATTACACGGGTCATTCATGGTCAAATCATAAGTTGTCTCAAGGCTAAGAAAGTTTACTGCTGGTCTTGCTTATATCAGAAGAGTTGAGGGGGTCTTTGTGTATCTTATTCTCCTACATAATCCACCCCTAATCTAGGGTTAGCAACACAACTGTGTGTGCAGTCATTGTCTTACACTCTATTAATATTGATCATTGTACTGATCTTCTTTCTTCTTTGTAACAGTCTGGTTATTGTCTCATTGATAATAACCTGACCTTGTAAACTTTGAGTATTATTGTTTGGCTCAATCTATACCAACTATTGAGGTTTTGGTATGAATAAAAGTATTGTTGTGATTCTGTTGTTGCTGATACTTTCTCACAAAGATAGATAAAAGCATTTGTTTAATTCATCAGGGGGTGTTGGAACATATCTTTCTTCTTAATACTAATTGAACTCTTGAAGTGGCAATAATCAATTTTTGATGTTGGATAACAAGTTTCATACCGGAAGGCAACAAAATCGATTATCTAAAGGTAAAATCAAATTACTTATCACCCTTTCATTTAGCCGAATTTGTGAGACTTTTACTCTCATTTTATAAATATTTATCTATTAAGTCTCCTTATTCTGGGGTCAAAATGTGCCTTGTGGTTATTTAACTATTAATTTCTTATATATTGATATTGCTCAATACTATATTTGTTTCAAAATGCACAATGAAACACCCCATAAAAGTTGAGTCTTGGGCAAATCAATTATCCATTTACATGAACCAGGTGGTATAAAACCTTTTGAAATCCATAAGAACTTATGTAACTTATCGACCCATTATTCAGGAGTTATTACAAGTGCACAAGTGCTGACTGCACCGTAAGAAAACACGCAGAGAGAGCATCCTGTGGAAAACTAGAAGGGGGGGGTTGAATAGTTTTGCCGATTTTAAGTTAGTTTCAAAAACTTTAGATTCGTTAATATGTGAGATCTTATGGATGTAGAGAAAGTATAGATCTAATGATAAAGCAAGTAAATAAAGTAAAGCAAAGGGATAGAAATGACACAACCGATGTATAGTGGTTCGGCTACAAGGACACCTTCCTTACCCTACTCCACTCCCCGAGTCACCTACTCGAGAGTTCAAGCACTATGTCAACAAACTCCTTCACTTGGCGGAGAAGCCTTCACAACGTTGCTTACACCTTTTTCCGGTACAAAGCTAGATACCGAGTCCGTAACACGGTGGACCAAACCAACACGACTATTACACAAAAAATATGTGAAATATCAAATACAAGATCCTCGCTACAGAAATCTTGCGGAGTGACAAATCAATCAATGACCCCTTACTTGGATGACTTGTAGAATGCTCGTGATCTCGCCTTAGAGAAGGACCTATATGAGAATCACAATAGAAAGAAAGAAGAACAACTCTCTAGATCAATTGATCTATATGTTAGAAGAGAATGAGAGTGTTTGAAAGATTTAGTAAGAAGAGGGGTGAGTTAGAATGAAGAAATGGCTCTCTATTTATAGGCAAAATCTTCCACTGTTCCCCGGATCCCACGGATCCCTCCCACTTGGGATCCGTCTAGTGTAATCCTAGGGATCCGTGGGACGCTCCTCTTTGCCCATGGGTTTTTTGGTTATGGGTCATGGGTTATGGGTTGGTCCATGGGTTTTCTTTAGATTCAATGTATCTAAGTATACATTGTATCTAGCCAACTTGGGTATGGGTTATGATCCATGGGTTATGGTCCATGGGTTGTGATTTTTACCCATCCTAATAAACTATTACAACAAATACTAAATTACTACATTTTTTGTATTTAAATGGCTATATGTAAATGCTTTACAAAAATAACATGTATCCTTATAATTGTACTTAAGATAACATTATATTTTTTATCAACAAAACACAAAGAGATCGCAAAATATTAATAAACGTTTTTACGGTTTATTTGTATTAACAATCTCCCCCTTTTTGTTGATGACAAAACATAATGTTATGATGAGTAAAACTTAAGAATAGATGCAAGTTTTTGAAAGCCCTAAGTTTACTTATTCTCTCTTTTTTGTCGAAACAAAAAGTTAACCCTTGGAAGAAATAAAAGTGTGAAAAAATTAGTCCACGTATCGCTAACTCCCCCTTGACGGTAGCTCCCCCTATTTTGGGGCGTCAAGTGAAGAAAAAATAAAAAATCCTACAAAGAGAAAGGTTAGTAACATGCTTATGTAATCTTGTGATTGAAGAGAATCAAGATTGGGAGCCAAGGTATGTAAACAAGGCCTTGTAATAAAACAACAAAGTGTAGTGGTATTTATGCCACCTACAAGCATGTAAAAATAAGAACAAGACTTGTTCTTGAAAATGACTTCAAAAAGAAAAAGTACTAAAAATAGAAAATAGTAGTAATGATTCCTTCCATGCTTGCATAAGGTTATGGATGGAGGTTTGTATGAGTAATGGTATTGATGCGATCAAGGATGAGGTTGAGTATGAATCGCATTTCTTCCCTAACTTCTATTGCAATTTCCCTAGTGGATTGGCAATGTTCACAATATAAGTGATGTGGGTAATGAGTATGGAAATCTTCCGGGTTGTTTTGATTTGTGAGTTGCGGAAGTTGTGGTGGAAAAATAGGAAAATATGGATCAAAGTCCGGAATGATTGGAAGTGGTGGTGGAAAAGAACCTAGATGTTCTTGTAGTTTAATGGGAGCAAAAGGTGGTGATGTTCAAGATCATTGAATATTGTGGTTGGAGAAGTTGGAGGTGTCAAAAAGGCTAATTCTTTTTTCTTTGGTTGTGGAGATCTTGTTGGAGTCGTAAGGAGTTCCAAAAGAGTGATTTTAGGTGGTGAATGATTTGGTGATGAAGTTGGTGCACTCGTTGGTGATGAAGGAGGTGCTATAATGGAAGCATCTTGTGGTGAGTTAGTTGATGGTGATGAGCCATATGATGATGGTTTTCCTAAGCAACAAGATCGGATGTTAATCCGTGCGGATATCCTAGAGTTTGATTTTGGTATTTTGGAAGGTGGAAGTACAAAGGTTTGGGTTTCATGGAGATGATTGTTTGTACTAGGTGATTCATCTAAAGGATTTGTGGATGACATGGTGTATCTTGTTTGTGAGGATGAGATGGATTATGCAAGCATTTTGGGAGTTCTATATATAGAAAAACAAAGCATTGTAATGAATGCTTGACCCAAAATGTGGATTAAAATCTAATGATTAGATATGAATTTAAGGCATGTGATCATGAGAACACAAGCATTAAAGAGCATACTCCAAAAAAATAGAACAAATGTGGATTTTTCATCCAAAGTGAGAAAAATAGAAGGTAAAAATAGCTTCTGTCTCACCGATCCCACGGATCCTTCCCTTGAGGGATCCGTCCAGCATGAAGGCTGGGATCCGTGGGTCTGGTGATTCAGGCAGCACAAAATTTTCCTTTTGGAAACATTTTTGCCTAGTGTGTGCCTATATGCAAACTATTTGGAGTTGCGGTTATCTCGACCCCTAAAAAGAAAAAGAAAAATAAACTAGAAGTAGAAAAGCAACCTATTGAGATAACCCGAAAACACATATTTAGTACTTGAGTACGTAATTTAGTGTTATCAATGCTCCTAATTCATTGTTGCTTAAATGAATGTACCCGAAAATAGATATTAGTTATGTATCTCCTTTAGCATTCATAAGACATGAGATGCAATGAAAACGGGTTTTTACTTTGTATTAATAATGAAAAAGCGATTTGTCCTAGAGGTGAGAAATTGCTTTTGTGAAATTGATACGGGAAGGTATCATCCTTTTAGAAACATTTTGAAAAGAGGTTTTCTTTGAAAATGTGTATGTAGTTATGTTTTTGCAACTTGTATAAAAAATAAGAAAGCTATAAGTGGAAAACTTATCTTGGGTTTTGAAAATTCCCGTATTGTTTGTGAGTTGTGCGTGAAATAGAGGTCCTATACTCAGAAAGAAGAAGGCTAGTGTTTACATACCTTGTAGAGTCAAATAAGTTACGACGTTTGTTCCATTAGACCAAGACTAAGACGAAGTAGGTTGAATTGTTCCCGCTTCAACGGTTTGGTGAGGACGTCGGCTATGTTGTCTTCGGATGCTACCTTCTCAATAGAGATGTTCCCCTTTTGAAAATTGTCTCTTAAGAAGTGATGACGAATCTCTATATGCTTTGTGCGAGAATGCAATACCAGATTCTTGCTTAAGTCAATGGCACCTTTGTTGTCACATAGGATGGCTATGTCGCTTAGATGAATGTCGAAGTCAACTAACGCTTGTTTCATCCATAGTGCTTGTTGGCATGCTTTGCCGGCGGAGACGTATTCGGCTTCGGTTGTTGATATTGCTAGTGCCATTTATTTCTTAGAAAACCAAGATGTTAAACAACATCCCATGAAAGTACATACCCCACTTGTACTTTTTCTATCAACGTAATCACCTTTACTGATGATTCTACTTTTGCTATTTCCAAACACCACATTACCTCCATTGAAGGATTCATATGTGGAGAATAGATCTTTATTGTCGGTCATGTGCCTCGTGCACCCGCTATCCTTGACCCATTCACCCGGGTCAAGATCGACCTTTAAGCACACCTAAGACAATAATAAACTCAAAAGTCTGGTCCCCATTTGTTCATGGGTCCATTAGTGTTAAACATTCCATTGATGTTAGACATGTATGGATAAGATGAGTATGCATTCCATGGAGCAAAGTTTTGAAAAGGAATACCATTTTGAATATTTGGGTTCCATCCCATTTGATGATTACTTCTCGGGTAAAAATTATTAGGTCTCCTAGATGGATTAGGTTTTGAGAAAGATGGAGCTTGTTTCTTGCAAAAGTAGGATTATATTTTGGAGGTGGTTGTCTAGTAGTGACATGAGTTGGTTTCTTCCTATTAACGATAACAAAATCAGTTCTAGATGAAGAAGCTATGTTGTTGCCACTGTTTTCTACAACAGATCCACGGATCCCTGGTTGTACACTAGCCGGTTCCCTTTTTAAGGGATCCGCGGGATCCGCCACAACAGTGGCTGGTTTTTCTAGTGCCTTAACAAATTTTGTTTCTTTATTTTCACTAGTTGATGGATCAAGTTGTTGAATACCTAAACCTTTTTGGTTGTTACCGGTTTTAACACTATTTAATATCGTATCTAAAGTATTCGTACTCATTCTAGCAATTTTAGAATCTAGATGATCAACTAGTGTTTGAAGTTGAACGCAAAGTTCACATTCACCACTTGCTATTTTTCCCTTTTCTAAACGTTTTAGTTTTGCTTTTAATTCTATGACTTCTTTATCTAAACGTTGGTTTTGACTATTTAAAAGCTTGTTTTTGTTAATTAGTTTTAAGCTAATATTGCATAGTTTATCATATTCGTTATGCAATGAGTCGTCATCAAGTGATGAGCTACTATAGTATTCGTGACATACCCTCGTCATTTGCCATGAGACAAATTTCTTCGTCCTCCTCGTCGCTCATTCCCCATGTGCCGCTCACGAACGCCTTTTGATCATCCTGTTTGGGACACTTACTAATAAAGTGGTTTGGGTCCCCACATTTAAAGCAAGTACGATCATCTTTTGGCTTCTCGTCCTCTTTGCTTTTCCGAAAGCCTTTCTTATCGTTATACGGTTGTTTGACGTATCTTCCCTTCCTTCTAAAGAAGTTTTTAAAGTCCCTTACCGCCATAGCGTACTCCTCGTCGTACTACTTGAAGAGGAGTTTTCTTCATCGCTTGAATCCTTTTTGGCTTTAAGGGCAAGAGATTTGTGTTTCTCTTTCACCTTTGAGGCTTCGGAGTCTTGAGCAAGGACAAGCTCGTAGACTTTTAGGTTGCCTATGAGTTCATCAAGCGTGAGGATTGTCAAATCTTTTGACTCTTCAATCGCCGTCACCTTGGATCTCCACTTTGATGGAAGTGCCCTTAGATATCTCCTAACATGGTTACGGCTAGAAAAAGATTCATCAAGTGCTTGTAAAGATGTAATAATAGTATTAAAATTAGCAAATGAATGATCTATAGTTTCCTCATCCGATATTGAAAATTGTTCATATTGTTGAACAAACAAATCAATTTTATTATTTTTAACTTGATGGTTGCCTTGATGAGTTACAACTAAAGAATTCCAAATTTCTTTAGAGGTTTTAAGCATAGAAATTTTTTCGAATTCCTTTTTCGGTAAAGCATTATATAAAACCATTTTTGCTTCACTATTTTTAGAAAGCTTTTTCTTCAATTCATCATTTAGTTTATCATGAGGTATGTTAACTGTTAATACAAATAAACCGTAAAAACGTTTATTAATATTTTGCGATCTCTTTGTGTTTTGTTGATAACAAATATAATGTTATCTTAAGTATAATTATAAGGATACATGTTATTTTTGTAAAGCATTTACATATAGCCATTTAAATACAAAAATGTAGTAATTAAGCATTTGTTGTAATAGTTTATTAGGATGGGCAAAAACCATAACCCATGGATCATAACCCATACCCAAGTTGGCTAGATACGATGTATACTTAGATACATTGAATCTAAAGAAAACCCATGGACCAACCCATAACCCATGACCCATAACCAAAAACCCATGGGCAAAGAGGAGCGTCCCACGGATCCCAAGGATTACACTAGACGGATCCCAAGTGGGAGGGATCCGTGGGATCCGTGGAACAGAGGAGAAATTTGCCTATAAATAGAGAGCCAATTCTTCATTCTAACTCACCCTTCTTCTTACTAAATCTCTCAAACACTCTCATTCTCTTCTAACATATAGATCACTTGATCTAGAGAGTTGTTCTTCTTTCTTTCTATTGTGATCCTCAAATACGTCATTCTCTAAGGCGAGATCACGAGCATTCTACAAGTCATCCAAGCAAGGGGTCCTTGATTGATTTGTCACTCCGCAAGATTTCTGTAGCGAAGATCTTGTATTTGATATTTCACATATTTGTTGTGTAATAGTCGTGTTGGTTTGGTCCACCGTGTTACGGACTCGGTATCTAGCTTTGTACCGGAAAAAAGTGTAAGCAACGTTGTGAAGGCTTCTCCGCCTAGTGAAGGAGTTTGTTGACATAGTGCTTAAACTCTAGAGTAGGTGACTCGGGGAGTGGAGTAGGGCAAGGAAGGTGTCCTTGTAGCCGAACCACTATACATCGGTTGTGTCTTTTTTATCCCTTTGCTTTACTTTATTTACTTGCTTTATCATTAGATCTATACTTTCTCTACATCTATAAGATCTCACATATTAACGAATCTAAAGTTTTTGAAACTAACTTAAAATCGGCAAAACTATTCAACCCCTTCTAGTTTTCCACAATTGGCATCAAGAGCTAAGTTTATAAAAGTTTTAAATTAAAATTGTATTTTTAAAACTTTTCGATCACTATGGGTTATGAAAATTATAAGGAAGGGCAATATATGCAACGACCACCACTACTTGAAACTAATGGTTTTATATATTGGAAAAATAGATTCGAAACATATGTGAAATCTAAAGATATTGATCTTTGGTACATTATTGTTGAAGGCGATTTTGAGGCTACCTCAAAAGATGATAAAGGGAATGTAGTTAACATACCTCATGATAAATTAAGTGATGAATTGAAGAAAAAGCTTTCTAAAAATAGTGAAGCAAAAATGGTTTTATATAATGCTTTACCGAAAAAGGAATTCGAAAGAATTTCTATGCTTAAAACCTCTAAAGAAATTTGGAATTCTTTAGTTGTAACTCATCAAGGCAACCAACAAGTTAAAAATAATAAAATTGATTTATTTGTTCAACAATATGAACAATTTTCAATATCGGATGAGGAAACTATAGATCATTCATTTGCTAACTTTAATACTATTATTACAACTTTACAAGCACTTGATGAATCTTTTTCTAGCCGTAATCATGTTAGGAGATATCTAAGGGCACTTTCATCGAAGTGGAGATCCAAGGTGACGGCGATCGAAGAGTCAAAAGATTTGACAATCCTCACCCTCGATGAACTCATAGGCAACCTAAAAGTCTACGAACTTGTCCTTGCTAAAGACTCTGAAGCCTCAAAGGTGAAAGAGAAACACAAATCTCTTGCCCTTAAAGCCAAAAAGGCTTCAAGCGATGAAGAGAATTCCTCTTCGAGTAGTGACGACGAGGAGTACGCTATGGCGGTAAGGGACTTTAAAAAGTTCTTTAGAAGAAAGGGAAGATACGTCAAACAACCGTATGACGATAAGAAAGGCCTTCGGAAAAGCAAAGAGGACGAGAAGCCAAAAGATGATCGTACTTGCTTTAAATGTGGGGACCCAAACCACTTTATTAGTAAGTGTCCCAAACGGATGATCAAAAGGCGTTCGTGAGCGGCACACGGGGAATGAGCGACGAGGAGGACGAAGAAATTTGTCTCATGGCAAATGACGAGGTATGTCACGAATACTATAGTAGCTCATCACTTGATGACGACTCATTGCATAATGAATATGATAAACTGTGCAATATTAGCTTAAAACTAATTAACAAAAACAAGCTTTTAAAGAGTCAAAACCAACGTTTAGATAAAGAAGTCATAGAATTAAAAGCAAAACTAAAACGTTTAGAAAAAGGTAAAATAGCAAGTGGTGAATGTGAACTTTGCGTTCAACTTCAAACACTAGTTGATCATCTAGATTCTAAAATTGCTAGAATGAGTACAAACACTTTAGATACGATATTAGATAGTGTTAAAACCGGTAACAATCAAAAAGGTCTAGGTATTCAACAACTTGATCCCTCAACTAGTGAAAATAAAGAAACAAAATTTGTTAAGGCACTAGAAAAACCAGCCACTGTTGTGGCGGATCCCACGGATCCCTTGATAAGGGAACCGGCTAGTGTACAGCCAGGGATCCATGGATCTGCTGTAGTAAACAATAGCAATAACGTAGCTTCTTCATCTAGAACTGAGTTTGTTTTAGTTAATAGGAAGAAACCAACTCATGTCACCACTAGACAACCACCCCCAAAATATAATCCTACTTTTGCAAGAAACAAAGCTCCATCTTTTCCAAAAGACATCCATCTAGGAGACCTAATAACGTTTATCCAAGAAGTAACCATCAAATGGGATGGAACCCAAATATGCAAAATGGTTTTCCTTTTCAAAACTTTGCTCCATGGAATGCATACTCATCTTATCCATACATGTCTAACATGAATGGAATGTTTAACACTAATGGACCCATGAACAAATGGGGACCAAACTTTTGAGTTTATTATTGTCTTAGGTATGCTTAAAGGTCGACCTAGACCCGGATGAATGGGTCAAGGATAGCGGGTGCACGAGGCACATGACCGCAATAGAGATCTATTCTCCACATATGAATCCTTCAATGGAGGTAATGTGGTGTTTGGAAATAACAAAAGTAGAATCATCGGTAAAGGTACGATTTCTAACAAATCTCTAACCATTAACGATGTGTGTCATGTAGAAAACCTAAACTTTAACCTCTTAAGTATAGGACAAATATGTGATAAAAAGTGCAATGTGCTTTTTACCAAAACCGGTAGTAAGATATTAAAAAATGGCATAACCATAGGAAAAGGAATTAGGAAACATGGAGTCTATGTCATTAAAATCGGTAATGAACCTAAAGACAAACTATGTCTTACCTCTATGGATGATACTTCGACCTTATGGCATCGAAGATTGGGTCACGCCAACATGCGACTTCTTCAATCGCTATCATCCAAAGATCTAGTAAGAGATCTACCTAAGTTAAAATATGAACATCACTTTTGTGATGCTTGTAATGTAGGAAAACAAGCTCATTCTAGTCATAAAGCTAAAAACATGGTGTCTACAACTAGGTGTCTAGAATTACTACATATGGATTTATTTGGTCCATCCGCTATCCAAAGTTATGGAGGCAACTACTACACTTTGGTCATAGTGGATGATTACTCTAGGTATACATGGACAAAATTTTTAAAGAACAAAACGGAAACCTTTAATTATTTTGAAATATTAAGCAAAAAGATCCAAAGACAACTAGGAAGTCCTATAGTGTCTATTAGGACAGATCATGGTAGGGAATTCGATAATGAAGTGCAATTTGGAGCCTTTTGTGACGCTAATGGTATTACTCACAACTTCTCGGCTCCACGCACTCCACAATCGAATGGGGTAGTAGAAAGAAAGAATAGAACCCTACAAGAAATGAGTCGAACCATGCTTAATGAACAATCCATACCTCAAAAGTTTTGGTGTAATGCCGTTGATACTTCAACGTATATACTCAATCGAGTCTTAATTAGACCAATCTTAGGTAAAACTCCATATGAGTTACTTCGAGGCAAAAAGCCTACGTTAAATCACTTTAGAGTCTTTGGTAGCAAATGTTTTATTCTTAACACTAAAGATTACCTTACAAAATTTGATCCTAAATCAACCGAAGGTATCTTTCTAGGTTACTCGCCAAATAGCAAAGCTTACGTCATATTAAACAAAGAAACAATGAAGGTAGAAGAGTCATTAAATATAAAATTTGATGAAAGTCCACCCAAACCCTCTCCACCTCTTGTCGATGATGAGATTATAGAAAGTGAAGCTATAGTAATAAAGAAAAAGATAAATGAAGAAGAAGAACCTTTAAATGATGAAGTCATAAACATTAAAGAGTCCAAAGATCACCCCGTAGATAAAGTCATAGGAAAGCTAAACGAACGAACATTAAGGTCTCAAGTTCAAAACCAAAGTAGCTTGTTTTGTTTCGTTTCAACCATAGAACCTAAGAATACACAAGAAGCCATAAAAGATGAGAGTTGGGTAATGGCTATGCAAGAAGAACTAAATCAATTCGTTTCTAATGATGTTTGGACGCTTGTCCCTCCACCTAGTAATCAAACCATAATAGGAACCAAATGGGTTTATAAAACAAATTAGATGCAAACGGAGTAGTGTCTAGGAACAAGGCTAGACTCGTTGCCCAAGGGTATAACCAACAAGAAGGAATAGACTTTGATGAGACCTATGCCCCGTGGCTAGATTAGAGTCTATAAGAATACTTCTTGCGTATGCTTGTGCTAATGATCTAAAGCTTTATCAAATGGATGTCAAAAGCGCTTTTCTAAATGGTTTCATTAATGAAGAAGTATATGTAGCTCAACCTCCGGGCTTCATCGATTTTGAAAAACCCAAACATGTGTATAAATTAAAGAAAGCCCTTTACGGTCTTAAACAAGCTCCAAAAGCTTGGTATGATAGACTCAAGTCATTTTAATTAAACACAACTATACCATGGGGTTAGTTAACAACACACTTTTTACTAAGAAAAGAGAGTCACATATAATCATAGTGCAAATATATGTAGATGATATTATATTCGGATCCACTTGTCAAGACATGTGTGATGATTTCTCTAAAATCATGCATGACGAGTTCGAGATGAGTATGATGGGAGAACTTAGTTTCTTTCTTGGTCTACAAATCAAACAAGTAGAAGATGGTATCTTCTTTAATCAATCTAAATACATAAAGGAGATGTTAAAGAAATTCGGTCTAGAAGAGTCGAAACCAATTAGGACACCAATGTCATCCGACACCAAACTCACAAAAGATGAAGACGGTGAATCCGTCGATAATACTAAATATCGTGGCATGATAGGTAGTCTTCTCTACCTCATGGCAAGTAGGCCGGATATCATGTTTAGTGTTTGCTTATGTGCTAGGTTTCAAGAAGACCCTAAAACATCACACCTAGAAGCCGTAAAAAGGATATTTAGATACATTAAGGGTACAACACAATTAGGATTATGGTATCCTAAGGGCACCGGAGTAGAAACAATTGTATATGCAGATTCTGACCATGCAGGTGATTACGTTGATAGAAAAAGTACAAGTGGGTATGTACTTTCATGGGATGTTGTTTAACATCTTGGTTTTCTAAGAAACAAACGGCACTAGCAATATCAACAACCGAAGCCGAGTACGTCTCCGCCGGCAAAGCATGCCAACAAGCACTATGGATGAAACAAGCGTTAGTCGACTACGACATTCATCTAAGCGACATAGCCATCCTATGTGACAACAAAGGTGCCATCGACTTAAGCAAGAATCCGGTATTGCATTCTCGCACAAAGCATATAGAGATTCGTCATCACTTCTTAAGAGACAATGTTCAAAAGGGGAACATCTCTATTGAGAAGGTAGCATCCGAAGACAACATAGCCGACGTCCTCACCAAACCGTTGAAGCGGGAACAATTCAACCTACTTCGTCTTGGTCTTGGTCTAATGGAACAAACGTCGTAACTTATTTGACTCTACAAGGTATGTAAACACTAGCCTTCTTCTTTCTGAGTCTAGGATCTCTATTTCACGCACAACTTACAAACAATACATGAATTTTCAAAACCCAAGATAAGTTTTCCACTTATTGCTTTCATTTTTTTCAAGTTGCAAACACATAACTACATACACATTTTCAAAGAAAACCTCTTTTCAAAATGTTTTCTAAAAGGATGATACATTCCCGTATCAATTTCACAAAAGCAATTTCTCACGTCTAGGACAAATCGCTTTTTCATTATTAATACAAAGTAAAACCCGTTTTCATTGCATCTCATGTCTTTTGAATGCTAAAAGGGACACATAACTAATATGTGTTTTCGGGTACATTCATTCAAGCAACAATGAATTAGGAGCATTGATAACACTAAATTAAGTACTCATGTACTAAATATGTGTTTTCGGGTTATCTCAATAGGATGCTTTTCTACTTCTAGTTTATTTTTTTTCTTTTTAGGGTCGAGATAACCGCAACTCAAAATAGTTTGCATATAGGCACACACTAGGCAAAAATGTTTCCAAAAGGAAAATTTTGTGCTGCCTGAATCACCAGTCCCACGGATCCGAGCCTTTATGCTGGACGGATCCCTCAAGGGAAGGATCCGTGGGATCCGTGAGACAGAAGTTTTTACCTTCTATTTTTCTCCATTTGGATGAAAAATCCACATTTGTTTTATTTTTGGGAGTATGCTCTTTAATGTTTGTGTTCTCATGATCACATGCCTTAAATTCATATCTAATCATTAGATTTTAATCCACATTTTGGGTCAAGCATTCATTACAATGCTTTGTTTTTCTATATATAGAACTCCCAAAATGCTTGCATAATCCATCTCATCTTCACAAACAAGATACACCATGTCATCCACAAATCCTTTAGATGAATCACCTAGTACAAACAATCATCTCCATGAAACCCAAACCTTTGTACTTCCACCTTCCAAAATACCAAAATCAAACTCTAGGATATCCGCACAGATTAACATCCGATCTTGTTGCTTAGGAAAACCATCATCATATGGCTCATCACCATCAAATAACTCACCACAAGATGCTTCCATTATAGCACCTCCTCATCACCAACAAGTACACCAACTTCATCACCAAATCATTCACCACCTAAAATCACTCTTTTGGAACTCCTTAAGACTCCAACAAGATCTCCACAACCAAAGCAAAAAGAATTAGCTTTTGACACCCCCACTTCTCCAAACACAATATTCAATGATCTTGAAACATCACCACCTTTAGCTCCCATTAAACTACAAGAACATCTAGGTTCTTTTCCACCACCACTTCCAATCATTCCGGACTTTGATCCATATTTTCCTATTTTTCCACCACAACTTCCGCAACTCACAAATCAAAGCAACCCGGAATATTTCCTTACTCATTACCCACATCACTTACATTGTGAACATTTCCAATCCACTAGGGAAATTGCAATAGAAGTTAGGGAAGAAATGCGATTCATACTCAACCTCATCCTTGATCGCATCAATACCATTACTCATCAAACCTCCATCCATAACCTTATGCAAGCATGGAAGGAATCACTACTACTATTTTCTATTTTTAGTACTTTTCTTTTGAAGTCATTTTCAAGAACAAGTCTTGTTCTTATTTTTACATGCTTGTAGGTGGCATAAATACCACTACAATTTGTTGTTTTATTACAAGGCCTTGTTTACATACCTTGGCTCCCAATCTTGATTCTCGGCAATCACAAGATTATTTAAGCATGTTACTAACCTTTCTTTTTGTAGGATTTTTATTTTTCTTCACTTGACGCCCCAAACTAGGGGGAGCTACCGTCAAGGGGGAGTTAGCAATACGTGGACTTATTTTTCCACACTTTTATTTCTTCCAAGGGTTAACTTTTTGTTTCGACAAAAAGGGGGAGAAGAAGTAAAACTTAGGGGCTTTCAAAACTTACATCTATTCTTAAGTTTTACTCATCATAACATTATGTTTTGTCATCAACAAAAAGGGGAGATTGTTAATACAAATAAACCGTAAAAACGTTTATTAATATTTTGCGATCTCTTTGTGTTTTGTTGATAACAAATATAATGTTATCTTAAGTATAATTATAAGGATACATGTTATTTTTGTAAAGCATTTACATATAGCCATTTAAATACAAAAATGTAGTAATTAAGCATTTGTTGTAATAGTTTATTAGGATGGGTAAAAACCATAACCCATGGATCATAACCCATACCTAAGTTGGCTAGATACAATGTATACTTAGATACATTGAATCTAAAGAAAACCCATAACCCATGACCCATAACCAAAAAACCCATGGGCAAAGAGGAGCGTCCCACGGATCCCTAGGATTACACTAGACGGATCCCAAGTGGGAGGGATCCGTGGAACAGAGGAGAAATTTGCCTATAAATAGAGAGCCATTTCTTCATTCTAACTCACCCCTCTTCTTACTAAATCTCTCAAACACTCTCATTCTCTTCTAACATATAGATCACTTGATCTAGAGAGTTGTTCTTCTTTCTTTCTATTGTGATCCTCATATAGGTCCTTCTCTAAGGCGAGATCACGAGCATTCTACAAGTCATCCAAGCAAGGGGTCCTTGATTGATTTGTCACTCCGCAAGATTTCTGTAGCGAAGATCTTGTATTTGATATTTCACATATTTGTTGTGTAATAGTCGTGTTGGTTTGGTCCACCGTGTTACGGACTCGGTATCTAGCTTTGTACCGGAAAAAGTGTAAGCAACGTTGTGAAGGCTTCTCCGCCAAGTGAAGGAGTTTGTTGACATAGTGCTTGAACTCTCGAGTAGGTGACTCGGGGAGTGGAGTAGGGCAAGGAAGGTGTCCTTGTAGCCGAACCACTATACATCGGTTGTGTCTTTTCTATCCCTTTGCTTTACTTTATTTACTTGCTTTATCATTAGATCTATACTTTCTATACATCCGTAAGATCTCACATATTAACGAATCTAAAGTTTTTGAAACTAACTTAAAATCGGCAAAACTATTCAACCCCCCCCCCCTTCTAGTTTTCCACATTAACTACATTCCCTTTATCATCTTTTGAGGTAGCCTCAAAATCGCCTTCAACAATAATTGTCCAAAGATCAATATCTTTAGATTTCACATATGTTTCGAATCTATTTTTCCAATATATAAAACCATTAGTTTCAAGTAGTGGTGGTCGTTGCATAGATTGCCCTTCCTAATAATTTTCAGAACCCATAGTGATCGAAAAGTTTTTAAAATACAATTTTACTTTAAAACTTTTATAAACTTAGCTCTTGATGCCAATTGTGGAAAACTAGAAGGGGGGGGGGTTGAATAGTTTTGCCGATTTTAAGTTAGTTTCAAAAACTTTAGATTCGTTAATATGTGAGATCTTATGGATGTAGAGAGAGTATAGATCTAATGATCAAGCAAGTAAATAAAGTAAAGCAAAGGGATAGAAATGCCACAACCGATGTATAGTGGTTCGGCTACAAGGACACCTTCCTTGCCCTACTCCACTCCCCAAGTCACCTACTCGAGAGTTCAAGCACTATGTCAACAAACTCCTTCACTTGGCGGAGAAGCCTTCACAACGTTGCTTACACCTTTTTCCGGTACAAAGCTAGATACCGAGTCCGTAACACGGTGGACCAAACCAACACGACTATTACACAACAAATATGTGAAATATCAAATACAAGATCTTCGCTACAGAAATCTTGCGGAGTGATAAATCAATCAAGGACCCCTTGCTTGGATGACTTGTAGAATGCTCGTGATCTCACCTTAGAGAAGGACCTATATGAGAATCACAGTAGAAAGAAAGAAGAACAACTCTCTAGATCAAGTGATCTATATGTTAGAAGAGAATGAGAGTGTTTGAGAGATTTAGTAAGAAGAGGGGTAAGTTAGAATGAAGAAATGGCTCTCAATTTATAGGCAAAATATTCCACTGTTCCCCGGATCCCGCGGATCCCTCCCACTTGGGATCCGTCTAGTGTAATCCTAGGGATCCGTGGGACGCTCCTCTTTGCCCATGGGTTTTTTGGTTATGGGTCATGGGTTATGGGTTGGTCCATGGGTTTTCTTTAGATTCAATGTATCTAAGTATACATTGTATCTAGCCAACTTGGGTATGGGTTATGATCCATGGGTTATGGTCCATGGGTTGTGGTTTTTACCCATCCTAATAAACTATTACAACAAATACTTAATTACTACATTTTTGTATTTAAATTGGTATATGTAAATGCTTTACAAAAATAACATGTATCCTTATAATTGTACTTAAGATAACATTATATTTGTTATCGACAAAACACAAAGAGATCGCAAAATATTAATAAACGTTTTTACGGTTTATTTGTATTAACACATCCCATGATCCTAAAGCTGTCATAACTGCATATTAGTTTCAGGTTAAATTACAGGTAAGTGTTTTTAGTACATTAAACACTTTATTAACTTGGTGAATTTTGGTGCTTGAAATCCGCCACTTCCTATAATTACATATCTATGTTGATGTCAAAGGAAAAAATGTCTCACCAATGCAAGTATATAATTGTAGTTTTGGTCATCACTAACGTTGTTCTTGGAGCTGTTGCGCTGCTATGTATATTTGTTCTTGAATTCGTAAATGATTTTGTGTTCTAATAGAGATGGATTTATTTACTTGAACTAATATAAGAAGAAAACACTTCTTCACTCATTCATTGCGTCCAATGCAACTTAGTACAAGGGAAATTTTGTGGACATTGTTTGTAGATCATCATACAACATGTACACACCAATTTGTAAGTTACATAGCTACACTACAAATGCAAGAACTAAAAACAAGAGTACCTCACATTTTTATGTGTGAAATGGTCTTTATAAAGATACTTGATTATTCTTACTCGTGGGAATAAGTGCAAGTTTTGAGCTATTTGTAAAGATCTTTGTCAAGAACTAAACCCAAAGACTTTGAGCTAAAATCAATTTATGTGGGGCATGTTTGGGGGATTGCTTAATTCAAACCGTTTTTAGCACTTACTTATACATTAAAATATAAATAGTTTTACCCAAAAACTCAAAACCGTGGCAACATAGATGGAGTGATCCCAATTACATGCTTAAGGTACAATGTAAATAAGATAAAGCTTCTTATTGAGATTTCATTGTGAACATGGTAATGTGATAAAATGGTATACAATAAATTGATCTTTTATACAATGATTGCATAATTTAATGACAACCAACATATTAACAAACCGATTTTAATAGTAAATATACGAGAATGTGATAATAGGTTGGAGGATAGGTGGTGTTCAAGGCATAGTGTCCCATTATATCAACCATCATTTTTTCAAAAAAAAAACTTCAACTAAATAATTTCAATATTTTAGCAATGAATAACATGCTTGACTTTATAAATTAAACTATTGAACAAATTTATATGCTAATATATTGAGCGAAGATTTGCACACAATAGTTACACTCCATTTCATGCTTCAAACAATTGTACATATATGACAAGATGCTCAATGTACTTGTATTTTTTAGTGTACCAATCAATAATTAGAGTGTATAAATCATTACTCTAATTTATTAGCAATGAATGAGCAAATTTATATTGTATTATATAACAGCAACAACAACAACAACAACGATGACAGCGATAATGCAATTAATTTTTAAACTCGCAACATGTGATATATATTACACAAACTTTTTTTTAAAACCCCGTGCGTGAATGGGTATTATAACTAGTAATTCCATATAATTTTTTTTGAAAGCTAAAAATATGCATATATATCTACCTTAAACTTATAATTGCATATATATCCTCTCAAAAGCTTAAAAATTACATATATATTCAACTTAAACTACTAATTGCTATATATCATTTGTAAAGTCTGCATCTAATATGAGTGCATAGAATACAACACTATATATATATATATATATATATATATATATATATATATATATATATATATATATATATATATATATATATATATATATCAAAATAATTATTGAATATAATTTTGAAGTTTAAACTCAAAATCGTGGTAATTAAAATTTTAAAAATAGCAACAACAACACTTATTTCAAAGGTGCGATGTCCCGATATTTAAAATGAACGAGATAAACAAAAACAATATATGTAGACAATATTTAGCCTCACAAAAAAGTCACTTTATAATATGATTGTTATATATATTTAATAAATAAATTATGTTTTCAACTTAATGATATATTACTATCAGCAATTTTATAAATAAAGTTTTTTTTTTTTATTATTATATATGTTGGGTTTGTAAATTTATATTAAATAGTTATTTGGATATATATGACATATATAATGTTTATAAAAGATATATATATTAAAATTTTATATGTAGTTTTGAGCTTTTGAAAAAATGTACATGCAATTATAAGTTTAAATTGGACTTGAGCTTTTGAAAAATTATATATGCAATTCTGCCATGAATATTTGATATATATATGATGAAAAAAAAAGAAGCCAAAAAGCCCACTATGATGAGACACTAAAGGTGTCTCCCCACTACTATAGGCCTATAGTTTTGTATTCATATAATTACTACAATTGTCAACCAAGCACATTTAGGGGCCGTTTGGTTCGAAGGAATTTGATGTAATCTGTTGTAATTGTAATCTGAATTACATTACAATCCTGTTTGGTTGGCAAGATGGATGGAATTATAATTCAGATTACATTACATCGGGTGTTTGGTTTGCAACGTAATGTAATTGAATTACAACCAATTACGTCCAGTGATGTAATTCAGATTACATAGCAAACTTGATGGAATGTGTTGTAATTCAGATTTTAACGAGTTAAATATCAGTATTTATCTTTCATCGTTATTATTATTATATTATTTAATTTAAAAAATAAATAATAATTATAATAATTATTTTTATATTATATATAAATATCTAAACAAATAATTAATTTTTTAATAATTATTTTATATTAAATTTATGATTTTTATTTACTATTTTATTTAAAAAGTATTATTATTATTATTATTATTATTATTATTATTGCTATTATTATTATTATTATTATTAAGTAATATTGTTTATTATTATTATTATAATTATTATAATTATTATTATAATTTTATTATTATTATTATTATTATTTTCTATTATTATTATTATTATTATTATTATTATTATTATTATTATTATTATTATTATTAGTATATTTATTATTTAGTATTATTTTACTATTATTATTATTATTATTTTATTAATTATTATTATTATAATATTATAATTGTATCATTATTATTATTATTATTATATTTATTATTTAATAATAATAATATTATCTATTATTTATTATTATTATTTATTATTATTATTTAATAATAATAATAACAATTATAATTAATATAATAATAATAATAAATAATAAATAAATAATAATAATCATAATAATAATGTATTATTATTATTATTTATTATTATTATTTAATATTATTATTATTAATTATTAAGTATCATTTTTTATTATTACTATTTATTATATTATTATTAATTATTATTATTATTAATTATTATTATTATTATTTTAATTATTATTATTTTTTTATTATAATAATTATTATTATTATTTTATTTTTATTATTAATATTATATTTTTATTATTATTATTATTATTATTATTATTATTTTATTATTATATTTTTATTATTAATATTCTTTTTTATTACTATTATATTATTATTATTATTTATTTTTATTATTATTATTATTTTATTATTATTATTATTACTATTTATTATTATTATTATCGTTATTATATTAGCTTTTTAAGTTTTATAAAAAAAATTGAATTACATTACGTTGCGAGTAAACCAAACACATTGACAGATTTCATCAATTACAATTACAACACATTACAATTACAACACATTCCAATTCTTTAAATTACAATTACATCAAATTACAATTTCTTCCAAAGATTACAATTCCTTCAAAAACATTCTGTGAACCAAACGCCCCCTTAGTAAATATAATTGTCATTTCATAATTCCCATATCAATAGGGCTGGGTTAATGGGACCGTACCTAGTTTTTTAGATTGACCCCCTAGTTTTTTGTTTGTTTTTTTTTTTTTTTTATTTTTTTTTATAATTTTGTTTATATCAAAAAGCTATAAACCTGAAAATGCGGAACTGTAAATATAAAGTTTAATAAGCCAAACGCTTAAAACTGTCAGAAATACGGAACAGAAACTGACAAAAAATTGTGTCGTACTGAAAAAGTGAGGGGACAAAGGGAATATTCCCTATGGATGTGATCCCATAGGGAGGGTTTATATAGTACAACCATATCAATATATCAAACACACCTTTAGAGTATCCATAATGCAAAATGTTTTAACAGATATCATATTTAATGAATAAGAATGTGAGAAAAGAGTTAAAGTTTATCAAATCTTTTTAAATAGCTTTTAATGTACTACAAAAACCTTTTCAAAAAAATTTATTGAATTAGTGAAAAATTATTGTTAGTTTATTTATCGAAGATTCTTAGAGCACACGGTATGCTTTTATGTGGCTCGTCAAATGCATCCCAAAATTATCAATGGCTAGCTAAATGCCATATCATCGCTTGTGTCATTCGTGAGCCAAAAGTATTTGAGTCATTCGACTGGCTCACGTCATTTGTATTTTTTTTTTAGTGAGTGAGTATCTTTAATGAGTTATTTTGTGGGACCCAATAACATGTTAGTGGTGTGTTATGAGGGATGATGTTTTAGTTATGGGAGGTGATTTCCACACTTCCAAAAATGTTTGAGACACTCAAATTTTGAGTGTTTGAACATTTATACCCTTAAAGGATAAACATAACTAAAAGTAATGTGAGGGTATAAATGTCCAAACCTCGAGTGTCCCAATCATTTTTAAGAATGTGCAAATCACCTCCTTTTAGTTATTGGTATGTTATTACGAGGTGTATAATATGATGTTGATGTGACATATCAATAACGTATTAATGTATCCTCCCGGACCTTTGCTCTTAGTCCCAAAAGCAATGCGTCAATACCAACAATGAAAGCACCGACTCACTTGTACGATTTTAAAAGGGTCAAGTTATTAATACGGTGACTATGTTTTTATTTCAACGGTGGCTATGAATAGGTATGACAAATAGTACACAAATAGTACTGTTGCTACAGTACCTTGTCCCCTTTCTTGTCTTTTGACTTTTTTTTTTTTTTTTTTTTTTAATAGAAATAAGTGTGTGTATAATATGTGAGTGTATAATAATGTATATAATAAGTGTGTGTATAATAATGAGTGTGTGTATAATATGTGAGTGTATAATAATGTATATAATAAGTGTGTGTATAATAATGAGTGTGTGTATAATAATGTATTGTACATGTATAATTATTTAGTTTGTATAATAGCACGTTAAATATTACCACATTAAATAACTGCAACAACAACTTTTATTATTAAATTAAACGTCAGCGTTAACATATTATTTAAATACACCAACATCTACTACATATGAAGATTATTCATCTCGTTTAAAAGATCATGGAGCCTTGCACCGACTGACAAGCGTGATCCTCAGGATTCCTTGCCAATTCTAACTCCATCTCCAGCGTCTTTATTTTTGTCTTTAACAGCTTGATCTCATTATCTTTAGCAACGCAGTTTGAGCACTGCGTTGAAGATGAGGCTCGACTTAAGTACCGTCTTTCAAATTCATCTTTCCAACTGAAGTATCGACACCAATAGTCATTTGTACCTGGCTGTTACATGTTAAGAAAATAATAAGAAATGTATTTTTAACAAACAAACTATTTACATAAAACCCTAAGCAAACGTATGATTATTTACCACTGAAAGAGGACATGCATAATACGGTCGGCCAGGAAAGGATTTCGTGGATTTCCGTTCTATAATAAATCCTCTATTACATCGACACCAGAAAGGATTTCCTTGGCCCACCTGACAAAAGAATTTGCATGAATCAGTAATCAATCATTTACAACAGAAAACATGTATCATTTACAATGTTATTATTAATTTAATATATAAAAGTAATCAATCATTTACAACATAAATCAGTAATCAATCACTATGTTTACAACATAAATCATTAATCAATTATTTTCAACATAAATCAAGAATCAGTCACTATGTTTATAATTATTTACAACATGAATCATTCACTATGATTGTCGATGCCTATATAATGATTCCCACTGGGATGCAGCTTGGATTTGTGCCTCTCCATTGTGGGTGGAGATGCGGAAGTGGAGAATGTTCGTCTAGCATCAGAACAATGTAATGACCTACTTCGTTCCCCACACGGGCTATCACAAGGGGGTCAGTTCTTTGTGAGAATTCTGGACCATTGATAAGCGGAAAACACATATTCCAACCCCTGTGAGATATAAATGCAACGGGTCGTCTAATCAGTTCTGCAATAACCAACCCCGTGTTTGGCATGTCCATATAGCGATCAGTCGGTGCATTTCCTTCTCCGGACCAGTCTATTGTACGGCGAAGTTCGTTAAAACCATCTTCCCCCGACAAACCCATGTAAACCGCCAATTTAGGTCCATCGCTGCAATAACATCGCCTAACTTGGCGCCACCAATCTTGTTGTTCCCAAACACCATGGGCAACGCACCGAAACCCACAATTTCCGTCACCCACCACATTATATATACTGATTATGTATGGATGCCAAAGGACTGGAAGCATACTCATAAGCATTTCGCTTTCTGCATCTCCATCGTACAACATGTGTCTTATAGCGGTGCTTCTTCGGTGATCACTAGGACCCGTGAAAGAACTATGTCGGGCAGGTTCTTTGTTGAAGTTCGGGACTTGTGTAGATCTTGTAGCGGTGCTTCTTCGGTGATCTACGGTTGGAACTTCATTCAAGTCCGGGACTTGTGTAGCCTTGCCCATTTTGTCCTTTGCGCTCGGACGTCCACGGGTATTTTTCTGAATAACAGGTTCCCGTGTGTCATCAGATGCAGGTTGGTATATCGATCTCAACTTCGTTAGCATATTATTCTTGACAAACGACGACGCTTTGGTAAAAACATTCCTGAATTGTCGAATGTCATCTCTAAACGAAGTATCATCATCATCATCATCATTACTGGAAGAGCCATCTTCAGGCGGTGGCCTATTGATATTAGGCCACGGAACATGTAGGGTTCTCCAAAAAATATTAAGTTCTTCTAGTGGAATGGGGAGTCCTGAAATCATTAAAAGTGGTATATTACAATGACGCCCGTAAATCACTGATATTAATGGGAAAACAACTTGATAGTTATAAATGTACTTACCATGATATACATAGTATTGCATCTCGTGAAAGCATGGCAGTCCGTAAATTGTACGCAACTTATGGCTACAATCTTCTACGGTGATAGACCGATGGAGTTCTTTGTGCATGAGTTGGAAAGCATGGTGAGAAACTTTATACCACAATTCTTGAAATAGTAGAAAATTACAATCATTTATTTTCTCACCGATGCTTCTATTTAAACTCTCTTTTATCGAATTTTCTTGCGCAAAGATAATCTTATCGATTGCACTCAACAACCTATCTAAATTGGACTGTGTGCGCCCAAATATAATTTCAACAACGCGTGGTGAGCCTCAACTCTACACGTTGTTGTTCCGGCGAAGGAGCGATATTCATCGGTGATGTACGAGACAAACATGTGTCGTAATCTCGCAGCCGTTATCCGATACTCGGCCGATCGTGAAAAAAAAAGATGAATTAATCAAAGGTCATTCGGGTGCTTATTAATTGAATAATAATAAAAAATATATAATTAACAATTTATTACGCGCATGGTTGACCAAGCGTTGTCGTAGGCGCCATAATGCTGTTCGAACAAGGGGCGTGTCGGAGCTTTAACCAACCGATCCCATCTCCTTTTAATGGAGTCATACTCATCTAACCCACCGCATCTGTTTCTCATAAACCTCATCAAATTTTGCTCTATATGCCATCGACAGAGTAATTTGCGAGCGGTAGGGAATTCTGCTCTACATGCCCCAACCAACGCTAAATCTCTGTCGGTGACAATAACACGTGGGTAGTATCTTTCGCCTATCACCTCTTTTATGCGTTGCAATACCCATTCAAAATTATGCCCCTTTTCACGTGTATAAAGCATGCGCCATTGAAAATGTTTTATTCGTTGGAGTTACTCCAACAATTTCCAACAATGGCAATTTAAACTGTGTGGTATTGTACGTGGAGTCCATCAACATGATTTCAGGGAACGTACGCCATAGAGCATTCGAAGTGGGGTGAACAAAAAATAGCTCCTCAAGCACATTATGGTCATTCACCCTCGGGTAATATGCATAACCCGAATCCGTCAGGATGCGCGTAAAGGACTTGAATTTGAGTTCTATCACCTACTCTGGCTCTCCGGAACTTATCAAGTGCGTTATAAATAGTTCTAACGCTAGACACGTTATCCGGATTACGTCCCTTTATTGTCGAAAGTATATTACGTGGTGGTACGCTATACTCTGACAATTCTTTGACCAAACTCAACTCATCATCTTTTAATCGCATTGCATATGGCATACCATGCAACGACTCTAGCAACTCATGATTATGGCTATCACACTTCACCCTCAAAATCCAATTATATTGTGTTGGTCTATATTTCGCAACTAATCTGAATGGACAATTGCTTTTTTTGTTTTGGTTTTCCGTTTCCCACTACCGTGATATTCATAAATCCCGCTCTTTGTACACATATAATTAATTTCCATCATCTGACCATTTTCTGATTTGGTTCTCTTTTTAACAATGACAAAACCGAGCCCCGAGGCTATATTTTGCACCCACTCAGTTATTTCTTCGTGAGAACGGAAAGCCTGAAAATACATAACAAATTTTATAACACACTTTTTTTAACTAATACTTTTTTAATACTTTTATAACGGAAAGCCCCGAGGCTATATTTACCACTTGTCTGATAAATGGGCAATCCTCTGATACTTCCTCGTGAAAACGGAAAGCCTGAAAAATAAAAAACACAACATTTAAAACTAATACACAATTTTATAAATAATTTTTTTATAAATAATTTTTTTAACAAAGTTTTATTAATACTTTTAAAACTAATACACAATTTTATTAATACTTTTAAATCTAATACAAACTTTTAAAACTAATACAAAGTTTTAAATCTAATACAAACTTTTAAAACTTTTAAAACTAATACTTTTATTAAAACTTTTAATAATACTAATACTTTTAAAACTTTTAAAACTAATACAAAGTTTATAAGTGTGTGGTTGTTGAGTGTGGACGTTCGTTGAGTGTGTACGCTTTCTCTCGAGTTGATATCTTGTCTTCTCTCTCTCTCACTATCTCATTCATTCAACTCTGTTTCTCTCTCTCACTATCTCTATCTCTCTAAAAGTTTTTAGATTTAGATCTAAAAACATATAAGATCGTGGTGTTTTTGGTTATGTTGTGGTGATATTGCTACTGTGGTTCTTTGATGGTGAGTTTGTGATGTTGAGTTTGTGATGTTTGGGTAAATCTGGGTACTTTGATGGTGAGTTTTTGATGTTCCTATCATTTATGGGTATATTGTGGGTTTAATTTCATGGATTTGTAAAAAAAATAAAAAACGCCTATTTTTTTTAGGGTTTGGTAAATCTGGGTACTTTGATGGTGATTTTGTGATGTTCCTATCATTTATGGGTAGATTGTGGGTTTAATTTCATGGATTTGTAAAAAAAATAAAAAACGCCTATTTTTTTTTAGGGTTTGGTAAATCTGGGTACTTTGATGGTGATTTTGTGATGTTCCTATCATTTATGGGTAGATTGTGGGTTTAATTTCATGGATTTGTAAAAAAAATAAAAAACGCCTATTTTTTTTTTAGGGTTTGGTAAATCTGGGTACTTTGATGGTGATTTTGTGATGTTCCTATCATTTATGGGTAGATTGTGGGTTTAATTTCATGGATTTGTTAAAAAAAATAAAAAACGCCTATTTTTTTTTAGGGTTTGGTAAATCTGGGTATTTTGATGGTGATTTTGTGATGTTCCTATCATTTATGGGTAGATTGTGGGTTTAATTTCATGGATTTGTAAAAAAAATAAAAAACGCCTATTTTTTTTTAGGGTTTGGTAAATCTGGGTACTTTGATGGTGATTTTGTGATGTTCCTATCATTTATGGGTAGATTGTGGGTTTAATTTCATGGATTTGTAAAAAAAATAAAAAACGCCTATTTTTTTTTTTAGGGTTTGGTAAATCTGGGTACTTTGATGGTGAGTTTGTGATGTTCCTATCATTTATGGGTAGATTGTGGGTTTAATTTCATGGATTTGTAAAAAAAATAAATAACGCCTAATTTTTTTTGGTTTAGGGTAAAAGCAGCGATTTACAAACCGCTTATGTGAGAGGCTGATTATGTGATGTTATGTGAAACTGCATGAGTTGTGTGGGTGCAAACGGGTAGGTTAACACCTTGATCTGCCACCATTGAGTGGTATGAATACCTGCTCTGGCCTACCCCAGTCCACAGGCTTTGTGTGGTTTCTTTGGGAAACTGCTTATGTGCTTATGTGGCTATGACATAGGTATGACACAAATAGTACTCATGTGCTTATGTGCTTATTGAAACTGCCTGAGTTTTGTGGGTGCAAAAGGGTAGGTTAACACCTTGATCTGCCACCATTTAGTGGTATGAATACCGCCTGCCTACCCCAGATCCACAGGCTCTGTGGTTTCTTGGCAAACTGCTTATTGCACACAAGCAGATTGCACACAAGCTCAGATTAGACCCCGTTCCAATACTACGTTACAGGTGGGGTTATTCATACTGTGGCTATGTTTTTATTCATAATGTGGCTACAATTTTATATAACAAACTGCTTATATGCTTGATAAGCGGTTTGTTCTTGTAAGTGATTTGAAAATTGTTTTTAAAAAAAAAGCTGAGATAAGGCAATGATGATTTTGCAAAAAAAAATATTTTGCAACCTTTGATGTTGCAGCCATATATGATAAATATGATTTTGGCTTGGCATTTCCGAATGGACGGCAAAAATTTTTTTATTTTCATTTTGCAACCTTTGATGTTGCAGCCATATATGATAATATGTGATACTTAATCTGAGCCTAATGTTATCTCTATTATTAATGTGTAAAATTGTTACCTCTAGTGATTGAGACATATCGGCAACTGAGATATTGAGGTTTCTTTGTGGTTTGTTAGTTGCGGCTTTCACTTGCAGCTTGTGTTTCACTAAAATTATAGCCACCGTATAAATAACTTGATGATGTTTGTATGATGGTGAGTGCAGCCTGAGATATTTGAGGTTTCTTTGTGGTTTGTTAGTTGCGGCTTTCACTTGCAGCTTGTGTTTCACTAAAATTATAGCCACTGTATAAATAACTTGATGATGTTTGTATGATGGTGAGTTTGTGATGTTGTAACTTGGTGATGTTTGAGGCTGAATATATTGAGATTCTTCACTTGTGACTATTCACTTGTGACTACCTACCAATCCTACAGATGGGAGGTTTCACTTGTGACTTTGGGAATCTTGCTTTTGCTTTTGGTACTTGCTTGTTAACTTGGTTGCAATCTGGTATTGTGCAATCTGATCTGTGCACTTGTGTGCAATCTGCTGCGATTGGACAAAATTTTTTCAAAAAGGCGATGACGATTGGTTTTATAACCGAACGGACGGCAAAGTGATTTTTTATCACTTTGCAACCTTCATATCCGAGCCTCACACTTTTCTAAATCTGCTGCACTTGCACAATTTTGTGTGCTAATGCACTTGGACAAAACTGCTTCATATCCGAGCCCGTGTGCAATGCTTGTGTGCTTATGCACTTGGACAAAAAAAACTAGGCAATGATGTAATCCGAGCACAATGTCCAATCTGCTTGTGTGCTTATGCACTTGGACAAAAAAAAAACTTGGCGATGATGAACTCTAATCGGAGCCTTTATTCAATCTGCTTGTGTGCTAATGCACTTGGACAAATCTGCTTTGTGTGCTAATGCACTTGGACAAAAAAAACTTATGACAAAACTGCTTTGTAATCCTTGGACAAAAAATACATTTTTGGGACAAAATATACCACCCAAACCAAAGCAATATGACAAAAAAAAAAAAAAAAAAAAAAACCCCGAAAAGTAATCGCATGTTGCTACAGTACCTATCCGCTAGACGTGACCGTATAAGAGCACTAAACCGACCTAATAGCCTTATTGACACCTTAGAGCATCAAGTTTTATCAGCCGAAGTTATAAAGCCTTAGGTGTAAGAACACATTTAAAACCTCACATTATATTTTTAGTTGGCAATCAGCATCTATGTTTATCATTTTAAATATTTCAAAAGCAACTTGAATGTGCAAAGTTAAGATCAGTAATGTACACTTTCGCAAGTATCATTGGTTGCGAACATGATGCCCAATAGTCAATTCTCTAAATCCATGTAAGACATTTGCTGTAAACGATCAATAAATCATCCAGGTATGGCTACTACAATTTCTATTCTTGCCCGAAGCTCAGGGTGTGGCTACTACAATTTCTACTCTTGCCCGAAGCTCAGACCTCTGTAAGGTACCCATAAACAAAACGAAAAATATGAGTTAGCAACGTGACAATTTTGCCTCTTGCTAGTATTTTACCTGTGCGGCAAGGTACCCACAAACAAAACAAAAAATATGAGTTAGTAACGTAACAATTGCTAGTATTTTACCTACAAGCATTTTACCCGTCTTGATTTTACAACGTGACCGGCTTTTTGAAAACAAAGTTAAAAACAATTTAACAAAATCAATAAAGAACCATATAAGTCTTTTAAACACAAGAAAAAAATATATCATAAACATTTACCAATACATGATGTCTGTTTAGTTAGCACGAGAAATAAAATGTCTGACGCTTAACTATAACACTTAAACATAAAGCAGCCCTTTATAACTCTTTATTTATACGCTACACAATCTACTACTTGGGCAGTTGGGTAATTTATCTTGTAAACTTTGTTGGCAATGTAGAAAGAAGACTAACCTGAATGGTTGGACCAACACTTGTTGCTACTGTAGCTCTCTTTTTTGTTAGTATTATATGTTACCATAAATAAAATAAAAAACATACAATAACAAATATATAGATATACGGAGTACTACAAATCTGAAGTATATGTAGCACTATATCCCCAAACCAACATACTGTTGGATATTTTAGTGTAATTGGATTAACTTGTTTGACCAATTTTATCATGATAATATATCATTTAGGTTTGGAGGTCGCAGTGCACACCTACTGAGTTTATTATGATCTTAGGCGAAGCCCCTAAGTGGCGAGAAAGTCCGGGGGCGGCGCCCGCCGGGTATGGTCCATACCTACCCAGTGCAATCCAAGGCGCGAGCCCGGTCGGGTCGAAGAGTTGTGTTTCAGCACGAAATACAATGGATTCTGGCGAAGTTGTGTTTCTTGAAATACAATGGATTCTATTTGAAGTGTTGTTCCTCGAAATTAAGTTTCGGAATTGAGGGACAAAACTTGACAACCTGGAAACCCTAAAACTGCTTTGGCATTTATCCCGTATCATTGTTATATACGGTTTATTTGGTCATATATTTTCTCTTGGTTCATTATATCTCGAGAAAAACACATACGAGAAAATTCTCATTCTGTGAATTGTATCCGATTGAATAATTTGGTAGAACCGCCAAATTGATTTGATCTGAAAGTGATTACACGCCTTTCAGAGATTAAGCATATCCGTTAGTGTTCGTTATTGCGGTATATACCCTACACATACAACAATTCGACACCATGCAATGGACTTGACATGCATAATGTAAGTAAGATAATCTGGTTAGAAACAGAATCAAGTTAGACAATTATAGTTATCAACATTTACGAAAGAAACTACTACAAAAAAAGGTATTTTTCGACTGGTCTCGGCAAGATTGTGTTATATTAGACTTCGTGTATTTAGAGATATTGACTGCACAAAATGTGTTAAGTTGTCACCAAATGCTCATTAGGAGGTTTATGCGCATAAATGTTGATGTGATGCATAACCAAACACCTATATAGAGTATTAGGAATTTAGGATCAGATAACCTAACTAAAGCAACCTTTTCTGGATCAACCAGGTTAATGGTTTAGCCTAATTAATGAACACCTCTTTATCATGTTACTTATGTAGTATATGTAAGATAACCAAATAGTTTTATTGATTTAAATGGATTACATTTGAGACATCATATGTATTTATATTAAATACATAGCTTTAATAATAAACAACTAAACCCTAAACCTAATGGACCCAAACCACTATTGAGTTTGGGTCAACTAACCTATCTAACACTCCCAGCTTGGAAGCGGGGACTTTCGAACCGACAAATGAAACATATGTTGAAAGTCGCTTCTTTTTTCTTCTATCATCTTCTTTGCTGATTGGTCGAACAAAATCATAATTATATTTGGCGGCATAGTTGTTTATTGCTTGCGGCTTCCTCCTTTGCGTGACCTTTTTTTTTTTACGTCATGGCTTGCTTGCCTTTAGGTAGGAGCGGCAATTTTGCGACCAACTATGTGCGGAAAACGACAATGATCTTCAACAACGAAAACAATTTGATGAAGAAGAAAAAAAATATGGTTGGTTGAAGGCAGCTCAACGTACATATTTTATTTGTTTTGACAACTAGGATTTAGGGTTTATGCCTTGAATATGAAAAACAAAATCCAAATAAAAGATTAAAATAAAGCGAAAATAACTAGGATCCTCCGAATCATCAGAAAGCTTCCATGACCGAGGATAGCAAATTTTGTAGGTGAATCTTACCTAAAGCTCTGATACCATGTAAGATAACCAAATAGTTTTATTGATTTAAATGGATTACATTTGAGACATCATATGTATTTATATTAAATACATAGCTTTAATAATAAACAACTAAACCCTAAACCTAATGGACCCATACCACTATTGAGTTTGGGTCAACTAACCTATCTAACAGTATACATATTCAGAATTAAAGATTAGCCATTTCAATTAAAATCCCACTTATGAAAATCAGAAATTCTCTGCATGTTAACACTTAAAATAGATATAACATAAGAAAACATAATGGGTGTAGATACTATAAGTAGTTTGTGATGTCAGCTTGGAAGATAATAAGCATCTCATCATCACATGACAAAACAAATCATAGCTTAGAGCATTCCCAATCATAACACCATAACACCAATAACACCGTCCACGTCAGCGCCACATCAACTTTAACATTTAACATTAACATCCCGAAAAAACACAACCATAACATCCCAAGTTAAACTTTAACATCCCCAAAAAACACCCAAAAAAACACCCAAAAACACCCTTCAACGGGCGTTGCCAAACAACGCCTCCCTCTTTTTTTTCCTTCTTAACGCCGTGACTCCAATGGGAATAACGGCTTCAACGCCGTTAAAGCACATATAACGCCGTTATGGCGTGTTGAATGGGAATGCTCTTAGAAGATAATTTGAACACATTTACTCATGAATGGGTAACTCGGATTGTGTTTTTATATCCAGGGTCACACGGGTAATCTGAAAATAAAGCTAAAAATGAAACTGGCCAAAAGTCGACCAAAGGGTATTGTTAGAGCAAACGGTGTCATGAGGAGTTTGTCTCGCCGTTCCTATGTGGCCGTTTGCCACTTCCTCGTTACCACATCGGTGGGCTCGCCATTTTGTCTTCGCCTGGAAAACGAAGTAAATAATGACAAACAATTTTATCTACTATGCTAACGTTTGTAAAATGTATCCGTTGTATTGTTTGTTTTTAAATTGTGTTTTATGTTTGATTGATTGTGTGTGTGTGTGCGTGTTTTTAAGAAGAAGAAGATTCAGTGTTTTTAAGAAGAAGAAGATGAATCGGGTTTTTTTTTTTTAAAACCTTTTGAGTATATATACAAGTTTTAATTAACACCCGTAGACGTTAATAGGTTTTAGTTTAGAGCTAATTACCAAAGTAAGCCAAAAATCCCCATTTGGTTCAACGTATGATCAACTTTTTATCCCTTTTCTCATTTTGATCATACTCGTCTACTCAATTGTTCGACTCCATCCATTGCTTGACACGTGTCATTTGTTTTATAATATATACATCTACCATTTGAAATTTTGTCTTATTATTAACGGGCCAAAATACCCTTACATACCATCCTTCCCCATACAATTCTTATTCTATCACCTATCTTTCTTATTTATCTCTTGTGATATAACACTGTAAGGAAGATGAAAAGTATTACATTCTTCATCATGTATGTGTTATCAGTTGTGATACTCAACTAATAATATGATGGTTGTGTTTTTGAAAATATTTAGGAAGATTTTTGTGTTTTATGATATTATGAAATATTAGAAAAGTTGTTCAACTGAAAACAAGAGATGTTATGATACTTTTATTAGACTTGTGGTGGATTTTTCTATGTATGGTTGAATCAGCAAACTAAATAAGCTATGGTTGAAGATAGCACACATCTTTATAAACAAACTGATGAAGCTCAAACCCTTGTGATATCACAGGTGATATCACCTCACTTAATGATATCACCGTGATATCATGTGATAACACCGTTGATATCATGTGTGATATTGCCGGTGATAGCATGTGTGATATCATAGTTTATATCACTTGTGATATCACCAGTGATATCACAAGCAAGGTTGTAAAAGCACTAGGAAGCTAGTGAGGTGGTAGGCCTAGCGATTAATCGATTAAGCGGGGATTAATCGGATTGGAATTTTATGCACAAAATTGTAATTTTAGATATTATATTATATTATATTATATGTATGAGATAAAGATAGTGCATTAAAGTTCAAATATTTCAAGTGTTCAAATATAAACATAATACATAATTCTTCAAAGTTCAAAGTCAAACATAGATATTACTTGGTCTGTTGACCATTTTAAGCGATCTTTGATCGATTAATGGCTTTTTTTGGTTTTAGCGATTTTGACCCGATTTTTAGCGATTTTGATATTTTTATGCAATTTTGTTCGATTAATCCGATTAGACCGATTTTCTCCGATAAATCGGTTTGTTGACCAATTTTTTAGCGATATTCGCCAAATCGATTAAATATGCGATTATGATAAATCAAGGCACTTTGTGGCGATCGCCGATTATCGAGGATTATTATGGCGCCTAGGCGATTTTACAACAGATCACAAGTGAGGTGATATTACCTTTTGATATCATGTGTGATATCACCAGGATATAACAGTGTTTGAGCTTACTCAGTTTGTTTATAAAGATGTGTGCTTTCTTCAACCATAACTTTAATTTGTGATTCAACCATAGATATTTTTAAATTCATTATAAAACCTATCAAAACATGCACAATGTATCCATTAAATAGAAAAATATACCACAAGTCTAACAAAAGTTTTATAACATCTTTTGTTTTCAGTTAAACACCTTTTCTAATAGTTCATATTATCATAAAACACAAAATCTTCTAAATATTTTCAAAACACAAATAAAAAAATGACCGAGAATCATCACTAATATAATAAGTGATGTTTATTATCATTTCTTTCATATATACTTGGTAAAATACTAAATTCTTATCACATTTGGTATGAATTTAATATTTCACATTCTTAGTTGAGTATTACAACTGATAACACATATATGATGAAGAGTGTAATACTCTTCATCTTTCTTCTGAGTGTTATATCACGAGATAAATAAGTTCACTTAAAAATATCAAAATGAATAAAAAAGAAGCAAACTATGAAAATGGAGATTTGACATATTCTCAAAATCAAACAAGTGTTGCATTAAATTAGCATTTTGTTGAACAAAATAAGAATTCACCTAAAGAGAGTTTAACCCTTTTATTTCTACTAAGAGTACTAAGAGTATAATATCACAAGTGATAGATAACATTGGTTGCATTAAAAAATATAAACTTGTCAATTCGCGATGAAAGACACAAAACTATCTTATGGCGAAAATTATAAAAATATTAGAAAACACATAGGTGATAATATATAAAAATATATAGAGAAATGAAATATCTCGGGTGATATTAAGGTTAAAAACATACTTGTTTGTTTATAAAATATCACAAGTGATATTAGACATTAACTTTTTTATAATAAATATCACAATTGATATTAGACATGTAATATAATAAAGTTTAATAATAAGCATGAAACATATGAAAATAGGTAACGCATTATAAAAGCGCAAAAACGGACAAAAGCGATAAAAAGAAATGAAAGCTGTATGAAAGCGGAAAAAGCGTCACGAAAGCGGACGGCGTATAAAAACGGATAAAAGAACGAAAACGTATGAAAAGCAGACAAAAAGCGTTCAGAAAGCGGACGAAAAGCGTCTAAAATGGACGAAAACATAAAAAAGCGGAAGCATATATAAACCTATGAAAACGATGAAAACGTAAGAAAAGCGGACAAAAACGTAAGAAAACGAATAAAAACAGAATAAAAAGATGAAAACGCGAACAAAAACATAAGAAAACGGATGAAAACGAATGAAAACATAGGAAAAGCAGGACGAAAATGTAAGAAATAAAGGGGTGGCGTAAAAAACGAATCAGGAAAACGAAATGGATGGAAATCGGGCCGAAAACATATGAAAACGGATGAAGCGTAAGCGAGAAAGCGAAGGTAAAGAAGGCCTATGGAATAAGAAAGCGAGCAGCGCGAACAAAGCAGAAATGGAACCAAAAGCGTATGAAAACGGACAAAAATGTAAAGGAATGCGAAACTAACAAAGCGTAGAAAACGGATGAAAACGGGCCCGCGTGAAAAGCGGACAAAGCGTACGAAAGCGTAGAAAGCGTAACGGTAGCACGAAAGCGAGGGGGCAAACGGGCCCAGCGGTAGAAAGCGAGGGCCAGACGTATTATGAAACGGGGCCAGCGTAAGCGATGGATAGCGGCGTAAACGGGATCATCGATATGAAAGCGGACAGCAGTATGAAATCGACAAAACGTATAAAAGCGGAAAGAAGCAGACAAAAGCATTATGAAACCGGCTAAAAAAAAAAAAAAGCGTGGAAATCAAAAAAGTGATTAAAAAATACAAATAATGAGAAAATAAATAAAAAGATAAAAGAAAAGAAAAAGACAAAGAAAAAACTGAACATGGACAAGGTTTAGACATATTAAATCTTAGGTTAATCCCCACCATTAGATCAAACTAAATGAAAGGTGGAGATTTATCCCTTAGTATGCAAGAATTTTTAAGTATGCAAAATAAAGTGCCTCTAGAAAACATAAGGTGTTGACTTTTGATCCTCGCCAGAGAAGATAGATCCACCTCAGAGGCGTCGCCCAAGACCAGAACGAAATAGATTGTAACTTTTTTTCGAGTTTTTTGTTAGACCATAGTAGTTTTAAAATTTATTTAACAAAACATAGCACCTTCAAATTTATTTAACAAAACATAGTAGTTTTACAAATATGTAATTTACAAAAAAAATAAAATAAATAAATAAATAAAAGGACCAAATAATAGTTTATAATATAAGTGACGTTGGACATATTTAATTATCTAATCCAGTAGTTATATATGCTCAAATATTGTATCCTTTTTTATGTAAGGCTATCAATACACATATGAGTTTAGACTTCCCTTTTCTAGTATTATAGTATTATCTAATGACATTGGTCTAATGAAAGAACCACATCAGTGAAAGAGCCACAGCAAAAAATGATTAAATAGTAGTCTAATGTTGAAACAAACTGCAGACCCAACTAATGAAATTACAGACCCAAACACAATGTATAATAAAACTGCAGACCCAAGTAACATGATATAATTAAGTATAGCGGATCCAAGAAACACAACGATACAAAGGAAACTAAATAAAAAGTACAAATATATTACAAACATAAAATAAAATTTATACCACATGACCCATCAGGTGCAAAGTAGCAGCCATACCAACTGGACCCATGACCTTTAAACAAAAACAACCCAGTTTGGAAATACATCGGAGATAAAAACCAAATATACAACTATAGCCATGTTTTGAGCCACTGAACCAAGCACCCATGGCACAAATAGAGCTGACCCACTGTCCCAAACACCCAAATAACTGCAAACCTCCTGTCCCAAACACCCATATAACTGCAGACCCGCTGTCCCAAACACCTATATACTGCAAACCCACTGACCAACACCCAAGCATAGACACTAAACTGGACTTGCAGACTAAGATTGCAGAAACATTTTGCAAACACCAAAAAACTGAAAGTTACCATATTACAGACACATTTTGCCGACTGAGAAGCATAAAAAGCGACAATAAACGTCGGTTACTAAGACAAACAAATGATCACTTTTATGTGGTTTAATCACGGCTCCACGGGTCTTTTTCTAGGCCTAGAAGGACATGTTTTCTGATAATGACCAGTTTGCTTACAAATTCCGCAAAGGCTAGCTTTTCTTCCTTCTTTAATGTCCATTCCATTTCGAATCCTTTTTGAACGAGGACGACCTCTTCCTTTTCGTTTAAGATCAGAACTTGGGAGCAATGTGATAGATGATTGTGGCCAATATGCTTCATGAGGGAGTGGAAAAAACTCAGATGCCCAAGTAGCCGAATACTCTACAATTGAGTAATATCTTTGAACATATTGTGAACTCTTCAAAGAAATAAATGCGCATCCACTTAATACATGGGAGCATGGATACTTGTTAATCTCCCATTTACCACATGTGCAAGTTCGTTTCTCCAAATTAACAACTTGTACATTTTTTCCTTTTTGGGTCGTCACCTCAAAAATACCTTTCTCCCTATTGAATGATCTCACGGTATGTCCTTCAAGCCACTCACGAGCTTTTGGATTTAGGTTCCCAATTTCTTCCATAATTAAGTTGAACTTTCGAACTTGATTCGACTCCCGAAGACGGTAAGCTAACAATTTTAAATTTGGGTTTCGAAACTTATCATTAAAGTTGTTGACGAAATGCCTTAAAGAATACCTGCCAAAAAATACTTAAATTTTAGACTTTTAGCTTAATGTAAAAGTTATTTAGTTGAATGATGTAAAGAATACCTGTGAAAACCGTTCGGCTCCAACCATGGAGATTCATGCTCGTTAACTACCTTTAAAATCCCATTATGGCGTCGGATAACGATAAATACCTTTTCGTTCTTTTCACCACACGTCTTGACACGGTGGAGAAACCAATACCAACTACTATAAGATTCACTTTCAACAATAGCGAATGCGAGTGGCAATATTTGATTGTTTCCATCAACTCCCATTGCAATCATCATTTTGCCGTTATACTTACCATACAAATGCGTACCATCAATGCTAATCGGGAGTCGAATTAAAATGCTCAAAACCCTTGATAGATGGATCAAAAGCCTAAAAACACGTCTAAACTCTACATGATCGCGTTTGGAAGCTTGAGTGGACCATTCAACAATAGTCCCGGGATTAAATTTTTGAAGTGCGGCTAGAAATTTGGGTAAAGCATTATAAGATTCTTCCCAATTTCCAAATATATGTTCAATTGCCTTTTGTTTCCCTGCCCAAACCTTCATATACGATGGATTATAGCCTAATTTATCAATTATTTCAGCTCTCAAAGTAGGAATACTAATAGATGGTTGCTCCTTTATAAGATGTTGTGTTTCTTGAGCAATTAGATTTGCATCAAGATTGGGATGGTCTTGAGTAATCTTGTTGTGTAAACATGTATGTATTACGTTGTCAGATATTGTGTGATTTCAAAATTTCCACTACGTTTACGTTTACATGCACGAAGTTGCCATTTACAACCGCATTGTGAACTTAAACGACATCTTATTTTCCAAATAGTTGGACATGTTTTGACTACTTCATATTGCCTATGCTTCTGGATAGTGTAAAGCTTTATAGCTCTAATGAATTCTTCCTTATCCTTGAATGAATCTTTTTTTAACTCCCGTGTTAAATCATTTTTACTTTCAGAATACGATATCATCCAACTATCAATATTAGCCTTCTCTATTCCCTCCAAACTAGTAAAACAAGAGGGTACCTGTTTATTTGAGTCGATATCTTGTCCATCTACGTGTGGTGTTTCACAGGTTCCATTATCAACACTAATATCCTGATCATCTCTGGTTCCATCACCATCTCCGGTTTCATCATCATCCTCGGAATCTTCATCGTTTGTTTCAAATCTACTGCTCATTTCATTATTCACAACAGCAATTTGAGAGATCGTGTTGAAATCCTCATTCTCAGTCATTTTTTACACAACATTAGTAGGTAAAAACTCATTGGTACTTTCTTTTTGATATATCATGAGGCAATGAAGCGTCAATATCTATCAAACTTGATTCTTCAGTCTGCAAGTAGTGTAACAAACAAGTCTTATATAAGCAAATCAACTAACTACTAAAGTTATAAGTAAACACTATAATAAGTAACAAAGAATATACCTGCAACAATCCTCATGCAAGACATTAGTAGGTGAAAACTCGTCGGTCCTTTCTTTCGAGGTCTCACGAGGCAATGAAGCATCCTTTTCTGTTAAATTTGTCTTTTGAGTTCTGCAAATGTGAAATAAACAAAATCCATATAAGAAAACTAGCACACACTAACTTGGAACTAAAAGCTAAAGTAAGTAACGGAACATAACCTGCGTGCTATCTTCGTGTGGCGTTGTGTTTCAACCTCTAAGTATAAATCAATGGTACTTAATTCCTGATAAACATTAAGTACTTGAAACATGATCTCGATATCATCATCGTCCGTGATTGGGAGAGGAATGTATTTCATCATTTTCTCAAAACCAGAAGGATATCTACATATGACTTTCATAATTTTTTTTTGTTTATCAATAGATGTAGCAATATGGAGTTGGTTGATAAGTTCATTGAACTTTATTTCAGGTTGAACCTTGATTGCTTTGCTTGGCGGCTTATTATAGCATACGCCTTCTGGTCCATCACAAATATTACCACCCCAATAACATAGCAGTATAACACACTTCGACGTCATAGTCACAAAAGTCGAGAACCTAGTAAAAGAAACACATTGAATCTTAATGAACAAAAACTATAACAGCCTTATCTATGCATTTATCCATGTTTCATGAGATTAATTAAAAAAAGGTAACAAAAACTAACAGATAAACATGTTCTTGGTTTACTAAGCTTCTAATGTTAGCATAATATCTCAAAGAATCAATATGTTTTTTAAAGAACCCAACTAAAAACAAGTGGTGTCGAATGGGAATATGATATTTCTTAAATTTTCATAAATTTGATGTTCTTAAAGCATCTCACAAATACGTAATTGGTTTATTGATACTGAAAGAAAGCAATTAGTAATTAGGGTAAATGCAAGCAATCATACCTGAACACATTGGGAGATCGGAAAATAATGAAGAAACGGTTGGTGACTACATTGAGAGGCGGCCGATCACTGAGGAATACACACCGATCATATTGAGGAATTGTTGGTTTTTTTCCCTCTTTATTTACTTGCAGGCGTCATGTGGAATTGTTGTGTTTTTTTTTTCTTTTAATGTTTTTGTAAAATACGTTTTTGTAAAACTACTATGTTTTGTTAAATAAATTTGAAAGTGCTATGTTTTGTTAAATAAATTTTAAAACTACTATGGTCTAACAAAAAACTCCTTTTTTTCCTTTCATTTCTCCTCGATCAAAACAAAATCTCTCTTTTTATCTTTTTTCTTTTTTAAAATATTAATTATATTATTTAGGTGTTATTTGATTGAATTAATTGTGTTGTAAGATGAATCTATTATGTTTGAGTAGTCAAACATGACCAAAATAGAAAAAATATATATATAAAAAGTTGACCATCTTTTGGACCAATGAGTGATTTTTGGCTTACTTTGCTAATTAGCTCTTTAGTTTATACCTTTAATCATTTAAAAAAAATAGTTTATAGTTTCAAATATTAAAAAAGTTTTAAATTTATTTTTAAATGGAACCGAAATATAGAGTTTGTTTAGTGTTATGATAAATGAGGTATTTTAAAGTAGTAGTGTTAAAATGATGTGGCATACAGTTGAGCTCAAATAAAGAGTTATACCTCTTCATGATACCTTTTGCTCTTAATGCCAGGGGTGAGCATCGGGACGAATCCCGACCCGTCCCGACTAATCCCGATACCGACAATGTGGAAAACCCAAACCGAATTCCGACCCGATAATGGTCCCGACTCGTCTCGAATCCCGATAATGGTCCCGAATCGTCCCGAATTTTGATTTTGGCTGCGTTTTCGGGGGCCGTCCGACTCCCGGCCGTCCCGAATCCGATTACCGGAAAACGCAAACCAACTACCGACCCGATTACTGTCGGATCGGTATCGGGAAGAGTCGGTGTCGGGATCGGACGGGGAGTCGAGGTGAAGTCGGATTGCTCACCCCTACTTAATGCACACAACTTACTATACTGAATTTATTATAAAAATACCCAATTTGATAGTAACCATTAGCAACAGCAGATAGAGACTTCGAAGAGCTAAACCTTTCAAGGGTATGAAACTCTTTGTGCATTGGCATTGTTGTTCGGCCCATGAAGCACCTCCATAACAATCTTGTACCCATCTTAACCTGGTGGCTCCGGCTATAGAGTAAGGAAACATTATACTACTTCAAACTTCAGTCCATAAACCTATACATAATAACTAAAGTATACTACAAAGTATCATGTTAAACGACCCGTTTTCAAATGGGTCAACGAATTAAAAAATACCAAACTTTGTGAGATACTTTAAAGAGTTAATTACATTTTTGGTCCTTGTGGTTTGGTCAAATTGCAGGTTTGGTCCTTAAAACTTTGAAAGTGCAGCGATAGTTCTCATTTTAAAGTTTGGGTTGCATTTTTAGTCCTTTTTGGTGTGAAATGACCAAATTACCATTGTCTTTTTTTGAAGAAGACAAAGGGTATTTTAGTCATTTAACTTTATCTAAGGACCAAAAATGCAATCCAAACTTTAAAATAAAGACTATTGTTGCACTTTCAAAGTTTTAAGGACTAAATCTGCAATTTGACCAAACCACAAAAACCAAAAATACAATTAACTCTACTTTAAATACCATCCAAACTATTTTTAAATGGGTCAACGGGTAAACATCACGAATTTAAGTGAGATATTACTTTCACACAATAGTAAGCACAATTTAGACACCACATAAGAATTTTTTTTTTCATTGGCCCACTCGCCTATCTCACACATTTTACCACATCTAAATAGGAGCACGCATCATACTAAAATGTCACTTGTTTACACAGGCATTTGAAAAGTTCCTTTTGTCACACTCACGTTCGAAGGACTAATCGTTGGGTCTGATATTACCGCATCTCATGACACTTAGTTGAGGGTTGGTTGACCCATGCCTAGGAAAACCTGTTCAACATCACATTTAGGGGGTGTTTGGGATTGCTTATTAAAAATAGATTATTCGTTTTGAAAACGGATAATCAAATAATCAGCTGTTGCAAAACGTGGTTTTAAAATATAGTGTTTGGATTAGATTATGCTATTTGATATCACAACAATCAGATAATCAGTTTTTTTAGTGTTTAGCAAAACAGATTATATAAAAACTTTAGCCCTAAAGTACCAAAAAGGATATCAAAAAGACAAAACTTGAGACACGTGGAAACAAAATGCAACAGCATGCCACACATGCAAACAATTAATAAGGGCATTATAATAATTAAAAAAAAAAAAGAGAATCACGCTTTCAAAAAGTAAGGGATGAGTAGCATTTCCAAAATGTCATTTTGATAGCCCTATAACTCAGAAAATTGATTTTTGAAGTTTGTTTGCCAAACACCAAAAACTGATTATTTGCATTTTAGAAACGCAATAATCAAATAATCTATATACAAACGCAATCCCAAACACCTTCTTAAAGTTTCTTTAAATGCATACAACCTCATAAATTATTTTTGTATTCAATTTAATTAATATATTAAGACTGAGTGACCTCAACCGCCCCTAACCTTATTTCAATCAACAATCAGAAATTAACCTGCTTTTCTTAAAACTAGACTGCGGGCCTAGCGGCAGCGATGTCTAGTTTTTTGCAAAGTTCCGATGACCCATAAGTTTCTTTCAACAAACTGTATTTGTAGCATTAGAGAATCGTTTTTGAATAACTACAATTCTGATGCGTGGTTGCATAGCAGCATAAATATATAGTTTTTTAAAAATTATGTGGAGTCGATCTAAGTGTGTGAGTATATTTTCTAATAGGATTGTTTTAAGTTATTAAGATTTTTAGTAATAATAGATTCAAGCATTACAAAAGCAACGGTATTATGTAGTTGACAATATTATATTGTAGTTTAGACGTATAGCCAACATGTGTGACAGCTTTTTCTTGTTTTGTCAGTAATTTAGGCAGTGATAACTATTTTTTTACATGTGTAACGTTTATCATTTGGTGTGTGGCTTTTAAAATTGTAACTTTGCAAATTGGATATCACTATATAAGATTATTTTGTACTATCAATTTGTATAAATATTTATGCATTGTTCAAAGCTATTTGTTTGAGGTACAAATAATTATCGCTAAAGATAACAATACTATTTATTTTTGTGATTTTAATAAACTTACATAACATTATTGATACACTGGACAAAGGGCTATACAATATATATTAACTTTTGAACGACGATTCATATATCTTGAGTCCCTTAAATGGTGCAAGAGCAACATTTTTTAAAATAACATTATACAAATGCAAATTACATGTGTCAAAGCAAAATAAATCAAAAACTACAATTACTTGGTCTCTCCTTTCAAAAAAATTGTCACGGGTTCCACAACTACTTCATTATTTCTCATATAATTTTGTCAAATTTGAAACCCGATTTCACCCGGGTGGTTCAACTGGTTGAACCGTTCCGATAAAAAAACAGGTCGATTTAAACCGAGTCAAACCGATAGATTGGGTCGAAAAAATGTCAAATTAAACCGGGCGGTACCCGGGTTTGAAGCGTCCCGGGTCAACCGGTATCGGTTTCAACAGGTCAACCCGGTATCGGTTTCAACGGGTCAACCCGGTATCGGTTTCAATTGGTTGTTTTTAATTTGGTAGATGTGCTTTTAATTGGGTGTACAATGTGAATAAATTATTGTACTTTTAAGTAATGAGGTGTTTTAATAAGAGTATTAATTATATTATTTATTTCTCTCTCCATTGACCATGTTTTCAACATTCAACTTTCAACATTTTTAACTTTTTCCACTTTGACCATTTTTCCATTTTATATAGTATAGATATAGATAGTTGATATAGTTGATCATGTAACATTAGCATCTCACATGACAAATATACTAATCTGACTCATGCGAGAACATAAAAAGACTCACCCTTTTTAAACAATTAAGTTATTTTTTAGGATATAAGAATGTAAATATCGTTTACTATAATAGCACTTGCAATGGTAACGTGGGTGTGGTGTTAAAGGTTAACATTTTCAAGTTAACGCAAGGTTAACCATACCATTTATGTGTTAACGGGGTGTTAACACCACATGTTAACACCAAAACGCGGTGTTAAACTTTTTTTTTTTTTTTCATTTTTGCCCCCTAAATGATGGGTTGTTTTTGTAAATTGTTGGTGAGTTGTTTAACCATGAGAATGTTATGATAACGGGTGCTTTTTTGGTAAGTTAAGGTGAAATGTTAAAGCTGATATGCCACTGACGTGACACTTGTTAAAGTTTAACTTGTGTTATTATACCAAATGCTCTAATCCCATAAAAAGAAGGTACACAAAAAGTTTGACCATTCTTTTGATAAATAGATTGATAAAGCCAACTCTACAACTACAGTTGGTAATTTTAGAGACAAGTAAAAGTATGTTTGTCACATAAAAAGTTTACCTTCGACTTAGTAAAATGTTAAGGGAAAATGATTTAGAGACCTAATTGGTATGCCTAAAAAGAGGCCTAACAAGAGGATGAAGACAAGTGAAAAAATGAATGGTGAAGATGAGGAAAGATAAAATGTAAAGAAATGGGTCCCTCTGATGTCACCAATCAGAGGATGACACCTCGGTTTAGACATGTTTTTAGGTCTATGAATTAAGCACCCCAATCATCACTCAATGTTAAGCTTGGCCAAATGGAGAGATACCTGGTAAACTTCTGTCTGTAAAACAACATAAATATTTCACCAAATGTTCACAATGGGATATTAAAACAAAAAAATGGTTGAAAGATGGCACATACTTCTCGACAAAGAGGACACTTTTTTGTAGGCTTTGTTGCCTTCAATCCATCAACAATTGTTACTGATCCGGACTTGCAAGAACACATGAAGCAGAAGATGTGTCCACAAGTCAAATACACAGGATCATATACAGTATCCTGATCAACAAATGCCAAAAAAATATATAAATAATCCGTCTCTTAAAAAATGTGCATAAAGTCGATACATGAACAAAAATGTGGCAAATTTGACCCATTTACCTAAAAGATAGGTCGATGTGGATATCATTAATTTCGTATTTTATAACAATGAAGTAGGGTAAAAAATGTTGAATATGCTGAGAGTTGTCTAAAGTAGGGGTGAGCAACGGGTCAAAACCGGACCGGACCGGACCGACCTTACTCGACCCGGACCGAAGACCGAGAAGACCAAATCAAAGGGACCGAGACCGGACCGATAGCCACTCGGGTAGGTTCGGTCTTACCTCGGGTCAATCGGTTCGGTCTTCGGTTTTGGACATGATGGACCGAAGATTTAAGCATGCACTTTTATTCTGTTGTTCACTCCACTTTGAATAAGTCTTGTTGACTAAACTTTGAATATACAAGATATAATTTTGCACTTTTATAAGTCTTGTTCACTACACTTTGAATATACAAGTTGATCATGCATACTTCTTGCGCTTTTATACAGTTTTGTTGTGAGTTGTGTAGTCATATATTGTAAGTTTGTTATTTATTATTTCATTAAGTTGGTTGCTCATGTAAGGATTTACTCGTAACGTGGTTCTTTTATTCTTAAAAGATTAAACATGTCATATATATTTGCATGAAGGTTACAAAGTCAACAATGGTTTGGAAAGTTTATCACAGTTGCAAAATAACAAACCATTTAAATGACTAATACTATCAAATGACCCATTTGTCCTATGTTAGTAGCAAAATAAACAAGTCACAGTAGCAAATGACCCATTTGGCTAAGTAGCATTTGGCCTAAGATAACACAATAGCAAAATAGAACTTGTCACAGTAGCATTTTTCCATATTCACCAAAAGCATTTGAAAACCAAAAGAAGTTGTCATAGTAGCCTCTTTCCATCTTGAGTCATGCATACTCACTTGAGTCACAGTAGCCTTTTCCATCTTCACCAAATGCACTAAACGTATTCTTCTCAATCAAGTGATATGCCTTTTCCATTTTCATTGTCTTCCTTTAGTTTGTCCAACACCTCTTTCATTTCTAAAATCAAAAGCATAACATGACAACAACAAAACAAATAAATAACAGAAAAGAAAAGAAAAAACTATATATGTACAAAAACTATGTATCCACTGATCTACAGATCTTTTACTATACCTTTGATAACCTCTTCATCTTTCACAAGATCTTCTAAATCATCCATATAGATGCTTTTTTGTGATGTACGAACCCAACTTTGAGTGCATATCAATGCTTCTACAATTTGCGGCGACAAAGCATTCCTATACGGGTCCAAAATACGACCACTTGTGCTAAACGCGGACTCGGAAGCAACGGTAGATATTTGGATTGACAAGATATCTATACAAAAGTTATAAAAAATAAAACATAAATAAATAAATAAATAAATAAGCTAACTAATTTATCAAATACAATACACCATTAAAGGATTAAGATTTATTACCTTTTGCCATCTTTGAAACGATTGGAAATCTTGGACTATTTATTTTCCACCATGAAAGTATGTCAAAGTTCTCCTCATCATCTAACTCAATTGGTGGTTCTTTTAGATATTTTTTCAACTCGTCATCAACTCCACTCGATCTACTTGAGTTTTGGCTTTTAAACGAATTCAAGAAAGTATTACCACGTCGACGATGGGGTAATGCAAATTTATGTTTTTCGTACCATTCCTAACGGGGTCGGCTCTATAAACTTGAGTACAAAATTTACAATATGCCATCTTAATCAACTCACCTTCCGGTCCATCCGGTCGTTCCATCTTTGGAGTAAAATACTTCCAACATTCGGCTTTTTCGTTTCCTATTCCTCCTCCACTTGGTTTCCTTTTGCGGTTGTTGGTATTCTTCTTTTTGTCTTTCTTCTTCTTGTTGTTGTCATCTTCATTTAATTCATTTTCAAAATCATCACTGTTAAGGTTGATGGTTTGGTCCTAAATAACCAAATAAAAAAATTAAGTACACATGGACAATAATAATAGTAATGGTTGGAAACTCTAGTATAACTTGTAATCGTGTATAACATTATATATTTTCTAATCACTTCGAGTGTATATTGTCATTCGATGTTGGAAAAAACATGGTCAATTATTAGGTTTGAATGACAATTGATGGTCATCAAATATACTAATAGGGTTTTAGAGCAAGATTAATGTATGGTCATATGTAACGACCAATTTAATTCTATGTTCATGAGCCATTAGTAGGATTTATTGTGATAATTATTTGACCGTTTTCTTTCATTTTCTTTTCCCTATAAATGAGAGCTTTTCTCATATGTCTACTACACCAAGATATACTATTCATATCCTCTCCCTTCATTTATCTTGCTTCATTCGTTCGTAATAGAGGGAAGGCACGATTTTGGTTCGCCTTGATAACCCGTTTGTGCTAACGGAGTTATCCGTTGTTGTATCCAGGAGATAGGCGTTCAGATTCTCAAGACATGGAAGGACGACTGTCTTAGAAAGCTGTGAGCATCACAGCCCTCAACATTTTCCTTACTTGTGTTTTTGTGTCTCAACAATTCAAAGATTTACGGTATCGTTTCTCTACACTTTTACGTTTTATGTTATGATTTATTTGTCTCTAATAGCAATACACGTAATATATACAACAATCTTAAGACAGACTCACTTGCTACTAGAGGCTGAAATAACGAGGCATGATAAGTTGAAAATATTTGTTATTTGTTCTCTCAAGAAAAGTCAGTAGTTAACTTTTTTGGTTCATTTACGTGGGTGTTAGTGGGTCATGATTTATAAACACATTTTTTGGTTTTATTCACTTCACTACCATAGATGAATATAAATAAACAAATTAAGACACTTCAATTTGATGTGATAAATCAATACGTGGGTACTTTTTGTGGTAATTTGATTGATATTGCTTTGTCAGTAAGAGTTTGTTATATTGCGTTGTTGGATTTACAACTTCTTATTGCAAGTAATATTAGAATAATAAAGTGCTAAAAGATGAAACAGATTGTATTATACATTTTGTTGAGTTTGTATACTTGGTCTTGATCGAAATAAAATATATATATAGATATGTATTTTGATAGTTCATATATGTTTTAGTTGTTATACTGCTTTGTCTTAATTAAAAGGGACTCTTTGAGCATAATTTCTTGTTTATGAATTACTATCATGGTAAACATGTAAATGGCAAAGTTGATGCTAACTTTGAAATCTAGTTTTATGAAACTGGTGAAATCATAAAAGGAAAAGAATGACTAGGTTATATTTTTGTTGAACCAATCCGATCGTTACTTTCCTAGTCAAACTTTTTAAGAGTTTTTAATGTATTGATGATTACACATAAATGGCATAAGAGATAAAATATGTGAACTACTTTGTGGCCTTTATCTTTGTCATTTGTAAGTTGAAGAGAAAGCTAAGATAATATTGTGTGATGTAGAATATGAAATCCATATATAGTCTAAAATTTAGAGATCTTTTTGAAGAAAAAAAAAATGGTTAAATTAATGTTTGAATCTATCATGGATTCAAGGTCTTATATATGTACCCAAAATTGATCTTGACGTGTTTGTGTCTACTGTTCTTGAACCATGAGCTAGTTAGCTTATCTAACTAATAAGTAGCTTACTCAAAGGTATGATGTAGGTATCGTTTTGTGCAAATGATATGGATTACATAGATGGGTAATCGGATTAAAAATCATTCATTTTGGAATACAAATTTTGGTGTTATTTGGAATCCAAGATTCTTGTTGTAATAGCTATGCTCGTGGATAAAAGTGCGTTGTTTGCATAGTAAATGAATGAGTTTTTATTCCAATTCAGTTATGATGCATTCTAAGATTTTAAACTTGATTTTTGGAAAGTTTGAGTCAAAATAGGTGAACCGTTTGGTCACAAAGTATTTTGGTACAACAAATCATTTTGGAGAATTTGTTGTCATAACCGCTGCGTTGTTCATGTAGTAAACAAATGTTTGAGCTCAATTTTTTTTTTTATAGAGCTCATCTAAGACATTAAACTTGATTTCTTAATTTTTGAGCTTAAATGTTTAAGCCCAATGTTTTGGTACATGAATTCAGTTTGGACACGTATGTTGTCACAACCGCAATATTGTGGAAAAAATGTGTTTTTTCGCATGGTAACAAATGTTTTGCACCCAATTCTTTGTTTTTCCGGTTATTAGGTAACAATGAAACATCTTGAACTTGATTTTGAAAAAATAAATAAATAAATAAATAAATAAAATGTTGAGCTTAAACAGAAAAATCAAAAGATCGCATTTTGTATTTTAGCACAACATTTTTTCCAAGCGACTTATATATTTTTTTTGTTGATATTTGTGTTGATTGGATACATACATTTGAGTTGTTTCGTACAACAATTTTTGGTTGTTATAATACAAAATTATGTGATATTTTGTACAATGTTAAACGCAAAATTGTTTGTTTCATTTGGTGCAAAATATTGTGGCAAAGTAGTGCCTATTTAAAGTTGTTTAGCGCGGTTTTGTGCAACTAATTTTGTAACATGAGAATAAACAAGTAGCTCGATTTCGTATCGAGCATTGGAAGTTTTGATGTTTCAAATATTCTGTTGTGAATATTGTTGCGAATAATCAAACTACTTGTTATTCTAGAAAGATGAATAATCGTCAAGAGTTGTTATAACTCATATTGCTAATAATCGAAAGATTTGTCATATGTAAGAAATGACTATGTGTTGAATATAACCGTGTAGGACATTGTGAAATGTCAAGAACGAACACACATATAGATGACAACGAATTGCGTTGGTTTATGTAACTAACTTGAACGGTGTGATTGTCATCCAATGTAAGTTATTATCCATTCGCTAAGTTGGACATATTTTGATTGTGTAAAATGATTACACACTGATTTTATGTGATTATAATCACATAATAAATTGTGATAATCATATAATGATAAGAGATTAAATGTGATTATATATATAATCACAAGTGAATTGGAATGACATGTTATAAGTGTAACACTTACACATATAACTTATGGGATCTTCCTAAAACATGTGTGGTTTAAGGCGGTGATTTGTCTAGAAGAAGAATGTTAGTAGATGAAGCTATGAGTAATCAGAATGATGCATCTTCTGTCATACGCTTGATTCCTTGGTCTATAGCATGCTAGATTTGGAATCTGTTAATTATGAAATGGAAAATAATTAACACAAGACATTCAAAAAGTGTGCATACGCTAGATGAAACTTGTGAAGTGACAAATTACTAATGATCTTGATGTCATATCCATGTGAAAAAAAAATCTTATAAACAAGATTAATACAATGAAAGTGAAAACTTTTCTACAAAATTCTTGAGATAAATTCCATGTGGGGGATTCCGGCCTAGCTAGAGTTCAAAAGAACATCAACAAATATGAAGTTCTTTCCTAGTTGGAATACTCAAGAATTACCTGGAGCATGATATATTTAGAGTTGAACGAAACTCAAATTTGTAAAAATATATTATGTCGATACGACAACTACTCTCAGTATGGATTATGCCTATTGACAATTTAAAGTCATAGAATAACTTTGCGGATCCGCTAGCGAAAAGCAAAATGTGAGAGTTAGTTAGCAAGTCGTGAAGAGGAATGTGACTAAAGCCCTTGAAAAGTTTATATGAAGGAAAACCTAACCCAGCTGACTGGAGATCCCAAGAACTGGGTTCAATAGGACAACCTACTTGTATAAACTGAGGTCACTGTAGGGGAGTAATAAACTCCACATTTATTTAAGGGAGTTAGTAAACTTCCTAGTCCATTCCTATAACAGTGACAATATGAGGTTAAGCACATGGCTTTTAATGATTAATCGAGAATCACCTATGTGAGAGAGAAGTGGGGTCGCTTCTAAGGGAATTGTGGGGGCGCAATTTATAACAACCCGTAAAATTTCGGATTATTATAATAATATTTATTACGTTAGAAAACTTAAATCAATTATTTTCTGACAAAATACCAATATCAAAAATTTAAAAACGATAAGTCATCTTGTTTCTTTTAAAAATAAGACACCGCACATACAATACTTGCCCACAAAGTATCGGTAAAATTTATTATTTTCCAAGTTAATATATATAAGCATACATAAGCTTAACCCATTGTTCCGAAAAGTTATTCCGTATACTACAATGCAGTTGCATACAAAACTAAAAGTAAATACTTAGATAAGAGAAAAATACACTTTTTATCAATCACTGATAATTCACTAAAAGAAAACGAGATTATCTCGTGAAATTAGAAGTCACGACACGCACGCAGACCACACCAAATTAATAACGGCAAACATCTATAATCAAATTTCAATGAAATAATAATGTCATATTATTACATTTAAGAAATCGTTCCAAAATATAATTTCTATATCTTTGGTACTTGGGAAGTTACGTTCTTCGAAGATTAGAAAAACACAGGGTACCGATTATACTGTTCCGTCTAATAAAAAAAAATATATATATACAACTCTATCTCCCTTTCTCTCTCTCCCACGTTTATAACACTCCTGTCTCCTCTCTCCCTCCTTTGTCGACACACACCAGAGAAACAAGAATCAAAATGGAGCTTATCTCTCCTTCTGGATAGTCAAACACCAAAAGTATCCTCAGCAGCCTTCCACTCTTGACTCTACTCCTCACTAGGCGGCCATGTGATGGTGCTAAAGGCAGCAGTGGAAAACGACAAGTGCTAAGACAGGATACACTCTCCATTCGAGGTCAAGAAGACTAGAGTCTCTCTTTCCAATTTCTTATCCATAAATAAGATGTAATCTTTCACAGGTTCCTCACTTATCACTCCCAAAATTAGGGTTCTATCAAATTAGGGTTTCAAGAAGTAGAGGGCTTTTTAAAATTGGTATAGGGGTTTCGTTAGTGAGTACAAGAGGAAGCCACTCCAGAAGCCAATTGTGTCAAATCGCTTCAAGTCTCCTTCAATCGAGTTCTTTTGATTTCAGGGTCCATAGCACTGACCTTAAAATATTGTAAGAATATTTTTATTGATTATTGTTTTGTCAATCGGTTATGTTGTAATTCGAAAATAGCGATTAATATAATTATTACCGGTTGAAGTTAAAAGGATATGGTGTTATTATTTATGTTGTTGTTGTTGCTGGCTGCTAAGCATAAGAAAGAGTAAAAACTAAGTAAACACTACTCATTAGAAGTTGTTTAATAAGATTTCAGCTTATCAACTTAGTTGGTTGGACTTATAAATCTTATTAGCTTAATCTGATTTTCGGCTTAGTATCTGAATTACAAACTTCGGCTTAAGTCTTGACTTATTGGTACTTTTGGTCTCGGCTCAAGTAGGAACCCATAAGGGGTTGAGTCGAATATCCAAGTCAGGTTGTACCTGACTGTTGCAAACCACTAGCCGAAGAGAATTAAAAGGTTGACGTTATTCTTTTGTTCGATTCTGGATTCAAGTAAGCCTAAAGGGATTTCATGGCTAGATACGACACAAGGGTGTCGAGTCAAGTGTACAAGTTGGGTAGTACCCGACTGTTAAGGATACGATTCGAGTAAATGGTTGGGAAGTGGGGAAGTTCTCATGGGTACACATGTTTATGTCTGATTTGAGTCAAATGAGAACACCTCGAAGGTGTTTCTACCCGACTCAACACCAGACCATGTCGTGGTCTTAGAAGACTTGTAAAAGTCTTGGTTTATGTTGCGTTATCTGTTTGTTGTCTTAACTGTCAAAAGGTTCACAGCTTATCTAATTCTCGGCTTAATTTCCTTTACTTGTTGTGGGTTGCTACCACTAAGGTAGAAATCCCTCTCGTGGGTACTTGTCTTCCTGGTTAGTGTCGATTCATCCCACCACCATGCCTATAAGGGTGAATGGTATCCAACCTCCACCCGATTCGGGTTGTACCCGACTGGTCAAGAGGCAAAAACTTGGTCATAACACTTTCGTGTCTTCAAACGAGTTGTTCTGCTTTGTATCCGATTTGAACCCCTCACGTCAAATACAACTTGTGAAAGTTAAATTTTTCTAAAATAAGAATTCTGGAATCTGGATTGGTCAGGTACAAGGAAACAAACCTTCATTGGGCCTTAACCCTAGATATGCAAGGGGGTTTGTTGTTCTTGTGGGCCGCAAGCCCATCCACTTGATAAGAGTCCGATTAGATCTTTGAATAGACTTAAGTTCTTCCCTCGACTAAAATACCGTCTCGTTCGACTTTTCTTTCCTCTCGTCTTGACATATGTTAGCACCAACTTCTCCATTTGCAAAACGACTTACAATTATGTACGACACAACAATACTATCACACGGTTTAAAAATGACTATCAACACTAATATTAAAACGAGATAGGATTTCGAATATAGACAAGGCATTGAAAATGAACTAATAAGCTTAACTATTATTATATGCAACTCAATTAAAAGTTTGGCACGCTACTAACTTGTGAAAAGGTAAACCATTAAACATGACATGTTGATCTCTTAAACTCGGATAAATGGAATATTCACTCGGCTTATGCCCAAAAATCTTCATAAACAGATAAACTACTTTACTATTACAAGACTTATTTTTTGAAAACAAGTGATTATACTTATCTCGACTTGTAAACTTGTAATATATATATATATATATATATATATATATATATATATATATACACACTTGATGAGAACCGGATATAAAAACTCAATTATATCAATTTTTGACAAAACCAATTTAATAGAAGAATTTCACACGAGTCATACTAATTTTTCAACAAACAATTCTACGATTTATAAAGTCTATTACTTAAAAACTTATATTGTAATATGTAATTATTTGTCAATGATATATACAACTTTTTGAAACATATTGATATGTGAACTATAATTATTAAAACCCTGCAATGTATTTTACTAATGCAATTTATACCTGAACTAAATTAAGACTTAAATTCCTTTATAATGAATTTATGCTAAAGGTTCTAAATATATATATACATTTAATATATATATCTTTTTCATCTACATCGACAACGTCTTGTTATGAGAATACTATTCTTCCGTGTATCATCTTTTGGTTATCATGGAACCAAAGTCGAAATTCCTTCCTTGAGTTTCCTTTCATGCCATCCTTCCTAAGCCGAAATCCACTCTGTTCCTTGAAAATTTCTTTACGATAAATGATGCCACAACAACAACAACAACAACAACATCAACAACAACAATAACAAAAACATTTAAAAACTTATAAAGTTAGTTAAACTTTATCGAGTCTTAAACATAAAGACTAAATATGTCGAACTTAATTAGGTTGCGTGTCGGAGCCGTGCACTATCACTTATTGATTTAATTCTCTTTAAACTTCATATTGCACATTGCAAAGGTGAGTTTCATAGCCCCTACTTTTACTTGTTTTATAACTGTTTTGGGGGAAGATGCATGCTCATTTTACTTAAATGATTTAATTACTAAAATTCTGCATTCTATGCATACTATGCCCTTTGATTTACATGTTTTAAGATACATCATACCTAGATGCTTTAAGGACCACACCAAAACCTTTTACCTAGAATATTACGCAGCTTAGCATAAGACCTTAGATCCCAAATTGCCCTCTTCATGAACCGTCAATTCACGCTAGGAAGCGCTTGGATGTTATAAATAGATCTATTGGGAGTGACTTCCTGTTCGGTTGACCCCAGCTTGGTCAAGGCGTAACATATAGCATGTCGGGATCGAGTGTATTGGGATAAACACTCGCCATGGGCTCCTTATTTGTATGACTTCCTTGTGCATACATGAACTGTCGTAGCTTCGGTTGCATGAACTTAGTGCTAGCGTAATAGACTTAAAATATATGGCATTATATTCATTATAGTGTACATATACCCTTTTTCATGGTCCACTAATGAAAACCTTTTATGAATTGAAATCATAAACTTTATGACATTATGCAAGACGTAATGATCATCAAGAACCAAATTTTGAAGCAGTGTAATGAAATCCTTTTAAATAAATCTATGAACTCACCAGTAAGGTGACCCCTTTAGCATGTATCTTCAGGTTTCGAGGTGATAGCTTATCTTTGGAGGCGCAAGGCAAAGGCATGGCATGTTCATAGACGACTCTGATTTATGTATTGGGACCACCTTTTTATAATGGGCCATTTTCCGCAATAAATAAAAAATGTAAACATTGTTTTTAAGAAATGAATAAAAGTTATTTATAAAAATCCGTTGTTCTATGCTTATGTTGTGGTATCAATTTAGTAGCACCCCAAATACTTGTATGCTTCCGCTGAGCAGTTTTGGGGGTGTTACACAATTCTTAACAGCTCTCACAGAACCAGGCTAATGTTCATGACCATAACGAACATAACTATGAGAACCAAAATGTGTCAAGGAGATATTTGTGTGAATATATATTGTCTTCTCCACAAACAGCGGACAGTTCAAAGACATCAAGTTCTACTGACTGCTAGGAGGCTAAGTATATCTCACGAGGGAAGGTTCAAGGGGTAACACCTACCTATCCTATGCAAATATCAACTGCAAAACTCTATTACAACATCGTGTAGTTGAAATTTGTTTCCTTTATCTATTTCATTCATGTGGGGGATTGTTGGAAAAAACATGGTCAATTATTAGGTTTGAATGACAATTGATGGTCATCAAATATACTAATGGGGTTTTAGAGCAAGATTAATGTATGGTCATATGTAACGACCAATTTAATTCTATGTTCATGAGCCATTAGTAGGATTTATTGTGATAATTATTTGACCGTTTTCTTTCATTTTCTTTTCCCTATAAATGAGAGCTTTTCTCATATGTCTACTACACCAAGATATACTATTCATATCCTCTCCCTTCATTTATCTTGCTTCATTCGTTCGTAATAGAGGGAAGACACGATTTTGGTTCGCCTTGATAACCCGTTTGTGCTAACGGAGTTATCCGTTGTTGTTGTATCATGGGAGATAGACGTTCATGATTCTCAAGCACTGTGGAGAGGACGAATCTGTCTTAAAGAAACTGTGAGCATCACAGGCCCCAACATTTTCCTTACTTGTGTTTTTGTGTCTCAACAATTCAAAGATTTACGGTATCGTTTCTCTACACTTTTACGTTTTATGTTATGATTTATTTGTCTCTAATAGCAATACACGTAATATATACAACATTCGATACATGTAGAATAGATCAATAAATGCTTTTGTCATCATACATAATCAAAGAATGAAATTGAATATATGTCATCATCTTTAATAAGATTTTATATGAATGAATCTTATAGTCTTATACACATGCAAACTTTGGCTACTTAAATGAATATAGAATACAAAGAAATACACTTACTTCCATTCGAGGGTTTGTGTTACAGATGAATGTTGAATTGTTGATTATGATGATCACAAGTTCTTGATGATGATGATTGCAAGTTTTTGATGTTGATTTAGGGTTATGCCGTACTTGTTCTTTGGTAGGTAAATGGGAAGTATGGAACGTTTATCTAACAAGTTTTTACTTCAAAAGAACTTAAAATAGCATTGGGCCTAGATAATGGTCTTTACAGAACCCATCTAACTTCAAAATGGGGGAGTGTTGAAACTTTCGGTCGGTCCGGGTATCTTGCCGGTTTTGGTCGGTTTCGGACCGAACCGACCCAAGACCGAAAAACCCATAAACATGGAACCGAGACCGGACCGGCGGTCCTTCGGTCCGGTTTGGTTTGTGTCGGTCCGGTCCGGTTTTTCGGTCCGGTCGGGTTTCAGATCTGCCATGCTTAGCCCTAGTCTAAAGTGTATTTGTATGCCTCAAAGAAAGAGACAAGAGAATGTTAGTAGCAGTGACGGAGCTACATAGGGCACATGATGGGCCATGGCCAACCCAAAACATTTCTTAACAAGGCATGCATATGTATAATCTGTTGTATATATTATGTGTATTGCTATTAAAGACAAATAAACCATAACATAAAACATAAAGTTGTAGAGAAACGATACCGTAAATGTTTCAATTGTTGAGACACAAAAACACAAGTAAGAAAAATGTTGAGGCCTGTGATGCTCACAGTTTCCTTAAGACAGATTCGTCCTCTCCACGGTGCTTGAGAATCATGAACGTCTATCTCCCATGATACAACAACAACGGATAACCCCGTTAGCACAAACGAGTTATCAAGGCGAACCAAAATGTGCCTTCCCTCTATTACTAACGATTATACAAAGAAACAAGATACGCGAAAGGAGAGGATATGAATAGTTTTTCTTGGTGTGTAGAAATGAGAGGAGAGCTCTCAACTTATAGGAAATGGATTTGAAAGAAAACGGTCATAATTAATTAACAAAATTAATTTTACTAATGTCTCATGAATTAAAATAAAACCACAAATTAATTTTATTTTCAATTCACATTAGTACACATGATGACAAACATCAATTGTCATTCAACTCTTTTGACCACATTTTCCAACAATCCCCCACATGAATGCAATTGATAAAAGAAAACAAAATTCAAGACTCGATGATGTAATAGAGTTTTGCAGTTGATATTTGCATAGGATAGGTAGGTGTTACCCTTTGAACCTTCCCCCGTGAAATATACTTAGCCTTCTAGCATCCAGTAGAACTTGATGTCTTTGAACTGTCCGCTGTTTGTGGAGACGACAATATATATTCACACAAATATCTCCTTGACACATTTTGGTTCTCATAGTTATGTTCGTTATGGTCATGAACATTAGCCTGGTTCTGCGAGAGCTGTTAAGAATTGTGCCCCCACAATTCCCTTAGAAGTGACCCCACTTCTCTCTCACATAGGTGATTCTCAATTAATCATTAAAAGTCATATGCTTAACCTCATATTGTCACTGTTATAGGAATGAACTAGGAAGTTTGCTAACTCCCTTAAAATAAATGTGGAGTTTATTACTCCCCCACAGTGACCTCAGTTTATACAAGTAGGTTGTCCTATTGAACCCAGATCTTGGGATCTCCAGTCAGCTGGGTTAGGTTTTCCTTCATATAAACTTTTCAAGGGCTTTAGTCACATTCCTCCTCACGACTTGCTAACTAACTCTCACATTTAGTTTTTCACAAGCGGATCCGCAAAGTTATTCTATGACTTCATATTGTCAATAGGGATAACCCATGCTGAGAGTAGTTGTCGTATCGACATAATATGTTTGTACAAATTTGAGTTTCATGCAACTCTAAATATATCATGCTCTAGTTAATTCTTGAGTATTCCAACTAGGCAAGAACTTCATGTTTGTTGACGTTCTTTTGAACTCTAGCTAGGCCGGAATCCCCCACATGGAATTTATCTCAAGAATTTTGTAGAAAGGCTCTCTCTTTCAATGTATTAATCTTATTTATAAGATTTTTTTTTTCACATGGATATGACATCAAGATTCTTAGTAATTTGTCACTTCACAAGTTTCATACTAGTGTATGCAAATTTTTTTGAATGTCTTATGTTAATTATTTTCCGTATCATAATTAACAGATTCCAAATCTAGCATGCTATAGACCAAGGAATCAAGCGTATGACAGAAGATGCATCATTCTGATTACTCATAGCTTCATCTACTAACATTCTTCTTTTAGACAAATCACCACCTTAAACCACACATGTTTTAGGAGGATCCCATAAGTTATATGTGTAAGTCCTACACTTATAACATGCCATTCCAATTCACTTGTGATTATACATAATCACATTTAATCTCTTATCATTATATGATTATCACAATTTATTATGTGATTATAATCACATAAAATCAATGTGTAATCATTTTACACAATCAAAATATGTCCAACTTGGCGAATGGACAATAGCTCACACTAGATGACAATCATACCGTTAAAGTTAGTTACATAAACCAACGTAATTCGTTGTCATCTATATGTGTATTCTTTCTTGACATTTCACAATGTCCTACACAGTTATATTCAACACATAGTCATTTCTTACTTATGACAAACCGTTCGATTATTAGCAATACAAGTTATAACAAGTCTTGACGATTATTCTTCTTTCAAGAATAACAAGTAGTTTGATTATTCGCAACAATATTCACAACAGAATATTTGAAACATCCAAGCTTCCAATACTCGATACAAAATTGAGCGACTTGTTTATTCTCATGTTACAAAATTAGTTGCACAAAACCGCACCAAACAACTTTAAATAGGCATTATTTTGCCACAATATTTTGCACCAAATGAAACAAACAATTTTGCGTTTAACATTGTACATAATATCACATAGTTTTGTATTATAACAACCAAAAAAATGTTGTACCAAACAACTCAAATGTATGCATCCAATCAACACAAATATCAGCACAAAAAAATATATAAGTCGCTTGGAAAAAATGTTGTGCTAAAATACAAACAGCGATCATTTGATTTTTCCATCTAAGCTAAACATTTTTTTTCATTTTTTTTTTCAAAATCAAGTTTAAGATGTTTCATTGTTACCTAATCAACAAAAAAAATGGTGCAAAACTCATTCGTTTACTATGAGAAAAACACATTTTCTCGCAACAATGCACATGAGATATCAACCTATTCAAAATGAATTTCTGTATCAAAATAGAAATTGCGATTGAATGGCTCATCAATTTAAGCTCAAATTTTCTACAAATCAAGCATAAGGTCTTAACCACGCAAATAAATTTGGCTCCAAAATCATTTGTTTACTATGCGAACGATGCATTTTCTCACGATTGCACAACTGTGACAACGCGTGTTTGGAGTCCAAATAACACCAATATTCGCATTTCGCAAGAATAAGTTATATCCCAATATCTGATAATGAAATCAATACTAGTTACACAAACTAGTACCATGACAATATTTCATCCAACATGCTTTAAATATTCTTTTATTATCCAAAACTAATGTTATTCCAAAACATGAAAACAACAAGTTGATTAATGATTAAAGAAACGCATCTCGTTCTAGTATTGCAAATTAAAACATAGCAAACAAATTATATATAATTGTTAAAGCACATTTGTGGATGTGATAAATCTTAAAAAATCATTATAACCGTGTATAGCATTTATCCCCAACGGTTTACAATAATTTATTGACACTCAATGTCAATAACTCAATACACTTGAATTCCAAAAAATGAAATTTACTATATAGGGAATCTGCTTAATTTGATTTTTCTTTATTATATCCTCCATCAAACAACTTTCCCTAATCATATTTAGTCCAATGTAAGTCACTGTCTCTAACAAAATGATAGGGTGTAATCTAGTATCATATTTCGTCTAACCAAAACATAGAGACCACATTTACTTTTACCAAATTAACTAGCTTGGACCAATACTACATGTTAAAAGAACCTTTAAATATAACCTCTTCTTATTCCATTTGGTATTATCATTTCTTCTAAACCAAAATCATCATAGACAAGTAAAAGAAAAAACAACAAACATACTATTACAGCTACTATGGTCATGTTCAGAAAGTAGCACTACATGGTCAAAGATAATACATATGGATAATATAATAGAAGTCACGGAACTTCATATTTTTCTACAAATATAAATAGCATAACCGTCCAATTAAACTCCAAACGCTTCACACCTTAATCACTCACATGTAATTTTAGTAATAATAATTTAGTGAGAAATACAATTCAAAATGCATTTGATAATTTGACTAGAGATGCAGAACGTTCTAGTCTTCTTTGACAATACATTATCATACTAATTTCAAAGCTTTGTTGTAATTTTTCCTCCAAAAGCAAAAAAAATAAAAAACAGTCTTTTATATCAACACGATAGTGTCTTTAGAAAACATTTCATTATTTTGAAAGGTTTCTCCGAATTGCCTCTAATAGCAAAAGTATATGTCTTAAGATTGTTGTATATATTATGTGTATTGCTATTAAAGACAAATAAACCATAACATAAAACATAAAGTTGTAGAGAAACGATACCGTAAATGTTTCAATTGTTGAGACACAAAAACACAAGTAAGAAAAATGTTGAGGCCTGTGATGCTCACAGTTTCCTTAAGACAGATTCGTCCTCTCCACGGTGCTTGAGAATCATGAACGTCTATCTCCCAGGATACAACAACAACGGATAACCCCGTTAGCACAAACGAGTTATCAAGGCGAACCAAAATGTGCCTTCCCTCTATTACTAACGATTATACAAAGAAACAAGATACGCGAAAGGAGAGGATATGAATAGTTTTTCTTGGTGTGTAGAAATGAGAGGAGAGCTCTCAACTTATAGGAAATGGATTTGAAAGAAAACGGTCATAATTAATTAACAAAATTAATTTTACTAATGTCTCGTGAATTAAAATAAAACCACAAATTAATTTTATTTTCAATTCACATTAGTACACATGATGACAAACATCAATTGTCATTCAACTCTTTTGACCACATTTTCCAACATAATCTAGTCCAAAGTTCATATAAGGATAATTTAACCCATCCAAGTTTTGATCAACTATTAAAAGTGAATGCATAAAAGGAACTAGTATTTAGTTATTTACCTTGCATGTATGTTTTTTTTATTATAAATTTATAAGATGTGTGAGTTTGTTATAGGTAACATTTATAGGATGTGTGGGCTCGTGAGTTTAATATGAGTTATTGATACACTTTTATATGAACTTTTGCTATGTAAGAACATGTACACTGTTAGTCCATCTTAAAAATGTTCAATTTAATGCAAGTTATACAATGTAATACTTTTGCTATGTAAGAACATGTACATTGGTTAGTAGATTAGCTATTCGGCCCGACCTGTTATAAAGTTACACATTTTGACCATTATTTTATTCAAGAACCCGACATAAGACACCCCGCATCACAAACCCGACACCAGAAACCCGACATCAGAAATCCGACACACGAAAACGACATCAGAAACACGACACCAGAAACATGACACCAAAAATCTGACATCAGAAACACGACATCAGAAACCTAACACTAGAAACACGATATCAGAAACCAGATTGAGTATAAACCGCTACATTTTTATAAAGACCTAAAAAAGAACTAAACATCAGAACCCCTTCATCAAAACTCTTCATCAGAACTCCATCATCAAAACCCCATATCAGAACCCTTCATCAGAACCTACATCATTTATCAAAAACCCACCCTTTATGAAAAGCCCTTCATAAAAACACTTCATCGGAACCCTTCATTAAAAACCCCATCAGAACCCTTAATCGTAAACCCTTTATCAGAAAACCTTTATGAGAAACCATTCATCAGTACACCTCATCAGAAAATAAACTGTAACAACTCGTATTTTTAGGTCATTCATCAACTATAAACTCAAACATATTTACTTTGAGTACTTGAAATTATAATTTTACGTATAACCGTTAGGTTAAATCACGTAAACCGGCATCAGACTAATTTTAGTATATGTCAAACATGTGTCATATGACTTTACAAACATGTTTTATGAGTTCATGCAGTTTATTTTACAAGTTTAATTTAAAATGTTTACGTTTCACATTTACGTTCCTGCATGCATGCATTATGCATCACCACCTTTCCATACATACTTATACATATACTTATACATTTAAAACACCAAAATTTCATAAACTCTCCCCCTCATCACCAAAACCGGCCATGTACCTAACCCCATCCAAAAATAGAAAAGTCCAATATTTCCTTTCTATTTGTGTTAGCCTTTTCACCTTAAACCATGTAGAACTTCAACCAAGACAAGCAACCATTGCTTAGTCTCATCACATTGTGTCTCCCCCCCTTATTTCTTTATGTTGGACGTCTAAAACACCCTCACCACAAACCCATTCTCAATCAAACTCTCACTTATAGAATGCCAGTTACTATTGGATGGCAAAGTTGCTTTAAACCTTTCCATTTCTTTAACTATATATAGAACCCACCTAATACTAGACACTAAAACACTCTCATTAAACACATATCTCAGATTATTTAAGCATTCAAGCAAGGCTTTCAAGTGGTTGGGTAAATTGGTTTAAGCGTTGGTGCATAAACTAGGGTTTTAGAGTTGTGATCTTGGGTTTTCTAGTGTGTTCTTGGCATTCTTCTTCACTAATCACCACGAACTTCTTGTAAGAATTCCCATACTCATTTTTACACTTATACATCATTCAATTTTCTTTTTATATCACTATATATCCTTGTTTGTGTTGAAATTTGAGTTAAACATAAGCTACTAAACCCTAAATCTAGACAACTTGTTACAGTCGAAAAAATCACCATAGAAACCCGTCTTAGAGATTTTTCTAGGCAAAACCAATTTACACATACTTGAATACATGTCTTAAGATGTTCCACGTCGAATTTCATAAATTTTGGAGTTGATTTACAATCTATACTACTATATATAAAGGAAAAACCACAAAGTGAAAAGTGAAGAGTTAAACTAAAAAAGAAAATGTTGAAAACATATGTTTCAAAAGGAAACTCTTAATACACAGCGAAAACCGGGTTGACCCGAGACGCTTCAAAACTGGCGGGTTGAACCGGTTTAATTTGACACGTTCTTTCGACCCAACCGTTGGGTTGACCCGGTTTAAATTGACTCGTTTTTCGACCAGAACGGTTCAATCCGTGGAACCACTCGGGTCGAACCGTGTGTTTAAAACATTATGTTTAATCCCCAAATCCTCAAACTTTTATTATTTTTCGTTTATAACCCATAAGCTATTTTTATCACGAAAACTATCTGCCGCTAAAAAATACCGTTGCTATGCACGGGTACTCGTCTAGTTTTTAATAAATGATATACAATCGTGAGTGAAAACCGACACGATTCTGAGTTTCACATTTCATTCCTATAAAATAGCCCTTTAGAAGCAATTTTTTTACACTTATTCACACACTATTTTTTTTAAATTTATTCACAGACTATTTTTTTGCACTATTTTTTTTCATACTTATTGTACTTATAGTTTAATACAACGTTTAGACAAAAATTCGTTTTACTTTCTTTTCAAAAATTTCGTTTAGAAAAAAATTGTTTCTTTTATTGTAAAGTGATAATTTTGTTTCTTCACTTTTAGACTTCTTACACTTATACTTTAACGCAATATTAAAAAAAAATATATATTTTTAAAAAATATAAGTCACATGAAGGGTGTAAAGTATAAGTATAAGAACAACACAACTTTTATAATTTTTTTCCAAAAAAGAATTTTTCTGAAGTTGCTTTAAAATATGAGTATAATAAGTGTAAAAAAAATAGTGTCATTTTTATAAGTGATAAAAAAAATTAGTGTATGAATAAATAAATAAAAAAAGAAAAAAAAATAGTGTAAAAAAGTGTGATAAGTGTGAAAAAATAGTGTGTGAATAAGTGTAAAACAAATTTTGTAAAAAAGAAAAGTGTAACGGGTTAAAAAAAACATTAGTGTATGAATAAGTGGTAAAAAGAAGTATAATAAGTGTAAAAAAATAGTGTGGATAAGTGTATAGAAAAGTGTAATAAGTGTAAAAAAAAATTAGTGTGGTGAATAAGTGGTAAACAAAATGTATAATAAGTAAGATAAGTGTAAAAAAATAGTGTTTGGATAAGTGTAAAAAAAATTAGTGTAAAAAATAGTGTATAAGTAATTGGTAAAAAAAAGTATAATAAGTGTAAAAAAATTTAGTGTACCAATAATTGAAAAAAGAAAAAAAAAAGTTAAACAAAAAATAATAAGCAAAAAAAAAAGTTAAGAGACGACCAGTGAAAATTAAAGCAAACTACATGGACCATTACTATAACTTTTTTAAGTGGTAACTGGTCAAACATGTCACTTCACGTTTTAAAAAAACACATAACAATATAAAACGGTGAGGTGTTTTGGCTTTTTACATTTATCTAAAAACATACGAAGTGAAGTGATGTTTTTCGAAAAATGAAAAGCTACAAAAATTTATTTATTTAAAAGACGTCACGACAAAGTGCGCAAGAAATTGAACTGTAGACGTTAAGGATAAGTTACGGTTCAAAAACCAACACAATACCTCGTGACACATGATTAACGTCTTCTTACATCTATTTAACTTATACTTGCTACTCCCAAGTCCCAATAGTCAACAAAAATGTCTTCTATACCATTTCTATCACTAAAACTCTGAGTGTAAATAGATTATTCCATCACCAAAAACCTAATAATAATAATAACAATAACAATAGCTCAAATTATTTATTGTTTTTTTTATTGGTTGGTTCATTTATATAATAGTTCAAATTATCTATTGTTTTATTACAGTATAGTTTTACCCTCTTCATTTTGGACCTAGCTAGGTTTCGGCCGACCCTTGTCGGGTTTAGCCGTATAATGACCGGACCCAGCCAGGTTTAGGTATATAATGGCCGGATCTTGCCGGGTTTAGCCGTATGACGATCGGACCTTACCGGTTTTAGCCGTATGACAAGCCCCCCCCCTCCTTCCTCCCCCTCTCTCTCTGCACATATTAAGTGGAGTAACAAATCATTTATTGACTACAAGTGTTGTGGATGCTACTTCACATCACGTCTCCGAAATATAGCGGCTTTATAAGCTACGCTTATTGAGATAGCGCGTCTTGTGTATCTTACAAAAGTAATATCCACACATAACAGAACTTACTTGCATCTCAAGTCTAAGGACAATTTTAACAAACCATTTTCAATATTTTACTTATGACAAGGATCCAAAAGTAAATGTTTGAAAGTTGGGGTATCCAATATGCATCCCTTGTGAATACACATGAGTTTGGCGAGAACAATCCACATTCTTGTTAGAATATAACCAACACTCACATTTGCCTTACATAACAATATTCCCATATTGTTAACCGATAATTGACATATTTAGAACAATAAAATTATTCAAGGATACAACATGCAAATATAAGATAACAATTATTATATGAATGAATAACAAATACCAAGTATCTTTATTCATCATAAAGTAAAAATTGTCTTTCAATCCCTAATTATCCAAATACTAAAACAGATATGCATGAGACTAATTTAGTAAGTTGAAGCCTAATGTTTCCAAGATTCTCAACCTTTCTTTAAAAGAAAAACTAAATAGTTATCTGAGTAAACTTTCCGAATACTTGTTTCAAATTTCACATATAGTGAGTGATTTGAAATCTAAGATGAGTGTCTTATCTCATATGCTCATACTATTGCAAGAGTTATAGTATAGAGATGTCGCCCTACCTTGCATGAGGTATTATAAGTCAATGACATACTGACAGTCATCTTTACAGTTTCTAAAAGTGTAAAGTATTCTCATTTCTTAATGTGTAATGCAACAATGCTCTATGTTGAGCATAACTAGTTAGCAGATTTTTCATAAAAGATAAAATCCTACTACAACTAGTATCAATTATCCTCTGGCATCATTTGTACTTATACAAAACTATGCTTTATAATTCGTAAATATCTGTAATAACAATAACCTAAACACTCTCAGTTAGATATTGTTTTTGTCAGCTCATCTTGTTCTTATACAAAAGCAACAACTAGTCTTATACACAATATAATATATACATGATGAATCCTTGGTTAGAACAACATAAGGTTTCCATCCATGTAATAAATTATTCCAAGCGAAATATACCATTGAAGACTTGCTTGAATAATATATTGCATTTTTGTTGTACGTTAGACTTAATTTTCCGCATTTGTTTATTCCAGATAAACATTTATTCCAAGGTTGTTTGTTTTATTCCCTAAATTACAAGCGAAGTTTCATTCCAAGCTTACGGATCAATATATAGCTTAATTGGAATGATATCTTCATCATATAAATTTTGAGGAAAAACACATTGCTCCACTTAATGTCAGATATACTCAAGAGTTGTCTTAATTTAATCAGAATCATATTGTAATCAAATTTAAGATCTCAGCTCCTAGATGCGTGATCCAATCCAAAACATGGATTACTCAAATTTTGTATACTACGTAAAGATAATATAAATTCATAACCCTTTTGATTACACACCGTCCTCGCAAAAGGTAATCATAAAGAAAGAGTTATAAAATCTAATTGCCATATTCCTCATACAAGGAAACATGTATGAAAATTAATTATCTTTAAATCATTAATGCGTGTGTATATAAGAATATTTAATCACAATCAATTGCTTAAGTATGATTAAAAACTTCTTATTAAATGCCATGCATTAATATGTATATAATTTTGTCCTTGTGAGTCTTTCTTCAAAAAAAATCATCCCAACCTCATAGGTTAACTGTTAAGCGAAATAACAATCAAGCTCAAAACTTAATTTGTCTTTTAAGGATTGCATCTTACCATTCATAGTTCAAAAACACTTATCAGATTCAAGATGTGATAATATATTTTAGTAGTTAGTTGATTTACAATAATCTTTTAACTTATATCCCTCAACATTGATACTAAAATATCACTCAAGTGATGAGGTATCCTTTTTGGATTAATGAATGAGAGTAATCATTATACTTCGGTCGACATTTTCATGTTTAACCTTAGTATGACATTAATAAGTGGATTTTAGAAGGTTAAGTATTTTTTTCTCAAAAACTTTGAGATATGTATATACTCCCACTAACTTTTGTAAGTAGAGACAATTCTCTAAATACTAAGTATTTAAGCTACAATAAATTATTCTTTATGGGGAACCACAAAATACATTTTAAGTTATCATCCCAAGATTTGTTAACAAAATGCTTCATAAGATTTTAACAAATTCAAAACTTAAATCAAGACATAATGGAATTCCTTCCAACAACTCAAATTAGGGTTCATAGAAAAACTCTAATTTCGTATCACTCTTTAACCAAAATTTCGAGCAACAGTTTTGTGTTTCGTCAAGCTAGCAAGAACACCAAAACTACAATCTTCAATCTAGGAAGTGTAGAATAATCAAAAATCCAAAAGGATTTAGGATTCAATTGGTTTGAGTGGAAAACCTAAAATCCCTAATGAATTAGGGTTTTCAGTCATGTGTTGTCTTGAATACCTTCTATGTTTGAACTATATTGAGTGTATCCATGACACACGCAATTTCTAACCTTGATATGTTTTGGAGGTAGAGCAATTAAAGCTATCACGAACCAAACAATATGAATAAGGTTTGTTTCATCACATTAGACATACCATAATGAAGCGGTATTCTATACGTATTAGACTTGTGAAACTATATCAGAATTCCTTCAATAACTTAATTCTCTTTGGACCAAATACTTGTCAATTGGGTCGAGCCAAATTGCTTATAAAGTATTTACGAACCAAGTGCATGCAATAATGTATATTCATTGAACAATACAAGAACCTTATGGTCACGTGTTCGCAAGACAGAACTGTTCAAGAATTATATGTTCATGTGTTTACAAAAAAACAGAACATTTCAATAATACATTATAAGTCTTTGAATAGTTCAAATGCCTTATGTTTATGTGTTAACTAGAAGACATAACAATTATATATATACTTTATATTATAAGTCATTGATTAATTCAAGGACTTTATAATTATGTCTTAACATGTAAGCATAATTATACTAACAAAAGTAATCATGAACGCAAACTCTTGAGTTCTATAGTAATTTCAAGTTAATTTTATACTTCAGAATTATGATCATTATCATATAACCATAATTATGTTGACTAAAACATGTAGTCAAATGTTGAAGTATCTTTACACTTATATCATGACAGTTGAATGTGGTAGGGCAACAAACATCTTGCGTGTTCAAGTCCTAGTAGAATCATTATTAGAATGTAGTAGTGCAACAAACATCTCACGTGTTTAAGTCCTAGTAGAATTCTTATTTACATGTAGTAGGGCATTAAACATCTAATGTGTTTAAGTCCTAGTAGAATGATTAGTTTCCTTTACCTTGCGGTTAAGAGATACCAATAATATTGTTGTTCCTTGCACACACTTTGAGATTTCTCCCACTTGTGTAAGGTACAACATCATATTATGAAAACAAACAACACGTGATTGATTGTTCAAACGATATGATAATGTCATAGATATCATAAGTAGTTTTAGAACCATAACCTTTAATAAGGAATTGTAGATTATTATTCTATAGATAACGCTTCAAAGAGCGACAGCGGAAAGGCAACGTGTTATCTTATAAAATAAAATGCAATTTTCCTTTAAGCAATGGTCGTTCATATTCGGAAAGTAATGAATTATTTCAAAGAAAGTTTGAAATGATATGGGTGACTAACAAGGAAATAAATCCCGTAGCTCCCACTATAATTAACAACATTACATGAATGTTATTTCAGTAATAAAATGCAATTGCTCCCACTGGATTTGTCAACATTGTAAGTGTTACATTTCCAGTAGAAAGCATATAGAAATTTTATACAATTTCCTATTCTCTTCGAATTCCTACGAGTGACAATGTACTTAGGTATTGAACAGAGTATATGAAGTTCTACTTATGTTGATAATGGACCAGCCATTCTTATATTCAATTAACTTGAATCTTTAGCATGCAATTCCTCCTTTATTGTCTACATAGCCCCTAGGGTAATTAGCACTTTAGGAATAATGAGAGTACAAGAAAATTACCTAGAGAATGTTATAGTAATTTCTTTACTCTTTGCGGTTTAAACTCATACATCGTGAAAAGTGCAGGATATCATTTATTTTGGTAGCTATAAACAAAATGTTTTCTAGTTACACAAAATATTCTATCTTTCAATAATTTCTAGACCACAAAAGGGTAATAAAAGATTATCAGTGAGTTTAATAGTTTGTAATCCTATCTTAGTATGTCAACTAAGGAGAAAAGATAGGAATGAGTCTCACTCTTCTTACCAGGAAAAGAGACTAAGTTTGTCTTTAAAGAAAAACAACTTTGTTTACGAATTATGTTGCAATAACACCATTAATCAGAACATAGAAAGTTCAATTATAATATTTTCGATAATTACATTCTTAAAAGAATTAACTACCCAATTAATTAATAATTAAGACTAAGATCCATCTTGCACTCCCAACTTAATTACCGGAGGTGCGGACCGGTCGCATTAGAAAAATAGGACAAGAGGGTAGCGGCGGCGTTAATTGCATAATGCAACTCTTAGATTTATGAGACTGATCAAGACATTAGTAGACAAGTAAAAATGTCATGAGCATGTTTAGTTCTCATCTTATGCCTCGGGTTCGCGATCTGACCAAGCCAACTCGAAATAAGTCGACCAAGTATGAACGTGTAAAAATAACGGTCTGACCTAAGCGAAATAATCACCATGGGTTGTAAAGGCCCTGAGGTCTGACCAAAGAAGTCAATCCAAATGCACGTGTTCATAGTAGGATGACATAGACGTAAAACTAACAATAGGTATGCACATAAATGTGGTAAAAGTCATGTACAAAAAAGCATGCAAAACAACTTTGTGACACTTATTTTAAAAACTTTTAGTAATGACACAGTAGTGATCAGCATGGTTCACGGTAGCTCCAATCGAACTCACAGGGGAGAGGACCGTCGGTGTTGAAGCAATAACCTAGACATCCTTTCGGTGTGACTTTCGCACCTCTTTAAACCCTCTTTATAGTTTGTTCTAGTGGGTGAGCCGTACATCCCAAGTGTCCATAGCGTCTAGTTTTTAAATTCATGAAAAACTTGTTTCAATAGTTTAGGTCACTTTATTTAACAAAAACGATTTTCCACGAAACAAATAGCAGGTCACAATGAGCATGATATTTAGGCGTGTAAATAAAGACCAATATTGATGTTATGGTTACGATATGTATTATTCCATATTGCATACAATTAGGTGTAAAAAACAAGTAACAATAATGCACATAATGGAATCACAAACATATAAGCATAAACATCAATATATAAACACATGTTGTTCCGAGTTCTCTCGCGAGTCTTCCCCAAAAGGAGAACCATAAGACCGTCACTAGGATACAATACCTAGATCGCCCCATACATCGCAAAAATCAATTGAGTGGTTCTTGTGGCCTGAAAACACATAAAAAGCATGGCAATCTGAATTAACAAGTAATTACGCTATTTTATGTATTTAATAAACAATACGTAATCCTAATTATCAAAATAATTCTAATTAACAATTAATTAATTCTAATTAACAATTAATTTTAATTAACAGATTAATTCTAATTAACAAATTAATTCTTAGTAACAATTTAATTTAATTTGTGTGTGTCTTGTTATTTTTTATTAATAATTGACAAGTATTGCATATAGTTGTCAAAACAAAAATAAAACAAATAACTAATTAGATTTCATGCAAGCCTTTAAACATGTTTATTAATAGAAACGTGTAACCCACAATCGCAAAAATGAGATGGCTCGTGATGCCACTGTTGAGATTTTAGAACTACGTTAGCCAAGTAACGCATACGAGTACACAACAGAATTAAATCTAGTTATCGCAATTAGGTTAACACGTATTAATAATCAATAATTGAATAAAAGGTAAATTAGGAAACTAACCTTTGGCGATTACTGCACGCAAGTGAAAGAACAATAATACCAATATAAAACCCAAGTATCTAACGTAGATACCTCTACGAGTATCACACACAAACACGAAAACCGAATATGTTCGATAATGAGCTAGTCAAGAACGTAAAAAACCAATCAACAAGAATCACTTGAATACCACACGAACAAAAAAACCACCAAGACCAAACTTGCTTTATGCCCATGATAAGTTCTGTCCGAGAACAGAAAAAAAAAAGAAGCTGATACACTTTTTTACCCGATATCAGACAAAGACGTCCGATATGTTTTTCTTTCAGTGTCCGAGAAAGAAACCACGAACATGAACCAAAACCAACCTTTAACCTTGCTGTTACTTATTCGAATACAAGGAATCAACAGTGTTAATACAAATATCGTCATTAAACGTTATTTATATTTTTGATCTTTACCTAAGTTTTGTTAACGACAAAAGTAAATTTAATTTTTATAAAGCTTAAAGCTTGTCAAGTTTAATAGATATTAAAACAAGCTTTTTCAAACAATATCTTCATCATTTAAGCATTTACATTGTGACTAATCATATCTTAATATGATTCTAACCATAATGTATGATAGTAGTTTTTAGAATGCTTTAGTTTCTTAAAAACTAAACATTACTTATGTATTTGCATATTTCTAAAAATAGAAAAACAACACATGACATCATGTGATGCATCATGGAAATCATTGGAAGATTTCATTAGATATTTTGTATAGATTTGGACTCTTCATATCTTACACAATCTTGCATATATATGGTTGACTTTGGCAAGATCTTGATATCTTGTCAGGACCTCGGTGGCACCAAAAGTTATAACGGCGGAACCCTTTTAAGGGGTCCAGGTCCGTGAAGGCTGCGATGGTTTTGGCTATAAATAGCAAAGCCAAACCAAGTAGTTTTTCATCCCTCTCTATCATACTCTCATACATATCTTCTCTCTAACCTTTCTAACTCGGTTTCATATCATATTAGTGATCTCTTTTGTAGCAAAGAAGATCAAGTCACATTCAAGCTTCAAACGCGAAGTTGGAAGTCTTGTTTGTTTAGTGTTGTATGATCTTGTGTTGATTCATACTTCATTGTTGTACTAAACCATCATAATCTTGTGAGTGTGAGTGGTTAGTATTTTAGTCCTCAAAATACATTGTGTGTGGGAGTGGTTGTACCCTTGGAAAGAGCTCGACATTTAGCTTAGTAGGAAATAGTGTGTTTAAGTGTAAAGGTTTCTCCCCCGGTGAAAGGAGCTTGTTGACTAGTGAAGTTAAACTCTCGAGTGTGAGACTCAGGGAGTGGAGTAGGGCAAGGAGAAAGAGTCCTTGTAGACCGAACCACTATAAACAACTTGTTGTGGTTTGATCATTTCTTTCCTTATTTATTCTTTACATAATTGCTTACATATTTCATCAACACATCTAAGATCAATATCAATCGATCTTTCAATAAGTTTCAAAACAAAGTTTTAATTGGTAAACTATTCAACCCCCTTCTAGTTTTCTACAATTAGTACCAGAGCCTCGTTGCTCAAAATTTCTAAAATAATTTGTATTTTATAAACTTGAAACGATCCATGGATTCTGAAAACTTTAAAGAAGGGCAATCTATGCAAAGACCACCACTCTTTGAAACCAATGGATTAATCTATTGGAAAAACCATTTTGAAACATATGTAAAATCAAAAGATATAGATCTTTGGTTTGTTATTGTTAAAGGGGATTTTAGTTCTACAACAAAGGATATTTCTGTTGATGAACAAAAGAAATTAATTGCTAAAAATAATGAAGCTAAAATGATGCTTTGCCTAGAAAAGAATATGAAAGAATTTTTATGTGTGAAACCGCCAAAGATATTTGGGAATCTTTGATTGTTACACATCAAGGTAATTCACAAGTCAAGGATAACAAAATTGATCTTCTTGTTCAACAATATGAACAATTTGTTATCCCTTAAGATGAAACCATTGATTGTGGCTTTGCTCGCTTTAATACTATTATTACATCACTTAAAGCACTTGATGAATCTTTTTCGTAGCAAGAACTTTGTCAGGAAATTTCTTAGAGCACTCCATCCGAAATGGAGCTAAAGTGACGCTATTGAAGAATCAAAAGATCTCTCAAAAATGTCACTAGACGAGCTAATCGGTAACCTCAAAGTACATGAAATGGTGATGGAGAAAGATTAGGAGATCATCAAAGGAAGAAGGGAGAAGATCAAATCCGTTGCTCTAAAAGCAAAGCGGAATCAAGTGATGATGACGAATCTTGCTCCGGTAGTGAAGATGAGGAGTATGCCAGGGCCGTTAGAGATTTAAAAAGTTCTTTAGAAGAAGAGGAAAGTTTGTAAGACAACCTCGAGAAGAAAAGAAGCCATTCGAAAAGATCGGGATGACAAAAAGGGTAAAGGTGAAAGAAAGTGTTTTAGATGTGGTGATGCAAGTCATCTCATAGGAGAATGTCCCAAGCCACCTAAAAGCAAAACTCAACGAGCTTTTGTAAGTGGTGCTTGGAGTGATAGTGAAGATGATGAAGAGTCAAGCAAGGAAGAGATCACTCTAATGGCACATGAGTCAAACGAGGTACATTCCGACTCTTCTTATTCTTCTATTGATGATGACACTTTGCAAAAACAATACAATCAATTGTGTGAGCTAAGTTTAAAAAATCATAACTAAAATAAATTTTAAAACCAAAAGGAATTTTGGAAAATGAAGTCTATGAGTTAAAAGAAAAAGCAAAACGACTTGAAAAAGGAAAAGCAAATGGCGATGGTTGTAAATCATGTCAAGAGCTTAATCTTGAAATAGAAAACTAAAGCTCACACAAGATGTTCTAATCGAACATAATTCTAAATTTCAAAGGTTTAACAAAACATAAGCTCTTGTCGATGAAATAGTTAAAATCCATAAAACACTGGAGACATGAATGGGCTAGTATTTAATGAGGTATTAATTCCAAAGAGTCAAAACAAAACGGCCGAAAGGACTAACAATCATCAAAAACCGCTGCAAGATACATCACGCATTTGTGAGGCGGACCCAAAATAAGGGTTCCGTCTCAAGTTGAACAAAATGGTGTGGGTACTTCACAGACGTAATGTTTGTGATATCAATCCGTAATGAATTTGTCAAAATAACAAAGAAACCTAAGGATATTGTTAAACTAAAACCAACATTTACATCGTGAGTAGGACTTGCTAAAAATGAATTTAGATCATAAACTACTCAACAACGATATAAAACACCTTTTGCCAAAGCGCCTTCTCTAAGAGCAACCATAACGCATACAACCCAACTACCAACACAACGGTTGGAATCAAAACTTTCCTAGACCATATCAAACTTCAGATTACATGTCATGGAACTCTTACCCATCGTTTCCATACATGAATCAAATAAATGGTATGTTTAACCCAAACAGACCCATGAGATATTGGGGACGAAATGCTTGAGTTATTTGCCTCTTAGGTATGCTTGAAAGTTGATTGGAACCTCGATGAGTGGATAAAGTTAGTGGATGCCCACGCACATGACGGGCAACAAAAGTCTCTCTCATCATACCAAGAGTGGGTGTCCATGGTACTAGAAACTGTCAACCGAACTAACCGAAGAACCAGAACCGAAAATAAGGAAAAGTAACCAAGAACCGCCCCAAGTTTTTCGGTTCGTTCGTACTGAAATTTCGTAATTCCCATGAGTACCAAAGTGTTAAAAAATGTTTGGATGGATGTGAATTTATGGTACCGATCTAGAACTTCAAAGAAAGTTGGATGTACTCTTAATAGTATTCCACGACATGACTTACAAACAAACAAAAACATATCCGGTAATCGCAAACTCATTATCCACGAAAATAATTGCCAAATCATTGTGAATTTTATATTTCAATCATGGTGACTAGCTTACAATAACTTACATGGTGACAATATATCATGCATTGATGCCATAATCATTAATTGTTTCTCGACTTTTATCATTAAATTTAATGAACAATAAATACCAATAGTTAATTACAACTTCTTGTTAGTTGTTACTAAGCAACACAGAATTGTTCGATATGTTTATGCTATGCATACTTCGATACCGGATTCCAGCTTTAGAAAAACTTACTTTCATATTGATGAATGATGTTTGAATCTTTGAATCGAATCAATGGATTAAAGGTTAAGGTTTATGGGTTTTAGGTTTAGGTAGGGTTTTTCATTTTCTTAAAAGGTCGATACTTGCATATACACAATATCCCAAACAAACCTTATAAAATTACATATTTTCATAAAAGTCGGTTCTTTCGAAAGTATGAACTGACTCGACCAACCAACCGTCCCGAGAACCAAATTTTAAATTTTAGGAACCAAGAACCGCACTATGGTTCAATATACGGTCCCGTTCCCGGTCGGTACCGGTACGATTCCTCGGTTCTTTTGGTTCCTCGGTTTTTTTGGACACCCCTAACCAAGAGTATGACGGAGGTAATGTCACTTTTGGTAGCAATCTCAAAATCAAAATCATTGGCAAAGGTACGATCGCTCATAACTCCCTAACTATTAAAAATGTTGCTCATGTAGATAGGTTAGGATTTAATCTACTTAGTATTAGCCAATTATGTGATAAAAAGTAAAAAGTACTATTTGATGAAAACGGTAGTAAAATACTAAAAGATGGTATCACCATAGCTAAAGGAGTTAGAAAAAATAACATATACGTCATGAAAATAGATAAAACATCTAATGACAAACTTTGTCTAACAACGTTAGATGATAGCTCATCTCTTTGGCATAGACGCTTAGGTCACGCTAATATGAGACTTATACAAAACCTATCTTCAAAAGAGCTAGTTAGGAATTTACCAAAACTAAAATATGACCAACACTTTTATGACGCTTGCAAAATTGGTAAACAAACCCATAGTAGTCATAAATCTAAAAATATGGTGTCCACATCTAAGTGTCTAGAATTATTGCATATGGACTTGTTTGGTCCATCCGCTATAAGAAGCTACGGAGGCAACTTATACACTTTGGTCATAGTAGATGATTACTCAAGGTTTACTTGGACGTTGTTTTTGAAAACTAAAAATGAAGCTTTTGATAAATTTGAAATTCTTAGAAAAAAATTTAAAATCAACTAGGTGTTGAAATTGTGTCGATCCAACGGATCATGGTCGTGAATTTGACAACGAAACTCAATTTGGAAACTTTTGTGATACAAATGGTATAACACATAACTTTTCGGCTCCACGAACACCTCAATCAAATGGAGTAGTAGAACGTAAAATAGAACAATTCAAGAAATGAGTAGAACAATGCTTAATGAACAAAACATTCCTCAAAAGTTTTGGTGTAACGTCGTTGACACTTCTACATATATTTTGAATAGAGTCTTAATATGTCCTTTCCTAAACAAAACACCATATGAGCTTTATAAAGGTTAAAAGCCAACTTTAGGATATTTTAGAGTTTTTGGATGTAAATGCTTCATTCTTAATACTAAAGATTATCTCACCAAGTTTGACCCAAAGTCTTATGAAGGTGTATTTCTTGGTTATTCTCAAACTAGTAAAGCTTACATTGTCTTAAACAAAGAAACAATGATAGTCGAGGAATCGTTGAACATAACATTCGACGAAAGTCCTCCTCCGTCTAAGACATCACCTTTGGTAGATGATGACTTAGTTGAAAGTCAAATGATGGAAAGTCAAGAAATAATTAAAAATAACAAGGAAGATGAACCATTAAATAAAGAGATTTTAAACATCAAAGAATCTAAAAGTCATCCTTTAGAAAAGGTCATAGGACAACTAAATCAAAGAACCTTAAGGTCACAAGCCCAAAATCAAAGTAATTATTTTTGTTTTGTATCCACCATTGAACCGAAAACATAAATGAAGCAATAAAAGATGAATCATGGGTAATTGCCATGCAAGAAGAGTTAAACGTTAAACCAATTCGTTAGAAATGATGTTTGGAAATTAGTTCCAAAACCTAAAGATCAAACTATAATTGGAACGAAATGGGTTTTTCGAAATAAAATGGATGAAAATGGTGTAGTATCTAGAAACAAAGCTAGGCTTGTTGCACAAGGTTATAATCAACAAGAAGGGATTGATTATGATGAAACTTATGCACCGGTAGCTAGACTTGAATCTATTAGAATATTACTTGCTTATGCATGTGCTTATGACTTTAAATTATTTCAAATGGATGTTAAAAGTGCATTTCTTAATGGGTTTATTAACGAAGAAGTATATGTTGCTCAACCTCCTGGTTTTACCGACTTTGAGAAACCACATCATGTCTTCAAACTCAAGAAAGCATTATACGGTCTTAAGCAATTTCTTATTGATAACAAATACAATATGGGATTAGTAGATAATACTCTTTTACCAAGAAAAAGGAGTCACATATTATCATTGTTCAAATATACGTTGATGACATCATATTCGGATCAACTTGTCAAGAGCTATGTGATGATTTCTCTAAAATCATGCACGACGAGTTTGAAATGAGTATGATGGGTGAATTAAATTTCTTTCTAGGACTTCAAATTAAACAACTAGAAGATGGCATATTCTTTAACCAATCTGAATATATAAAAGACATGCTTAAGAAATTTGGTCTTGAAGATTCCAAACCAACTAAGACACCCATGTCCTCGGACACTAAACTTACCAAGGATGAGGAAGGTGAATCCGTAGATAACACTAAATATAGAGGAATGATTGGTAGCCTACTCTATCTTACGGCTAGTAGACCCGACATTATGTTTAGTGTTTGTCTATGTGCTCGCTTTCAAGAAAACCCAAAGGCATCACACTTAGAAGCCTTAAAAAGGATTTTTAGATACATTAAGGGAACAACGTGTTTAGGATTATGGTATCCCAAAGGAACGGGTGTAGAAACCATAGTGTATGCCGATTCAGATCATGCCGGTGACTATGTCGATAGAAAAAGTACAAGTGGTATTTGCACTTTTGTTGGACATTGTCTCACCTCATGGTTTGCAAAGAAGCAAACGGCTTTAGCCATCTCAACTACTGAATCCGAGTATGCCTCACCGGAAAAGCATGTCAACAAGCTCTTTGGATGAAGCAAGCTCTCGAGGATTACGGAATTCATCTCAACGATATTGTATACGCTTTCTAGACAACAAAGGAGCCATCGATCTCAGCAAAAATCCCGCTCAACATGCTCGTACAAAGCATATTGAAATCCGTCATCACTTTCTTGCACAATGTTCATAAAGGAAACATCTCAATCGAGAAAGTTTCCTCCGAAGACAACATTGTCGACATCTTAACTAAGCCTCTTAAACGAGAACCTTTTAATCTTCTTAGACTTGGTTTAGGGTTAATGGAACCAAACATATAGGATAAACATAGCCAAAACCTTAGAATAAACAAAACAAAACAATTTTGTTTTGTATATGCTATCAGTAGCCACGCACCAAACGACAACACGGACGGAACCAAAATTTGGTACCGCCTCGTCCGTGTGACTACGAAGCAAAACCGCTACCTACAAAACATCTTCTTCCTCAAAACCCACTTTACCAAAAAGTGTAAACATTAAACCAAGCTCATTATTGACACCTTCTCACTCACTAATCACTGGAGATAAAATCATTGTAAGTATCCTAACTACATTTTATCTCTTAATTCTGAGTCTAGGATTCTTATTTGTGCACAAAATCATTACAAATCATTACATGGGGTTTATGTATACTTTTGTACTAAATATGAATTCAATTGGGAAATTGCATAACTAGTCATTGAAATTAGGTACTACATTATCATATTGCATAAACAAATCATGCTTCCCACTAATCAATAGATAATGACTATAAGGCCTTATTCAAATAACCAAACACCCCATGCCAATTTTTTTTTTGAAAAACTTCTCACTTGTAGGAAAACAATTTTCATTGTTAATACAAATAGAAACGTTAGATTTTCATCACTTGCATGCTCTTGAATACTAAAGGTATTGCATAACTAATATGCATTCCCGGTATATTCAAATGAAGCCACATTGAATTAGGAGCATTTGGGTTATCTCATGGTATTTGCCAAACACCCCACTAAAACCATTTTTGTGCATAAAATGCTTCGAGATAACCGCAACTCCAAATCATTTTCATATAGGCACACACTATAACCAAAACGTTAAGTTTATTCTCATTTTTAATATGTTAATTCTTGCTCCTAGGAATAACCATGGTAGCCGCAAGATTCTATGATCACAAGGACACCCTTGGCTACATTCCCAAACATCACAAAACCAAAGGACTTTCCAAGGAACAAGTTGAAATCTTTAAGAGTCTAGAATCAAGGTATTTCCATGAGGGTAGAACCATTCACTCATCTTTCATTGAAAATACCAATCTCCGTCAAGAACTAGCCGCCATTCAATTTGATTGTCTTCTTGACATCGATGAACAAATTTGTCCTAGGTTTGTGTTAGAGTTCTATGCTAGTGTGACCGGCTTCATTGATGAAGATGATGAGTTTAGTCTTAGGTTTAAGATCAATCAAACGACTTTACACCATCACCTTAACCAACTTTGCTCAAGTGCTAGGAATTCCCAACCGAGGGACATGTATCTACTCGGATAAGTGGTCACTCACCATCTTTGATGCAATCAATGACCGCTTCTTCCCTACCAAACACCTTTAGTAAATAAGGACGTCATCCGTGAGCACCTATTTGTCCCAAGGGGAGATACAACCCGAGTCACCCGAAAAGGAAAAGAAGTGAATCCATATGGAATGGAGCTAAATGAACTTAAGCCAGAATTTAAGAAATGGGAAGAACTACTTAGAGCCAACGTCATTAGCACCATAGGAAATAGGGATCACATCAATGCTTATCTTTGCCATATGCTCTACAACTTGTCCACCCGTCAACCATTCAATTTAGCCTACTACATCGCTAGGAGAATGATTGATATTCCAACACAAGGATCGGTTGCTCTTCCATACGGGATGTTTCTCACCCGTCTCTATAGAGCCTTTGCACCAATTCCACCAAGCCCAAAAGGGATGCACCTTCACTATGAGCTCATCCCTCACATCTTTGTACCTTTGAGTGATGAACGAGTTGCTAAGACAAAAGGCAAGAGAGCAAAACCTCCAACTCCATCATCATCATCATCAAATAGCTCCGATGATGGTCTTCCAAACACTCGCCTTCCACCTCATGAGTATTATGAATCTCTTCCCGAGATTGAGAATGAATCAGCGGATTTCAAGCAAACCAAGGGGATGTTCAAGTGCCTTGGTAGGATGATGACCAAGATCTACAAGAAGTTGGATAAGTGAGAATCGTTTTAAGGAGTGTTTGGAACAATACGTTATCTTTAATGTTTGATACAATTTGGTTGTTTTTATTTTGTAGGATGATAATATAACTCAAAACAATGATGTATGCTAACTATCTTATGCAGGGGGATAGCACAAGTATGCTTTCAAAATTTACCTATTTTCACTATAATGTGAAAATAACTTGGCCTTGCTCAAAATCTACGCTCCATTATGTTTGTGCATGTGTTATTTACTTTTCCTAACTAGAAATGATTAATGTCACATGTTTTGAGCAAAATTTCAGGTTTCAGAAATGTCCCTGACACTTGAAAAAATACTCTGTGAACTTTTCTGTTCAAGATCGGATCGACGGCACCAAAAATTTGGTACCGCCTCGTTATGCAATTTGGTACCGCCAGACTGCACTGTAAGCGGACTAGGCGGCACCCTTTTAAGGGTTCCGCCTGTGTAAAATTTTGGTGCCGTGGATCCTCCAGGTAAATTTATGAATTTCGGTTATTTCGACATTCCAAATTACCATACATTGCTTGTAAGTTAATCTTAACTAGTCTTTACCCATATTAGAACTAGTATAACATACTTAGGCATATAAGAAATCCACTTCCCACCAAAATTCAAAAATTTGAAAAATTCACCCAAGGAGCCCTTTTGCATAAAGGAAGGAACCAAAATTTTGGTACCTTGCAATCCGTAGGTAATCTGATTGTTAGGATCTTACAATCATTAGAACACATTTATTTGCAAATCTTTGCTTCTTCACTTGTATGGCTTGACTTGGGTGATATGACTAGCATTTAACCCACTTCCAAATCAACCTCATCCCTTCTATGGTTTAACATCAAATCAAACACATTTCTCCATAATTTTTCACTTCTATAAATTAAGAGGTTTTACCATGATCATCTTCACACCTTCTTCATTCTTACCATCAACTAGCAAAAACACAAGTCAAAATGACAAAATCTTCACCTTCCACCAAGCCTTGCAAGAAAACCGCTAGGATTAGCGTAAGGCCATGTTGTTTCGTCAACTTGAGCTCTTCATCCGAATCTTCTCCACTCACCATCTCATCTCCCATAAGGGATAACACAAGCCTAACCTTGGCTACTCCTACTCAATCAGCCATTGTCATCACCACTCCACCACCTACAAAAACACCAACCTCACCACCACCGCACCCTCCAAACATCAAAACACCATCACCACCAAAGTCTCCAACCCTTATTCCTTTGGAGTTATTCTCCACACCTCCCACTTCTCCAAATCCTTTCTCGGAGGACTTGGAAGATTTACCTCCTAAGCCCAATCATCCACCACCATTGCCATCATTTGGCACCATTGAGCGGATCGCTCATGAGTCTCCTAGACCCTCGTTTGATCCAAATGCCCCGTTAGGGCCAATACCTCTTCTCTTCCACCCCATTCACAAAGACATCCATGGTCCTTTGTATGGGGATCAACCACTCCCTACATCAATGTCCCCTCACATAGAGGACATTGAGGAGTCCATGTGGGATGATAATCCCACAAGAGAGGAGATTCAAGCGGAACTCCAACATCTCCACCAATTCAAAAATATGGTGGATTCTCACCTAAGTGAGACTATGCAAATGCAAAATGCTTTGCTAGCCTGCATAATAACCAACCCAAACACCACCACCAACATCAACACATCTACCATTCCACCACCATAACCTCATCAACCATACTACCCACCTAGGCATGGTTGCTCAACTTGTGAGCAAACCGCCCAAACCATTGATCGGACCCGGATAATGGCCCATGAATTCCAAGAAGAAATGAGGTTCATCCTCAATCATATCCTTGAGCGACTCAACGCTCTTTCTCATCCACCATCTCATTAGAATGGTCCTAGATTAGCTTTTCTAAGCATTTTTTTTTTTATTTTTCTAGGATTTTTTTTATTGTACTAAAACAATTCATTGTGTTCTCTTTTCATGGTTTTTAAATCATGAAAAATTTTAACTAATGAATGGTGTTTACTATATTGTTGGTGCTTATTACATAGTGTTTGGAATTGCTTGTGAATGATGATTATTACTAACAAATCTTTTTTTTTTAGCTTTTTCACAATCCATGTATCTTCCCATTGGCACCCAATTTAGGGGGAGCTTTGATCAAGGGGGAGATAATGGCTCAGGCTCATTATACATTCCAAGATCGCATCTTCTTTTGTTGAGACAAAAAGGGGAGAAATATATAGAACTTGGTTATATTTGACTTTTCTAAAAAAGTCAAACTGCATACATTGACTTTCTGAAAAAGTCAACATGATACTTCATTGGTAATACTTGACTTTCTGAAAAATTCAACATCATGCCTCAACTAATGAAGACTTTGACTTTCTGAAAAAGTCAAACATCATACACTTGCATTATCATTTCTTTTTCAAGTTCTAAAATTAATATTTTTATAACTCTTGCACAATCTTTGTATCTTTTATAAAAATAAAATTTATATTTTGTCCTCAACAAAAAGGAGGAGATTGTTAATACAAATATCGCCATTAAACGTTATTTATATTTTTGATCTTTACCTAAGTTTTGTTAACGACAAAAGTAAATTTAATTTTTATAAGCTTAAAGCTTGTCAAGTTTAATAGATATTAAAACAAGCTTTTTCAAACAATATCTTCATCATTTAAGCATTTACATTGTGACTAATCATATCTTAATATGATTCTAACCATAATGTATGATAGTAGTTTTTAGAATGCTTTAGTTTCTTAAAAACTAAACATTACTTATGTATTTGCATATTTCTAAAAATAGAAAAACAACACATGACATCATGTGATGCATCATGGAAATCATTGGAAGATTTCATTTGTAACATATTGGATTTCATATACACATCATAACACAAACACACTTAGGCGTATAGATGATTTCTAGAGAGAGAAAGTGGGATGTTTTTAGAAAGAGAAACTTGTGGAATGTTAGATTCCAATGATCCAACCCTCTACCTTGCAAGGTAGAGGGTATTTAATAGGTTACAAGCAAACGACCTCCTGGACGGCCTCGTGGATCGTATACAATGGGTAAAGACTCGTCCTTCCTCCACGGTGTTGCACTAGACTAAAACTAAGCTAATAACTTACTAACAACTAGTATAATAAACAATATGTCTACGAGCTAACTTAAGCTAGATTATACTTGGGGTGACCGATGCTTCACAATAGAATTTCCAATTCCTAACAATCTCCCCCTAAGGGAGGTCACCCCATGAGTTACATTGTGAATCCTAGCATTTTAATAAATCTTCAGTCTTGAGCTCGTAGACTTCACTTTTTAAAAGAATTCAGACTATGTGCTTCTGTGGTGATTTCATCTTTGTTCAACAATAATGTATATTTCGTGGAGGTTATTGAGCTGATCCACATTGATGATCTTTGAGCATTGATAGAGATCATCAGCCACAATAAATCTCAATATCACCCATTGTTGTGTTGCCAGCATATGATGTTGTGACATTTGGACCAACATGCTCACATTCTGGATCATGATTTCTTCTTATCGAGTAGCGAAGCTTTCGCTGATTCATGATATTGGCAGTAGGTAGAAGCATGGAGTGAAAATATCAGAGTCATTGATACACTTATCATGATTTCTTTAGAAATGAATGTGTTGTGTGAGCATGCGGCTATGGATTGACGCTCCATTCAACAAATGCAAACGCCGGGCATACCCGCATACAACAAGCTAGTTAATAGCATCGCCACGAAAGTGTCTTTGATCACTTTCGCTGAATTGAGGTACACGCCCACGTTCACTCGTAATCGACATAAGTAGCTCGTGATCAAGTATAATTCAAGAATTTCCTTGACAAGGTTTCACGCTCTAGTCGTTTCAAACGAACGCCTCAAAGAAGACAACACGGAGTGAGTGAACCAATAATTGAGATTCACTAATTGATAAAAGAGATTTGAAAAACAATCGTGTATTGCTCAATAGAAATTGTTTTGCAATACAACGAAGGTTTTAATGAAAATCAATTATCAATCATAAACACCTTTTATTTTGAAAATATGAGTACACAACAATGTGCTTAAAGAAAAGAGTTTTTAAGCACAAGGACCGTTTTTCAAAGGTATCCGCCAATCCGATAACTCGAACCGTGATTGATTCAAAAGATTTAATCGCCTATCGCTTCGCTCAGTTGTCATATGGTTGATCTATTGATAGATCTCACATGCCACCCACCGTGAGCTTGTTTGATGATGGCTCCAGTAGGCTTTCCATCTTCATTGTGAATATGTTTGCATATCACTCAGATGTTCTGGCAATACCACAAGGATACTGCGTAGGACTCATAAGATATAATCTCTCTTCCACATTGTGTGAAACAGAGAGTCTTCATTGAAAGTGTCCTAATGAGATTTATTGATGATCTCGTGGCTCTAGACTCAATTGTGCATATTTGGTTCCTATTTCGGAGACTAGGGAGAGGGTCTCCTTCTTCAATATCAATAATCTCTAAGAGAAAGTCGATAGATAATGTCGGTTTCCCGTGAGAATGAAACAAGCCCTTTTAAGAGGAACTTGAGTAGTTTGGGAAGTTAAGTACAGTGCGTCACTGGGTCCATGACATCTTGTCTTCAATACCGATGTTACCATCAGTAGCATATGAATTGAACCCGGTTTTTGCCCTAAGGTTGAATAAATGGATGGCTATTTGTTTTCACCCTTTTTCACATTCAATTCTTTTTCATTCTTCAACCCCTTCAGTGCTTACCAAAACTTCATAACTAGAACTTTGTTGGGTTTATTCCAGTACTAGCTCAGTTTCAAAGACTCTTCCCATATCTCATTTTTTCTCCTTTTATCATCATACCTAAGGACTTCTACACTAACTAGTGGATTGTCCCTGGGTAGATCCCTCCGGTTCTGGTGGATCATGGGACATCAACCTAACCTTATCATCCTTATATCACCATGCATAAAGTAAAGTTGGTCGGTCTTTTGGTATAGTTCTTCCGCCTTTAAGCCAATTGAAAACCATTTGAAAATCAATCAAGATACTTATGATATAAAAATCAAAGCATTTTGTATCTTAATTGTTTTGATATTTTAGAAATGCTCCCCCTCAACATATGCATATAATTCAGAAATTGTTTAGCACATGGAGGCAAGAGATCTTTGAAATTGTAAGATCAAGACTGAAAGGTCCAATCTTTTGATTAACATTTTCTAAAACAATCATCATCACTTCCCAACCAATTTGAGTAGATAAAACATTTTGAGGAAGGATGAGGTTTTCAAATGTTTGCTCCCCCTCAATATGTGCATAGATATTTGAAAATGTTTTGCACATATTAGGAGAGAGTTCTTGGAAGTACTGCCACGATTACCACACAATTAGAAACCATTTAACACACAATCAAGGTACCTTATATAAAAACATGGAAAACTTTGTACCCTGAAGGTTTTAATTTGATTTGAAATGCTCCCCCTTAATATATGCTTCGAGATTCGAAAATAGTTTAGCACATATTAGAGAGCAGTATGCACTTTGAGACATAAAATGGTCATCTTTTATCATCTTTCATATTTATATCACATTTTCTCCCCCGATCAAAAATTTCAAATCCTTTGAGATTTTGGATCTCAAGTGATTTAAATATGTATGAGACAAAACATTTGTTGGAGAAAAATGTGTCCAATTTTATATGATCTAAAGTGGACAACACTGAGGTTCCCTTTTTTGACACAAAGGGAAACCATAGTACATAACCTAACACTATTACATGCATTATAGTTGTTCATAGTTTGTACACCACAATTTACACAAAAATAGTACAAAACAGAAACGACTTCCAGAAGATGTCTTCATTCAGTTCTTTGAAGCAGTTTGTAATGACCATCATGAAGTCTACCACCAACAAAACTTTCAAGGCTGTGGAAGATCCTTCGAGTCTTGAGTCTTCACCGATTGCAAAGAATGAAATCTTCACACCGCTTAAGTCATCATCACCCGTCGAATTTAGTCTTGTCCCATGGCTTCGTGATCAACTTTAATTTCCTTCACTCTAGAGTTTAAATCTTCTTCGACCAATTTGAGAGTACCATCATCAATTTGTAGAGCTCATATAGTCTCATAAGCATGCGAGTCCCGATCTGCCGGTGAAGATGACGGCTCTAGGGGTGTCAAGAACTCTATATTCGCGACGAAATTCATGCCCTGTTGCATTCCATTGTAGACTTGTAAGGTTGACCCTGGTTTGGTAGCTTTCCATTCCAAGCTGAAAATCCTCAACCCTTTTTCGAATGACTAAGCCCCTGATCCAAAGGTTGACAGCAGCAGAGAGAGCCTTTTTCTCACGGATAGGCAAATGCTCAAGATGTCCTTGGAGATTCAAGAGATAGAGATCTTCGAAGTCATTTGGCAGCAGATCTTTGAAGTCGTTTTCTTCAATAACATACTCTTTCACGTCTGCTCTTCTAAGAACGATCTTCTTCAAATACTCATAGCCATAGATTAGGAAGACCTCTACTGCATAACACTTAAGATTCGCAGCTTGGATCGAATATCTTTGGCGCCTTTATCGCATCATGTCTCTCGATGTAGAAGTTCTTCTTTTGTACCACCAGTGAGAAATACCATATAAAGCGGCAATGTCATACTTTTGTTCTTTTCACCGTGAATTGATCCGAACCATCGCTCAAGGCCTTGATCGAGTATGTAGCAATTTTCATCTTGAGATTGATAAGGCGGTCTTCTTTCAGAGTATGAGCACGTAGATAGTCCAGATCATGGTGAAGAAGAACTCCGACCGAATAGTCATTTGTCCGAGTTCACCAACGAGAGGAAGGGTCCTCGCTCACATTGAATCGACTCAATCCGCCACCGACTTGATCATTCACATCTTATGGCATTCTTCCATCCGGTATTGGAGCCGATTGGCATCCGAGTGGAACACCTTGACGATTTCAAAAGCGTGTCCTTCAAGATCCTTTAGAGTGATAGATGAAATTCTTCTTTCACAAAACCACTTCATAAAGCTGCCCATATCTCCAGTGATGTGCAACAGAGATTCTTCATCTGGGGCTTCATAGTTATTTGTGATAGTTGATGCCCATTTGTTATCAGGAATCATCATGTTAGACTCTGGGATGGACCATGAAGGTTCTGGAGTATGAGGTCTCTCTTCGGTGAACCAACTTTGAATTGTGTCCTTTGAAGGTGCCACTCTAGATGTGTTAGAGCATTCTCCTGATACGTATGTATCAAACCACTCATCTTCAGATGGCTTGGGAATATGCTTGGTGGATGCATCATCTTCATCGGATTCTCGACCGCCATGACATACGACTCTTCATTAAACATTTGATCTTCAGGAATTGAAGAGACTGTGGAAGTGAACCTTGAATCAACCGTGGTCCAAGCTTCTGATTTCTTCTATGTTTCTTGATTTCCGGATGAACTGGGTTGATTGGGAGGCTTTGGTGGTGATGATGGTGGTGGTGGTGGAGGTGTAGAGGTTGTCTTAGAAGATCCATCAGCTCCAGAAGTTCCAAAGACCCCCAGTTTGAGGTGGTGGAGGAGGAGGAGGATTTTTAGGACCTTTACGCAATGTTTCCAACACCATGGTCCTCCTTTTCTTCTTCGCTTTTCTTTCCCCAATGTCCTTCAAGAACTGTTCATGATTGTCGTGCTTAATTGAGCCTTCGAGATCCTCATATAGCTTCTTGTGGACCTCATGCTCATGCTCATTAGCCTCATACATCTTATCTGAAAGCACAGCTCTCATATCTGCAATGGGTAGATCTTTGAACCTTTTAAGCAGTGGAGCTTCCATTGCCCATTCCACCGCATCCCTAACTTCGCCTTCAATAGCGTATGCAACCCCTTCATCAAAGTTAAAGTGATCCAACCTATAGAGACGATCCTCAAGGGCATCAAAAGATCTTGGAAGTTGTCTTTCAAGAGCTTCAATTCTTTTCACTGCTTTGTCTAGCAATTGATCTGATGTAAGTATTTGAGGTGGGGAAGCATGTGGAGTTTCCATATCAGCAACTGTAACCACTGGTTCAAGGGATAGATTCTTTGCAGGTTCAGGTGGTGGAAGTGCGGTTACTTGAGCAGGTTTGGGAGGTGGGAGTGCGGTTGCAAGTGAAGATGCTGACATAGGTGGAATGGTTGATATGTCTTGCAGAATATTGACAGTGAACATGGATTGTGCATCCTCTTTATCATTATCTTGCTTAGAAGACTCGGTATCTATGGGTTTGTCATTTAAGAATTGATCACCGAAAGTGAAGTTTGTATCTAGGTTCTTCAATGAAGATAGAGAACCGTAGACGATTTGGTTCTTCCAAGGGCATAGTCTCATCGATCTTGACTCAGATTCTTCGTGAGTCTTTATGCAACTTTTCTTCAACATTTTGTTCATACTGGGTATCACTTGAAGCGTGATTTTCTTCTTGTGCTACAGATGCTTCCTTTTCCAATCCGTGATGGTTCCCTGGAAATGATGAAGATTCAACACTTCTTTTCTTCTTATCAATTGAGTGGTAGTTCTTGATGGTGAAGAGGAGAAGGTAAGGAGCATGTGAGCGCCTTGTTCTACGCCAACAATCCCTTTCCCCTTGTCTTGTGTGATTGGTGTTGTTTGTCGAGGCATTTGATCAGGTTCTCTTAGCACTACTCCTCCAACTGGTGCTCTCACATTATGACTTTCTAGGCTTTGTTTGGATTCCAAGTTGCAGAGCAAGATCATCTTCATCAATTAACCTTGATTACCCTCTAAAACCTCAGCTTCTCAACAATTTTTCCACTTTCTTCTTCTTTCTTTTCGCTTCGGGATGTGGTGTTCAGATGTTGCACCTTTCACATCTCTTTAAGAAGAGCATCATAAGACTCGTGAGTCCTGAAGTGGACTTGGGAGCTTTGGTTGTGGTGGAGTGGGTGAGACATTATCGAGGATCCGGAAGCTCTTTTCTTGTACAGTTTGAAGTGATCCGCCTTCTTAATATCGTCTGGAGTAGAATTTCGTGAATTGGCAATCCAAAGATCTCTTTATCCATACCTTTAGGAACATATTTACGGTTACCCAGAACAAATTCATCCTCTCTCGTGATTATGTAGAGCCGGATTCAACTCGGGTTGAAGTTGTGAGTCATGCAGGCAACCGGATAACAAGCTTTGAAAATCTGATGCTAGGAATCACAAGCTTGTTCGGGCCGACCCGAGCTTTATTCTCGAAAGTTTGTTCTATCAGATATGAATGTGTTCATTGACAACGAAAATTCTTCCCAAATACGTTATGAGACATTCACATTCACCCCATTGACGATACCCCATAGGATTTGCAAGATGGGAATTCTCACTTTATCGAACCCTAATGTTTTGCCATATAAGCACAAGTTGAGAACTGTTGTCATTGCTCTCCAGGGTTGATACATGTGTCGGTGATGATGTCGAAGCCCTGATATGCCAATGATATCCCAAACCAATTAGAAAGACTATTAGATCGTCAGCACTAGGTGGAGGTTTAGATCGTATGTTGGGCTTCAGGGGAGTGATTCCTAGAGCCTTGCTAAGAATGTCAGAATCTATCACAAATTCCCTATCATCTAGTTTGCAGGAATATTTAGCTGTGATTTTGTTCCATTGAATGGTGTTCCATAATTGTTGTATGTAAATGGTGGGAATCGTGCATTGCTTGGTTAGGGCAATCAAGAAGTTTGTGTTTTTGAGGATATCAATAGACACTTTGAGGATAGGATTTTGTTGCAACTTCTGTAAGTCCACATAACAGCTTACTTTTTCCAATTCGCCCATTGACTTTTAGGAAGGATTTCTTCGTTTGAGAGGACATTGGGTGGTGCAGAAGAAGTAATGTTCTCACCGAGGTTGTGTTTGCCATTGAAGATCCAAGATATACACAACCAACAACAATGATTGGGAACATGTTAGATTATAAATGGTTAGTTAGACAATCATTGAATATACCCTTATGTCATAAACACACAAACTTAGAAGCTCAGACAGAGTTTCCATAAGCATATTGAGATAGATTGAGTGGCATTAGCGAGTTTTTCAAGTTAAAGACTCCATTTAATACAGTTTTCAAGAGACAAGTTGTTATGAATCAAATTATTAAAAATGCACATTTACTAAGGAATAATGTCATGAGACAAGATACAAATGTGGAAGTGATATAACAATTTGTATGAAACAAGTTGTGATACTAAGTTGCTACAAGAGAATCCAAGTACCAATTGCTCAAACAAAAATGTTATAGTACGTCACAAAGAGTGTGTTGTCAATACAAGTTGCTACAGGAAATCCTGAATCACATTGCTATCATGAGATTATCTTAGCAATTTGCCTTAAAATATTTTAATAAACCAAGTCTCCGCTTAAAAACATGAACTAGCAAGTCGCTAATCTTATAAGGACAAGGCGCTATCAAAGATAACAGAGCCAAGTCGCTACATGGAAAATTACTAAGTCGCTAACTTGTAAAGACAAGTCGCCATCAACAGTAATACTGCTAAGTCGCTACAAATCATTTCACTAAGTCGCTAACTTTACTAAGTCGCTAACTTGACTAAGTCGCTAACTTGAATGTATTCAGGAGTAGTAACTCGCCACGAAGAATTAATACACTAACTCGCTACCAAGAACGTTATTATAGCAGATAATTCGCTATTAAGAACACAAGCATATTATTCTCATAATCATCGCAATCCATTCAACACAATCCAACCACTATCAGGAACACGTTTAGTTAATCCATACACACAAACAATTTCATAAACACAACCCAACTCGAATCACATAGAAAACGCTCACAAATTCATTAACACATATAATCATGAGGATTTACAACAACCCTAGTGCATTCAAACTACCCTTAAACCATTAACACATATATCTCAATTGTTCCATTCAACAAATCCAACAACAAACCTATACGAGGGAAGCACGAGATGATTATCAAGATCCGTGGAATCTGTTAAGGAAGAAGAGTTAGGAAATGCATATATTCTTCATATTTGGAGACAAGAAACAGGTCAAGATTGCCTTACCACACACAAGTCGCTACGAAGATTAGAAAAACTCTAGAGAGAAAGAGAAAAAGAGAAGAAAATAATTATTTTTAAATTTTTGAAAAGTGAAACGGCAAGTCGCTAGGGTATAGAGAAGGGTTTAAGCAAGATTACCAAGTTGTCACATTTAGTCCTTGTAGTTTTGTAAGTAGTTAGCAACTCGCTATCCTAGAATCTTAATAAGTCGCTAAGACATTACAAAGCAAGTCTCTAACCTCAAATTTACCAAACCAGGTTGCTATCTTGTCACATTATGTATTACAGACTCATTAGTTTCATGAACTTATCAGATTGCAAGCTAGCACAGATAGCATAAAGAGATAACGTAATAAGATAAGCAAACTAACATAATGGATAAGCAAACTAACAACCTGCATTTGAGCACAAAACATAACCAGCGCAGATATAAACAAGATAACTTGAAAAATTCTCCCCCTCAATCAATGTCACCAAAGAACATTGATTGACTTTAACCCACCCGTTATAAAATATGAATATATCAGTTGTTCGAACTTCATCTATGATCCCGTGTCATTATTGAATGACATTTCTAGGACCGTAGATGTTACCGATAACAAAGAATATATCCTTTATTATTTTGAGGAAAATGACTAAAAATTATTATTATTATTTTATTTTTTTTAATTTTTTTTAACTTGATTTGTACACAGATTTATAAGAGTGAGTCCTGATTCACGTTGAATAGGAGTCAAAGTATGAGGTACATCAATTCAGGCGTGCTATAGCTCCTGAGTGAGCAATATTCATTTATGATGGAAACCAAGTCATGAAGTTCCTGATTGAATTGAGCATTGTACCTGAAAAAGACTGAGAGCACATTGTACTGGAAGCACATGTAGACTTGAAAATGGATGGATTAGTGACATGAGTAATCTCACTATTGGATGTATCACAGTTTAATATAGACGTATCATTATTAGAGATCCCTTTGGGCTCAATATTCTTGAAGAATTTTCCTGTGGGCATCCACTTAAGGCAAGATCTAGGTATGTAAGTCCGTTGGATCCAAGAAACTTAAATAATCGCCTGCTGGGAATCCATTTGAAGCATTTCGCTAGTAGATTTGTGTGTGCACTTCCCTGTTTTGACTATTGGTCCTTTTGTAATTAATTTGTTTCTTAGGGATTGATCACCATTGATGCTTCTTTTGAGAACTAGTCGACTCTAGTGTTCCTGATCTTTGAGCATTGAACATTAACCCGGGGTTTGTGATTTATCATAGTGGAACTAAGTAATGAAGTGACTGGTTTTGTCAAAACAAGACTCGCATCAACTTGGGAGGCAAGCCCGATTTCGATGGTTTAGATCTTTCGCCTAAAGGCATTGGGGCCTAACTACGGTATGTTTTGAGTTGTTTCAACAGTTGATTTTCCCAAGGTTGATGGTTTTGCAAACTTAGTGTTCACCCTATTTCCAATAGATTTCCTAAGCTCATTTTTTAAGGAAACAATATTGAAACTCTTATCCTGAATTTGAGCTTTGAGAGCATTAATGTCAGCCAAAAAAGAATTTGTTTGATCAAGCAACTTGGAATTGGTCTCCTCTAAGTTCTTTCTTAATGACTCATTTTCTCTTAATAGATCGGACACACATAGAGCCAGCTCAAGATTCCTAGATTTAAGTGTATCACTCATCTCATGACAATCATATTTATGCACATCCGAGAGTTGTAACTTCGATTGCATATGGTTGAGTCTTTGTCCTGAATCGGGTTTTAAGTGATTAATTTCAAAAATTTCTAAATTCGAAATTCCCGATTAATGCAAGTCTTTTCAAAGATAAAAGCTTTCTTCCTTTGTTGTATTGCAATTTTCAAGGAAATACAATGTTTTTCAAGAATTGAGTATTTGTTTGAAAGTTCATCATAAACCCTTTTTTCAATCATGTCATTAGTTTTAAGAGTTTTAGATTCAGGCTCAACCAAGACCGATTTCACAAGATATGTTCAGAGTTAGGATCAAGTAGATCAGATACATTAACACATGAATTACTTTGATAAGTTAAGGGTACCTCATCGCATGAAACCTCGCTCATCTCAAGATATGTCATCAGATTCACCACATGAATCTTAGGAGTTGTCATGTAAACCGCTTCACCCTTTCTGACTAATTTCTAAGTCTTTAAGATCAGATAGTTGTTGTCATCCTCCTTTATTGCAAATGTAACTTCGATACGGTATCACTCATTTGTTCAACCGATCCTTTGCATGACCTATCACAATCTTCCCTTAACATCACTTGACACCCATTCAATTCATTCAGCTTGTCATTCACTTGAGCAGCTTCCTTAATGTATATTTCCATATTACCCATAAGTTGAATAAAGGTGTTTATGAACTCATGAATTTCCATTTCAGTGTGTTTCTTAAATGAAATTCCACCATGTCATCATCAAAATCGAGGAATATTCCCGGATAAGTGGTTGAAATTGATTGAAGATTACTTGCGAGTCGCATTAGATTTATCAGTTGAGAACTTTTCTTTGGTAATTTGAAACCACAGTTGTTCTAAGTTAATTAGCACAGCTTCTTGTCGGTGGGAAAGTCCCGACAAAGGAGAGCACCGCTTGTTCGATCCATAGTTGTAGATAAAAGTAGTTTGAGATGTTGATGAAGTAGTTGAAAGGGCTCAATGTTGCATTCCATTTGCCTTGCATCATTTGTCAATACCAAGAGTGACTCATTAGAATTGTTTTGATTATAAGTTGAATCATTCACGAGAGCATTCGGTAGCACCGTTTCATTATTATGTGAGGTATCATAGAGTGCAAGTACTTTGGTGATTAAAGGATCAGTGATGTAAGACATTGTGGGTTGACGAGTATCTTCTGCATGAATGACCTCAGCTACAGTGGAGATGTTTCAGAGGTACGTTGGTAGACATGTTTAATGATTACACTGGATTTTATAACTCAATGATTAAACCGGGAAATAGATTCTTTCACGGGATTTTACTAAATCAAGAGAAAACCGTATTATAAACAAAAATCAACCAAGTCGCTAAGAAACCTTGAACCAAGTCGCTAAGTACCAAGTCGCTATAATCCCAAGTCGCTAAAACACAGTCAAGTCGCTATATAACAACTCGCTAAGATCCAAGTCGCTAGCAAAATTTTGACAAAGAAGTCGCTAAGAACCAAGTCGCTAAGTTGTCAAGTCGCTAAATAGCAACTCGCTAGGCACCAAATCGCTAACACCAAGTCGCTAACAAACTTAAGTACAAGTCGCTAACTTTCAAGCCAAGTCGCACCGTCGTGGAGAATCCACTAAGTGTACTCTTGTCGGCTTGTCTCAATAGACAAGTCGCTAAGCTCAACTCGCTAAGAACTTCAACTACAACTCGCTAACAACTTACAAAGCAAGTCGCTAGCTAGAAAAACAATCCGTGGCTCAAGTCGCTAGCTAGAAAATCTCACAAACACCACTTTTCAATCCAAAAACAACCCAACCACGATGATTCAAGCTTACCAAATCAAAACCCAAGCACATACAATGATTCTAAACACAAAACTACACCCAAGATTCAAACTTTAACACTAGAAATGATCCAAATGATGCAAAAACCACTAAACTTTTTCAAACTCTAAAACCATCTAAAAGTCACTAGAAATCCAAGGATATGTAAGAGATGATCAAACCATGGCTCTTGATATCATTTGTAACATATTGGATTTCATATACACATCATAACACAAACACACTTAGGCGTATAGATGATTTCTAGAGAGAGAAAGTGGGATGTTTTTAGAAAGAGAAACTTGTGGAATGTTAGATTCCAAATGAACATCAAACCCTCTACCTTGCAAGGTAGAGGGTATTTATAGGTTACAAGCTAAACGACCTCCTGACGGCCTGTGGATCAGGTATACAATGGGTAAAGACCCGTCCTTCCTCCACGGTGTTGCACTAGACTAAAACTAAGCTAATAACTTACTAACAACTAGTATAGTAAACAATATGTCTACGAGCTAACTTAAGCTAGATTATACTTGGGGTGACCGATGCTTCATAATAGAATTTCCAATTCCTAACATCATTAGATATTTTGTGTAGATTTGGACTCTTCATATCTTACACAATCTTGCATAGATATGGTTGACTTTGGTAAGATCTTGATATCTTTCACTGACCTCGGCACTAAAAGTTATAACGAAAGGAACCCTTTTAAGGGGTCGCGGTCCTGGAGGTCAGCTGATGGTTTTGGCTATAAATAGCAAAGCCAAACCAAGTAGTTTTTATCCCTTTCTATCATACTCTCATACATATCTTCTCTCTAACCTTTCTAACTCAGTTCCATATCATATTAGTGATCTCTTTTGTAGCAAAGAAGATCAAGTCACATTCAAGCTTCAATGAGAAGTTGGAAGTCTTGTTTGTTTAGTGTTATATGATCTTGTGTTGATTCATACTTTATTGTTGTACTAAACTATCATAATCTTGTGAGTGTGAGTGGTTAGTATTTTAGTCCTCAAAATACATTGTGTGTGGGAGTGGTTGTACCCTAGGAAAGAACTCGACATTTAGCTTAGTGTCGAAATAGTGTAGTAAGTGTAAAGGTTTCTCCACCCGTGAAAGGAGCTTGTTGACTAGTGAAGTTAAACTCTCGAGTGTGAGACTCGGGGAGTGGAGTAGGGCAAGGAGAAAGAGTCCTTGTAGACCGAACCACTATAAACAACTTGTTGTGGTTTGATCATTACTTTCCTTATTTACTCTTTACATAATTGCTTACATATTTCATCAACATATCTAAGATCAATATCAATTGATCTTTACAATAAGTTTCAAAACAAAGTTTTAATTGGTAAACTATTCAACCCCCCTTCTAATTTTCTACAAACAACAACAACCAATCATTTATCTTTTCTTGGATCAAGTCGAGGAAAAGAAACAAGCCAAATAACAAAACCCTAATCGACTTGATTGCAAGTCGACTGGGAATTAGAAGCTGGAACTTAGGATCAGTTTAGGGATGTTTTTTAGGTCGTATATTGCATCAGGTTTAGGTGAAGGTGTGTTTGCTTTTATAGCAACACCAAACGGCCCATGTTAGGGTCTTGACTTGGTCGACAAGCAAGCAAGCCCAAGCAGCCCCTATGTCTTGCCCGATCAGATGGAAAACCAAGGGCCAAGGCTGCTCCATATTCGACCCAAGTCTATCACCAAACAGTCCATGGGTCATAAAGTATATCGGGTCAAGTTGCATGCATGTATACCGGGTATTTATTCAAGTATTAATGATGACGTATAGTCTATATTCGGGTCACGAACCCGACCAAAGCCCGATACTAATAAGCCCAAAGACGAACCGGGCTAATCCGATAAGGGTTTGGGCCCATGACGATCCAAACCCAATGTTATTTATGGGATACGATATCGGATATCTCCTATCTTTGGAGATAATTGTTTACCAACCGACTTAGGCGGTATACGCCGAAGGTTGGGGAACACGGAACCAACAAAGATTCCATGTGTATATAAAGGGAACCCTATCCCTCGTTAAAGGTACGATCTTCAAACCCTAACTCTCCTTTAACCCTAAATCGATTACTTACTCTCACGCCGGAGGATAATCGTGGGAGACAATCCCACGATAAGCCTAACGGTGTTTTCGGTTTACTTAGTGCGCAGGTCTCAAGAATCAAGACTCAATTGGTACGAGAACCGGAGCCCCAAACAAGGAACGCCCAACTTTTGTATCAACAAGTGGCTCCATCCGTGGGACCCAACACTAAGAAATAAGAACTAGAATGACGAGGCACGGAAATCAGCGATCGCAAACTGACTTCACAGGAAAGAAGCCGCAAAGCGGATCAGCCTCTAAGCAGACTTTCGGGATAACCAATGCTGCTAAAAATCAAGGATCAGGTTCAGACCTGGCCTTCCCTACGGCGGAACAACGCTCGGGGACAACCCCAGTCGTTACAACCACCATCGCAGTAGAGACCCAGCCAAGACCTCTTTTACCACTCCTCCAATCAGCAATAGAAATGACCACCAAGGCACCGAGCCTGAGTAAACAAGGGACCAGGGTAGAAACAAACACCCCGCCTAGAGGGTGTCGACCGAACTAAGCACCTAAGATTTCAGATCTCAAATCTACTAAAACCTGGCAACCCTCATGCAAGAGGAAGCAAAAAGAGGACGGTCAAAACCGCATGCTCACTCAATTTCGACTCGAACATGAAACGCCCCACCGCCGGCCGCCGAAGGAGAGCGCCGGCGGGATAGCCATGACACCCTGTTTAATGTAATTGGGAGGAGAGTTGAGGATGATGAGACATCTAACCCGCAGCACCTGGAAGGAAGTGAGGAAGATGAACGGCGTACTAATGTCCACGCCAGGCTTGGTAGCCGCAGAGTTCAGAGACTTGGGTGCACACTCCCAAGTGAAAGTCCTTCAAGTGCGCATTCGGACAAGGGCAACAAACGTCGAAAAGGAAAGTTTATCCTCCGTAATTCTTCGACAACGAGGATAGCGAACCGACACCGGAAGTCCGAAACAAATATCGTAACCAGAGGATGAAGATATATCCCTCCCTGGCGCCGTAAAAGTGGATGCGCTCACTCGGCGCATCGCTGACTTCTCGAGGACAAAAGGAGGCGATGCCTTCCAACGTAAAAACCTATGACGGAACAGTGATCCCCGATGATCACCTAAATTTGTTTGAATCAGCCGCTACAATTGGAAAACTGGCCACAACTGTATGGTGCCACATGTTCAATTCTACACTAGTAGGAAATGCGCGGAATTGGTTCAGCAAGCTTCCACGCAGAAGCATCAATGGTTTTGAGGAGTTGAGAAAGGCGTTCACCAACTTTACTCAACGGAAGAAGTGTGCTTAAAACCGCTTGAACTTGCCAGGTCAACAAATGCAAGGGAATCTACAAAGCTTATATGGAGCGCTTCAAAGATGAATGCATACAAGTTAAAGCATGTCCCGAAGTGCTAAAAATCTCAGGATTCATGAATGGGATCAATAACCCAGAACTCATCAAAAGGTTGAATGACAAGATTCCCCAATCCTTTGATGAACTCATGAAACGCACGCGATCCTTCGTCCAAGGAGAAGCCGCCGCGGCGGATAGCAAGAAAAGCTACTCGAGCTACCGGTCACAGGAACAACCTGGGAGACAATCCACCGACCGGAGTAGCAACCGTAATAGGAATTATCGCAGCCAAAGGAGCGGGCGGGACAACGACAAGTATACCCCGCTGACAAAGACTCCAAAGGAGATACTCGCAACAGAAGGCGCGAACTTTCCAAGACCACCACAAATGCGCACGTCAAAGGATCGACGCGTGGGAAGTGGATACTGTGACTATCACGCACAGAAGGGCCACACAACCAATGAATGTGTCCAACTGCGCCAACTCATTGATAGAATGGTAAAAGAAGGCAGACTGGACCATTTGGTCAAGAACATCAAGGAAGGAAAGGATAGACAGAAGAATGGGAACAAGAAAGAGGCAAACAAGGACAAGGTACGACACCATCTACACGATACAATCATGGCAGAGGGTTACTAGGAAGAAAGTCAGCCAGAAGTTTTCCCGTGGAATTGAAATCTCCTTCCCCACCTTAACTACGGACAACGCAGTGGTAGAGCCACTCACCATTGAAATTAGTGCGGGGGGTCACGACATTTACCGCATGTACATTGATGGAGGAGCATCGGCAAACATTATGTATGAGCACCGCCGTTTACTACGACCGAAATATAATGCCTAGGCGGTCAAGCATAACGCCACCGGTTTTACGGGAGAAAAGATATGGCCTATGGGGCAGATACGCTTACTAGTCAGCATGGGCAATAAAGAACACTCCGCAACTTCCTGGATGGAGTTTATGGTGATCAAATCCCCTTCGCCATACAATGGCATTATCGGAAGACCAGGGATATCCGCCATGCGCCGCTAGCATCGCCTACAAAGACATGGGATGCTTAAATTTCTAGTGGAAGGTGGTATTGTCACTCTCTACAACGCCACTATACCACATAGAGAGTGTAACACGATTACATGCAAGACGGCATCCATTCCGACATCGGTAGCGTACCAAAGTCCCAAACCGAAGGTTGCAATTCACCCCGACATTACCGCATCGAAATATCAATCGGAGGATCGCTGTCGGACAACGGCAGAGCAGCTGTGTGCGCACTCTTACAAAAGCACTTGGACGTTTTTACATGGGAGCCAAAGCACATGACCGGGGTACCACGTTCAATCACAGAACACAAGCTGAGAATCCGACAAGGATACTCACTAACACGCCGTAAAAAGCGCGGTCAAGCTCCAGAATGCACACAAGCAATTCTCGGAGGTTCACAAGCTTGTGGGAGGGGTATCATGAGAGAAGTCTACTACCACGACCGGCTTTCCAACCCCCTGTAATGGTAAAGAAGAGAGACGGTAGTCGGAGGATGTGTGTGGACTTCACGCACCTCAACAAGGCATGTCCACAAGATCAATTACCCACTCACGGAGATAGGACCGGAAGGTAGAATCTTTATGTGATACCCGCTCAAGTGTTTTCTCGATGCATGCAAGGGATACCACCAAATCCAGATGGCTAAGGAAGATGAGGAAAACACGGCCTTTCATACAAGCCAAGGCGTCACCGCTATACCAAAATGCCCTTTGGCTTGAAGAACGCAGCGCCACCTATCGCGTTGGTAGATAATGCATTTGAAAAACATGTGGGCCGCAACTTAGAGGTATACGTTGACGACCTAGTCATAAAAATCCATACTGAAGAAGAGTTGGTGCGCGACATTGAGGAAACATTCAGGAGACTCAAAGAGATCAACATGAAACTAAACCCTAAAAAGTGTACTTTCGACGCTACAGAAGGCATGTTTCTCGGATACCTCATAGAACCTGAGGGCATTAAACCATGCCCGGAAAAAACCAAGGCCGTCATTGAACTTCCTTCACCGCCAAGACATTGAAGGAAGTCCAATCTCAATGGAAAGTTGGCCGCCTAACAGATTCTTGCTAAGTCGCCAGACAAGTCATTACCTCTCTTCAAAACACTCAAGAAGTGTATAAAGAAGGGCGATTTTTTTTGCCGGACTACGGAGGCAAGAAGCCTTCACACGCTCAAACAACACCGCGAGCTCCCACACTAGTCGCACTCGACACCGGGAAGAACTGATTATGTACTTATCGGCGACATATGGAGCGGTCAGTATGATCGCTAACGGAAAAGGACTCCGTGCAAACACCTGTCTATTTTGTAAGCAAAGCACTCCAAAAGACGGAGATAAATTATAGCGCAATGGAAAAGTTGGTCCTAGCATTAGTGTTCGCCAAACGGCCGCGCAGTACTTCCAAGCGCACCCGATAGCGATAATCACGCACCAACCGATCAAGCAAATCATCTCCAAACCCGACGCATCGTGACGCATCGCAGTAAGTGGAGTGTGTTGCTAGGTGAGCACAACATTTCCTACAGATCACGAACTGCAGTAAAAGGGCAGATACTAGCTGATTTCATTATCCAAAAGCCAGACACTGATGATGCACCTGCACCACGCAAGGAGGAACTACAAGATCCATGGATCTTGTTTACGGATGGATCTTCATGCGTTGATGGGTCAGGAGCAGGCCTCATCCTCACAAATCCGGAAGGAGTGGAATTCACTTACGCGCTGCGTTTTGAATTCACAGCGACAAACAATGAGGCAGAATATGAAGCCCTAATCTCCGGACTACGCATTGCAGCTCGAATGGGTGTATGTAACCTGGAAGCGAATGTAGATTCCCGGCTAGTAGCCAACCACATGTTAGGCGATGCACGTAGCTAAAGAGGAAAATATGATTCAAGATCTCGACAAGACCAAGGCACTAATCCAAGGCTTTGACAGGTTCACTATCAAGCAAGTTCCTAGAGGGGAAAATCGAAAGCGCGATGCACTCTGCAAGATTGCATCAACAAGCTTTGCACACTGTCAAAACAAGTCCGGTGGAAACGTTGAAAGTAAGTCCATCTCGAGATGGAAATATCCACAGATAATAGAGGAAGACGGTCCTACATGGATGACACCGATAGCAGTAATTCATAAGCAAGGAGTCTTACCCCAAGAACGTAAGGAAGCCCGAAGGATATGGCGACAACACGAGGTTTGAATTTCGGGACAACATACTATATCGACGCTCCTTCTTACAACCATGGCTCCATTGTGTTGGTCCCCTACAAGCAAATTATGTACTGCGGGAGATCCACGAAGGTTCATGCAGCATGCATTCGAGACGCGCGCGCTTTAAGGTCAGGTTACTATTGGCCCACTATGCACCGCGATGCGCGGGACTTAATAAGAAAGTGCGTGACCGCCAAGTACACAGACCTGTTCCACGCCAACCACAACAAGAACTAACACCAATTACGGCACCATGGCCATTCTACAAGTAGGGTATCGACATCGCAGGGCCTTTCCTTGTTGCAGCAGGAGGATTAAAATTTCTCATAGTCGCCATAGACTACTTCACCAAGTGGATCGAAGCAAAGGCAGTGGTAACAATCACCGGCAACTAGGTAAAACGCTTTGTCCGGGAAAATATTGTATGCCGCTCGGCTGCGCGTGAAATCATCTCGGACAACGGAAAACAATTCTGTGACAACCCCTTCAAGGACTGGTGCTAGAAGTTAAAAATCACACAAAGACTTCACGTCAGTTAAACACCCACAAACCAACAGCTTAGTAGAACGTGCAAATCGGAGCCTGGGCGAAGGCATTAAGGCACGCCTGGACAAGCACAAAGGAAGGTGGGTGGAAGAATTATCTCATGTTCTACGTAGGCGACCGCACCTCAATCAAAACCAGCATTGGGGACACCCCTTTCTTTAGTCTATGGGACAGAAGTTGTCATACCAGCCGAAATTGGGATGCCAACTATCCGCACTGCTGAAATTAATGTGGCCACCAATGACGATTATCGGCGTATCGACTTAGACCTGCTGGAAGAAAGGCGCGAACGCCAGCCTATAATGCGAAGCAAAATCAAAGTCCAAGATGAAAGGATACTATGATGCTAAAGTGTGAAGCGTTTCATTGCACTGTGACTTCGTTTACCGCGCCAATGATGCGAGCCACGGAAGATACAGCAAACTTGGACCGGTGGGAAGGACCCTGTGAGGTTACCGAAGCATTAGGAACAGGCGTGTACAAGCTACAAGACATGGATGGTCATGAACTGCCGCGGACATGGAACATCTACAATATTAAGAGATGCTACCTATAGGAATGGCTATGGCCCAGCGCATGACCGCTCCTGCACTTTAGTGAAGTGCCCGATAAATATCTGTGTATTTTTTTTTTGTTTTACTTAGACAAATGTCTTATTTATTTTCTTTCATAAAACTTGCAAGTATTAATAAAATGTCGTGGTTTCTAGCTAACTCCGCGACACATTTCCATTTGTTATTTCCATATACTTTATGTCTTAACAATTTTTTATCTCTTGCCTACATGGCGTGCATGCACTTAACAAACCCACGATGGTAAAAGGATGAGTTAACCTACTAAACAACTCGTTGAGTAAAAGGGTTGCAAACCCATCAACAGTGGATCATGTATCCTTGTTAAACACCTTGTTCTCAAGACGTTGGAATAAGTTCTGTACTCATCCCATGACGGGTGTGCAACAATGCATATGGTGCACGTTTAACAACTTAGGAACCAAGACACTTGATTCCTTGATATGATATTTACAGTACGCTGCATATATCAACATACACGATTATGATAAAAAAGAACTTAGAAATTATTTCTTAAGTACACCATGAATCTCATACATGATTATGAACTTCACATATTATCTGCGCTTATAAAGTAGTTTGCTTTTTAGCAAATACGCATGTTTTTTATGGAAAGACAAGTAACTAAGTGCAAATATTATAACTCACAACGACATTCAACAAAAAATACTCCCCAAGTGCAAATAATATTCCATTAAGTACCACGCGTGCTTACAAAAGGATGTTTACTTTACAAGTTACAACCTACCAACTACTACAACGCTCAAGAGAAGAACTAGCTGCGCGGTTTGCTGCATCCTTAACCTCGCTTAACTTCTTCAATAAGTCGGAGTCTTGACGAGATACCGTGGCAACACTAACAGGTACCCCATCAGACCGAGGGAGGTGAGCTGCGCCAACGCCACACAAAATGGCCTTGCCCTTAATACCATCCTTCTTGGCAAGCCTTGTAGTGTGAGCTTCCAAAACCTCTTTCAGTGGAACTTCCTTCTCCAAAGCAAATGGATCCAAGATGTTGTGAGGCTTAACAAAGACAGTAACTGCAGTTGGGACTCATTGGTTTCAAAATAATCTTTAGCGCCTCTGCATCCTCAGAACGATGTCTAGCCAAGGTTAACCCCTCCATTATCACCCCTATAGGGCAATCTTGGTCGCGTTCCATTTCAACAAATCATTGGAAGCTCCAAGGACTTCATCTTCTCCATCGATGCAACAAGATCATCATACACACTAGCGCTATATCCAGGTACCTTATCAACAGGCACCTTCAACAGATCCGCCTCGTGAAGCTTCCACGCCGCCTTACCACGCCCGATGACCAACATCCAAAAGCATCTACCACTTCTAGTGACTCCAAGGTGCTAAGCGCAAAGAAGTCGCAGACCATGGCCTATGAGCCACCTGTGCTCAGCAATAGTAGACAAAAGTTGGGGATACAATTCCTCATCGTACTCCATGCTGAGCTTGCGTAATTTCATTTCTTGCACCTCCAAAGCACCTTTCACAGTGGCACCAAAATTTTCCAACTGCGAGGTCAGCTCATCCTTGCCCTTCTCCAGGTATTTCAGAGATATGAAGCCTTGTACCGAGATGACTCAAAGACGCTCTTGGCTTATTTGACCCATTAGAGCCATTTTCTCCTCAGCGACCTTTTGAGAGTACACACTTAGGGCCTCTGCTTCGGCCTTAGCACTAGCCAACTGTGCCTCCAGCGACACAATCTTTTGATCCTTTTGCGCACTTTGGCTGCCTTCACCAGAGACTTGAGCCTTTAGCTTCTCAACTAGTGAAGCTTGATGCGCAGACACCTGCACCAGCTCTTCGACAAGTTTCTCCATCGGCGCATCCCCAGCAGACACATCCTCATCGTTCTGGCTATGCGGCTTGGAACGCGCAGAATGTACAGGACTAACCCTAGGGGGGCGACTCTACAGACTGTTCGAACCTACATACAAGCACATGAATTATTAGCGAATGATACAAGAACAGAAGATGCGCATAAACATTTGATGACGTTACTTACTGTGGGCCAGATGTCCCAGCAGAAGGGGGAGGCGACGCAACGTCGCTAGAGGATGATTCCACTGTGAAGATAATGGGGCGCTTCTTCCTAGATGATCCTGCGCCGTCATCTCCAAGGGATCTTTTGCGTTTCAACCCCGTGCTCTCTTCTTTCTCCTCTTCTTCCATATGCTCCGCTACTGCTACTTGGGTTGGCTGCACTAAGGTGGTAGCCACTCCAGACTCCTAGACACTTGCGTGGCGCCGCCAGTGCGCATGTAAGAACTGGTCCCTGCTTCTCCCAGATCTAGTAACACGGTATGCCCTGCTGTAGCCTCAAGAATGGGCGCTTCTCCCTCTTTCAGTGGGCGTGTTCCCACATTCACCTGAAGTGGCTTAGCCAGTTGTACGACTCGAAATAGGTCCATTTCTGCGCAACCATAAACAAACAACAAGAAAGATTATGATAAGTACATAGAGAAGCAAGAAAACCGCTTACACTAATGTAACATAACGGAGTGCGAAAGGATGAGCACCCACCCTGACCATCCGCGTCTACGAAGATCGGAACCTCCTCTGGGCTACCAAAATAGTTGCGGCTAATACCCATGTGCACCAAAAATTCCTCCGGGTAGGAATTGATGGGGATGTGATTGGTGTTTATTGTGTCCGCATCCTCCGCATTGTAAGTTCCAGGGAGGGGGCGCTCATCCTTTGGCAATGTACCCTGGGTATAGAAATCGAAGCGCGATGGGAAGCACGCGTCGTCTACCCAGAAAAAAGTTTCTCTCCAATTCCTAAGCGATCTACTTTTCAAGATAACATGAAGTCGCCCAGCACACTTAGCAAAGGTTACCCACCCATTTCCCACGTTGTGTGGTAAAGCCTTGAACAATTTGGATAGTCGGGTTAATCGCCGCAGATCGCAATTAACCTCGAAATTGAGGATTTAAAGCTGCACCCTAAATGCAATGGGATATATGCAGACGGTAGTAGTTTAACACGTCGCTCAGAAATAAAGATATTAGCACACGTTGATTTCGCATTCTAAAAACGCTGCGTGTATACCTCCTTATCTTCCTTCGGAAGTCACGCAGTAATACGCCCCGCACGAAACTTCCGGATGCACTGCGACAGGAATATAATAATCAGAGGCGAACTCAAGAAGCTCGTCCTCCGTTATGTCGGATGTAAAATTAGCTAACACCCTGACCATGGTATTGTTTTTATAAGCGCACGCGCGGTTACCTTTGGAATAGGCAGTTTTCTGGTTTGCAAATGACCGGATTTTTAACAATGGCGGATTAAGTTTTTCACTGTGAAAAACACAGTAAAATGAGGCGGATGGTTATATAAGTTTCCTCATCCACGCGATGAGCGACACGTGGATCCCACTATCTCCAACGTGTGGATCAGATCACTTGATGTGACGCTGTTGCAGTTACTTTCCTCCGATTTACGAGGCGTCCATTTTAAATACTATGTCTAGATACAATGTATATCTTTCAAAGCGGGAACCTTTTTTGGCTTCTTTGCTACGCTTCGCAGTTTTTCATTGACTGCAGTTATTAGTCTAGCATCCGCAGTCACCATCGCATACTAGACTGGGGGGACATGATGACGTATAGTCTATATTCGGGTCACGAACCCGACCAAAGCCTGATACTAATAAGCCCAGCACGAACCAGGCTAATCCGATAAGGGTTTGGGCCCATGACGATCCAAACCCAATGTTATTTATGGGATACGATATCGGATATCTCCTATCTTTGGAGATAATTGTTTACCAACCGACTTAGGCGGGATACGCCGAAGGTTGGGGAACACTGAACCAACAAGGATTCCGTGTGTATATAAAGGGAACCCTATCCCTCGTTAAAGGTACGATCTTCAAACCCTAACTCTCCTTTAACCCTAAATCGATTACTTACTCTCACACCGGAGGATAATCATGGGAGACAATCCCACGATAAGCCTAACGGTGTTTTCTGTTACTTAGTGCGCAGGTCTCAAGAATCAAGACTCAATTGGTACGAGAACCAGAGCCCCAAACAAGGAACGCCCAACTTTTGTATCAACAATTAATATACGTTCGACACATACTCTCGTGTTTATCGTATGTGCCCCCATAGGCTCACACACTTTTAGCGTTTACGTGTGTTTTAAACTCCCACAAACCAACATTTCATTTAGCCTTTAAGAGAACATTTGTGAATAATATTAATAGACTATTGTTATGTGATGGATCAAGGTATCCTTTGGTAAACTTCATTAGTTTGGTTTAGCCGTCTAAGTGAACCGTAGTCAAACTCTGGCATTTGGTGGGTACTTTGGTAAGACTCGCAGCAGATTTATTCATTTTGGATAGTTGTGGTGACACGTGTTCGTTGGTACCTTGTGATCGATTGAGCAGTACATTGATATGACGAAGTCGTCACTCTGTCTCTTGATGCTTTTTCTAGAAATGTAGGCAACAAAGAGGGCTCAAATCACCAATGTTGTGCCCTTCATATCTTAGTCATATGGATGGAAATGGACATCTGGATCAGGTTCAATGATACCTTTTGCATGATTGAGTTGTAAAATTGTGAGCTTAAAAGACCAAAGTTGTTGCACCATAATTGCATAAGCATTGTTGGGCAACAACGCAAAGCCTAAGGAATAAACACGTTAGTTTGTTAGTTAATAACCGCTAGTTAGTTAAAGATAGTTAGAAGCGGTTATGATAGTTAATGGTAGTTATAAAGTTAGTTATTGGTAGTTAGAAGTTAGTTATTTCAGTTACACCGATTCATGAAAGAACACGATGATTCGGTGGCTATACATAGGAGTCGAATGTAAACGTTGTAAAGAGTGTCTCAAGATACAATGTAACCATGTTATGTTGTTAATAATAAATGAATCATATTCTTGTCAATCTTGTTAATATATGGATCCTGGAACCCAATTCAGTTTTATAATATCAGTTATAAAGGGTTCAACCCATCTTTTTTGTTTCTTTTATTGATTCGTTGATTGGCTGATGATTACATGATGATTGTTTGATTGTTATCGATCATGGAATTCAAAGATCAAGACCTGTGGAACAAAAGTCATATGTGCTCAACAAAGTTTAAATACGGTAATTAAGTGATTGAACCATGGACGGAGCTATTAAGGGACCGGGAAGGGTCTCGGCCCCCTAGGCCTAAGCCCGTTAGTGTATTTTTTCACGATTTCATGTGTATTTTCGGAAAAAAATTATTTTGGCCCTCCAATTTAATGTATTTCCCGAAAAAATATTGTTTTGGCCCTCCCACAAAAATTTTCTAGCTCCGCCATTGGATTGAACTCGGATATCATCTACAGACTATAAAGTGTATCACTAATATCATATGGGTTTACTCTCATTCTTTTCTGTTCGGTTGTGATCAAGGAAATAATGGCGATAATGCAACTCGTTTTGTGTTTTTTGAGTTACATTCCACGACGTTAGTTAATTGTCGTTGGTAATGTGAAGCAACTTATTTTCTCTTGCTATTGGGCTAAATCATTAACCCTTTTGTGGGAAAGACCCCGGTATGCTTTATACTATTCACTTTGTTTCTTATTATATCAAATGGTTTAGTTTATATTTTTGTTGTTTAAAAAGTGATTTGTATGTACCTATGAATGATTGTACTAGGTTTGATTGATTGGCATTTCAAATAATCGGACACGTACACAATCTAACCTTTCAGGGGAAGATTGTTCCTGCAAGAGGACTGAATGACTTCGGATGAGATCTAGTCTTCCAACGGGATGGTTATGATCAAACGTAAGGCCATCTCTGTTTCTATTAGGATCATATCTTATAAACGCGTCTTGGATGTTTCATATCTTAAACGGGTCCAATGTCTCAAATAAAGTTTAGCTAAAAATGGAGCACATCAAATGGGTCAAACATGTTTAAAGCTCAAGCTTTTTTAGAGCTCGTACATGACAAAAGATACCAAACTTATTTTATGATTTATGTTGTTATAGTTCTGCTGAAATGCCCAAAAGATATCTCATCGTGGAAGAGCTCATGCCCTGGTAAAATCCCACTTTACTGAGGCGAGGTATGTATTCGACGCATAAGATAGAAAGTTATTCCAATTGGTGTAACACTTCAGGTTCATATTTTACTTCTAAACAAAGTATATCATAGATGGGAGTTTGCTGTTTTGATTTTCTCACTCTATGTTTGTATTTTGGGTTCAAAAACTGACTAATGTTTGACCACTTCTACAATGGTAGTACTCTAACGTGAGCGAAGTTGTTTTTGTATATTAGTATCCTACACTGCAAGTAGTTTAATTTTTTGGCCTTTAACTATGGATCTATGGTCTATAACGTGGTCAAAATATACCAAGTAACAAAGAACAATTGAAACTGTAAAGCTTTTAATATAAATCTGTCATCTTCTTTACAAAATACATGTTCCTATCTATTTATAGTTTCGATCGGTACAAGAAAAGGTTTTGTCAGTTCATTTGGTCAAACAGACATGTCCCTTAGATTTTGTAACTGTCTAAAACCGTTTTTTGTAACTGGCGTTGACTTTTTGATCCGGTTTGACTTTTTGGTTTGACTTGTGAGATTGGGATTAACCCAATATTCTCCCCCTTAATCACAATCGCTGCGACGTAGGTCTTTAAGTCTTCTTGATTCATCTTCTGGTTAAATCCACCATATGAGCTACTACTGTTTTAATTTCTTGTAGTGCTTGTGATCATCCTTACATCCAGGTAGATCAATTTTCCTTCGGTTACTTTCACCTTTACTGCTGTGATCTTCATTATGTCCATGTTGATCATATTTTTTCTGGTTATTCCCACCTTCATTGTTGTGATCTTCCTTAAGTCCAGGTTGATCATATTTTTTGGTTGGTTGGTTATACTACCAACACTTTGTCTTTCTATTGGAGTTCTTGCAGCGCATATATCTTCCTTAAATCCAGGTCGACTCATGCTTTCTGTTAAACCACCATCCAAGTTTTCACTGCCAACTCCTTGTTGTTCAATGTTTGATGTTGTCAATTTGAAGTTGAATGGAATTTCCTTCCATTCTTTCTTCGTCATTCTTCTTGATTAATGAAACTTCGTGGTGCTTTTTCAACAGTTGCCATAAGTAATGTTGGTTCCAAGTCTTCTTCAATGAGATTGGATTGTTCTTCTTTCTTTGATGGACATTTGTTTGCAAAATGCCCATACTCCTTGCATCTAAAAGACAGTACCTTAATCTTATCATGAGTAAATTTATTTGAGCTGCTGTTTGATTCATTCTGGAAATTATTTTCTTGGCCTCACAACAAATCTTGTCCACATTTTTCACAATGTCTTCTGTGAGTAATGTTATTGTTGTGATGTGTAAACAATAACTTATCTTGATCGTTATTGTCCTTATTCTTCTTAAACTTTATTCTTTCCTCGTACGTCTTGAGTTTCCTAATTGCGTTTTCCATCGTCATTTCACTTAGATTACAATATTGCTCTATTGATGCAACTATTTGCAGATACCTATCGGGTACATCATTTAATAGTTTCCGTACTAAGGTTTGATCTTCGATTGTGTATCCTAGACTAGCGGCTTTGTTTACGAGTGTTGTTAGTTTTGTAGCGAAGGTGTCGATTGTCTCGTCTTCCTTCATGTATAACATCTCAAAGTCGGATTTGAGTGTTTGCAATCTTGCTTGTTGAACTCTGTTTTCGCCAACATGTCTAGTTTTCAAAGCATTCCAAATGGCTTTCGCGGTTTTGTGCTTTGTTATTTGAAGTAATTGTTCCTCGGTAAGGCTTGATAAAGGAATGCAATAGCAGTTTTATCTTTTTTCTTATCGGGTTGAGTCGTCTCAAACGGCTCTATTGTTTCCCATAAGCTGTTCGCTTCGAGAATGATTTGCATTCGAATTGCCCATAATGAGTAATTCGCGGGCTTTAGGATTGGGCATTGGAATTGAGGTGTACTATTTGTACTAAGTTCCTTATTTCCACTTCCTTTCGTCATATCTTAAAGATATTGACAATAAATCTCCAAAATAATTTAACACGAGTTGTGTTGAAAAATTTCTTATTTCTAGCGAGCTCTTATGTTTTATTTTCCTTAAAAGGGGTATAAAACTTTATAGGTTTAGTTTTAATCCAAAAACTATCCTCGGAGATTATATATACTAAAATGAATAACGTAAGGTTAATTACTATTTAAAAATTATTCCTAATCAATATAATAAGCAGTGTAATCACTAGGTTATTATACTTTCTAAAATTTGACAAGATACTAATTTTAAATAAAATAACTTATAAAAAAAAATACAATATATATCAAAATTAATATATACTATAAAAAATAAAAGTTGAAATGGTGGTTTTTTGTAAAATTTTGGAACCTAGGGGGGTTGATGGAATAACCCGTAGCCTTTTATCCTTTGTTGTGTGTTGCCCTATTATTGAACGCGCCTCTTTATTTTATTTTCTTATCTCTTTATGAGATAGAAAACGCGTCCCTTTTAAGACTAGAAAAACTTTGTCTCTCTTTCTTCTGGGATAAGTCCCGTTCTTCTTCTTCTCCTAATCTTGATGGTTGACCGCCTGTGATAAGGTTTGGTTGATCGTCCTTGTTCTTCTCCGGTTTGTTGTGTTCTTTGCGAGCACTTATAATCCCACAAGATGAAACCTAGGGTTTCGTTGAATTGGGGGTTATCTAACCGTGTAAAGATTTGATGATTGGAGATTAAAATTGAGTCAATTGATGATTCAATTTGATGTTCTGGGTTTGATTCATTAACCAACATGTGTGTTTGTTCCTTGTTGTGAATCGATTTAATTTCTTCCCTTTGATGACATTGTGTTAAATTGAATTTGGTATATGGTTTTTCTTTGTTTTTGAATCGATTAGATACCAGTTGTGTTTAACCGTGTACTATCTTGATCCCTTGGGTCTTGTTCTGTTTCGGTATATATTTCGACTGGTTTTTTGAAAAAGATAAAAGGAACCTTTTTTTATGCCGGTAAGATAATCACTTTTGTGATTGATACCTTGGTGACGAAAAATGGATTCTTTTGATGAAAAACACAATAAAATGATTTTTTTTTTTTTAATTATTGTGGTCCGACTGGTTTTGCAAAAATTTTTTTACCGAGACAAAGGGGTGTATCGATTCAAGAACAAGGTGTAGAAAGACCTTGGTATATGATGATTTGGTTAAAAATTACCAAACCTGCTCTGATACCAATTGTTGGCCTTTAGCTTTGGATCTATGGTATATAACGTGGTCAAAATATTCCAAGTAACAAAGAACAATTGAAACTGTAAAGCTTTTAATATAAATTTGTCATCTTCTTTACAAAATACATGTTCCTATCTATTTATACTTTCTGAATCGGTACAAGAAAAGGTTGTGCCGGTTCATTTGGTCAAACAGACATGTCCCTTAGATTTTGTAACTGTCTAAAGCCGTTTTTTGTAACTGGCGTTGACTTTTTGATTCGGTTTGACTTTTTCTTCTGGTTTGACTTTTTGGTTTGACTTGTGAGATTGGGATTAACCCAATATAATTCAAGCATTTTATTAGGCAACCTTTGTGTGAATCAGTTACCCTTTATGAAACCATCAAAGTTTAATTTGGTGAACTAGAATTAAACTCAGTGTTGACTTGTTTCCCGAGTTTTTTGGGTCGGACTCGAGGGAGACGGTGATCCACATTGGTAGGACAAAGTTGTCTCTCTTGTCTCGTCTCTTGATGCCTTCACTAGAAATGTAGGCAACAAAAAGTTGCATCATAATCATCTAGATCAGTTTGAATTGTACTTTGTGCATGATTGAATTGTACAACGGTGAGAGCCACACCTTAACTCACTTTCATAACATGTCTCTGCAGAACCAATATGGCATTGTACGGCATGTGTTAGGTAAGTTCAGGTGGATCGGTGAAACGTTCAAAGATTGGGATGAACACCAATCACGAAATGTGTTTCCTACAATATGGTATCCGAACATATGGTCAGTGTTAGTTTTTTATCTTTTGTTATTTCTTTCTTTAAACAGATAGAAGGTTTTTAAACTTTGTGAACAATGTATGTAAATAAAAAACGAACTTTCATAATGTCTTTGAAAAACTTGAAAATAAATAAAAAGTTTGGACTTTGGAGTACGAATATTTTAATGAGATCGTTTTGGTTCGGTTTTGCTAATTTGGCATGTGTTAGTTGTTATGTTTTTCCCTTTTGGCTCGTTTTTTGGGTGTTTGGTTTTTGCAGACTTTTGTTTTATTTGATGCGGATGTGAGCATAATCTCACTTGGATGACGATTTTCAAAAATTACAGATTTTAAGTTTGTTCAATAGCTTTGAGTCTTCAACATTTGTTACTATGATGGTTTTAGTTTTATGTTTACGTTGCTCATATTGTTTAACATTCTTGGCTCTTAAAATCTGCTTATCTTACACATTTCTACCATGATCTAAAAAAATTTCTTTTAACCCGAAATTATCACTGATAGTTAACAAAATTTAAGCTGTGCGTGATTGATTTTACAATCACATTGTTACATACATACATACAAACAAAACAATGTATGAAAAGGAAGCATCAGTCACAAATTAAGATCAATGTGAATTATAGACGAAATGCAAAAGAAAAGAAAAAACCGGCCTCATAGAAGAAGAGCTCAAGATTCTGGTATTAGAGACCGAGTTTGTAACTAACACCAGTACCATTAATCCACTTGTCCCCGTTGATGAAGGATTTGACGGTGAACTTACTTGCTTGCTTACTCGTTATGAATTTCAATCCTTTCCAGGTGACTCTGTTCTTCGTCGATGCTCCTGGACCATAATTAGCAAATTCTGAATAGTAAATGGTGTCAGGAGCTGTTGGTTCCACCCATGGCAACCATCCCTTTGGATTAATGAAGCTTCCCATCATGTTGCTAATATAAGCTGTCGTTGAATAATTCTTCCAAGGACGACCAAGAAACGTTTGAACGTTACTCAGGTTTCCATATGGCCAAATGAGGCAGTTTTGGATAGAAATGCCTGTGTTCTGATTAGGATCAAACCTACCTTGTGCTGTAATCGTATTCATTTGGCCAAGCATGGGTTGTCTAGGTAGTATATTGCAGTTTTGAAAAACGACAGCCGAGTTGCCAAAAATGAAGTCTACAGTTCCATAAATGTTGCATTCTCTATAAAATTGACGGTTTGAATGTGCATAAAGGGTGTCTTGGAAAGCATCAAAGCTACAACGGTAGAATATTGACAGGTCGGCTGTTGACATAAGTGCTACAGCTTGATGCTTCACTGCACCGGCAGTGTTGCGAAAGCCCATGTCACGAGCAATAAATCCTGTACCGAATACAGCTGCATCAAAAGCACATAAGCGCAGAAGATCAGTAAATGTTTAGTAGTTATAAATTTTACTTATAAAGAGTTCTAGTATACTGACCAAAAGTTGCTGATTGAAATGTTGGAGTGCCATCCACATTGTTTAAGCTTGCTGATACGATTGTTGAATCTTTTCCGTCACCAATGATCATCACGTTCCATTTGGATTTTTCAACTCTAACATTCTCATAGTAAATTCCCTTCTTGACGTATATCACGAACCTTTTATGGCTTTTATCAGGAACCGCATTTAGAGCATCAGAAATCTTCTTGTACTTTCCAGAACCATCTTGAGCCACCACCAGATCTGCTTTGATTCCAGCTGGCATGCTTGTATTTTGAAGCAGTTTCCTGTCTTTGCCAGGCAACCATTTTGGCGTTTCGTCACATCTTGCTTCTAAACTCATCAATCTTCTTCTGTGCTTGTAAGCATTTGCGATTTTTGAAACCCCGTTTGCAATCGCAAGGCTGTTGCTTGTTAGCTCAGTAGATATCTGAAGGTGGGCAGAAACATGTTCTTGAATGCTGTCAATGCATGTTTGTTGATACGTGGCTGCAGCACTTAGCCAAGTCATAAGATCATCAAGCTGAGATCCCATTGATTTCAAACTGCCGTTTGTTGCTGACAGTGAGTCGTTAAGATGATCAAGGGCAAGATCCAATAGTTCGCCGCAGTTTTTGAGGTCCACATGGATGGATGCTTTGGACAGCTCGTTTATGGCAACTTCAACCGCAAATTTGAGTAACTCATCCGGCTTGATATGGGTTGAATTGACAAGAGGAGATAGAGAGCTGTAACAAGTACCGGGGTACAACGTGGAGTCACAAACGATTTTGATAGAACCCAACGAAGATTCATCATATTGTGATTCATAATGTGAATTACCACCGTTGTGTCTTCCTTCATTGTTACGTGAAGCTCCCACAACCGCTCCAACTACGATAAGAACAAGAACAAGAGACGATATGCCAATAATAACAATTCTTTTACGTGTTTTCTTACAAGCATCTGCCATAGCTGTAAGTGATTTTTATTTGATTGTGTTGTGTTTGTCGAGCAAAAGTAGTATATACTATTGGGCCAACATTTTGGGTATTTATAATTACAAAAACACGAAAGAAAATTAATAAACGTGCAAGACACCTTGGGAAATTTGCCTCTAGACATAGCATTAACCAAGGAAAGTTCAACTGGCTGAGTGGTTCTCATGAACAATATGACTGGTCCAATTTAAGTTGAAAAATATAGCTAGGAAAGGTGCTACTATAGAAACCAAAATATATTTGGTCAATGTACTGAAAATAGGAAATTGCCAAACATATTGTGTTCCTTTTGTACTCGTTTATTGGAGCTACTGGTCCCACTTTTTTTAATTCTCTTTTTCATATAAATTAAGGTCTCTAATAAAGGTGAAAAACGGTGGGATCATTCTGATCCCATGCATTTTAAGGATGCCAACCGGACCTCCCCCAAGGACTCGGCCACATGTTCCGATGACTATACTTATCAGGGGAGGTGGACTTTAACATAAAAAGGTGGATATTAATTATTTGTAGATGATGTTGTATGAAAAAAATACATATATTTATTAATGAGTAAATTGCATTTTTGGTCCCTAAGGTATGGCCAAATTGCAGGTTTCGTCCCTAACATTTTGAAAGTGCAGCGGTAGTCCCCATTTTGAATGTTTTATTGCATGTTTGGTCCCTAAATTGCAGATTTGGTCCCTAAAAGTTTGAAGTTTCCGTTGCATGTTTGGTCCTTCAATTGCAGATTAGGGACCAAACATGCGACAAAACCTTCAAAATGGGGACTATCAAGACTTTTGAAATGTTATGGACGAAACCTGCAATTTGGTCATACCTTAGGGACCAAAAATGCAATTTACTCTTTATTAATTGTACATGTAATTTATACGGAGTAAATATACTGACATACATTTTAACTACAAATATAGTTATTGTGTGTTTCGCGAATATTATTAGTGTCTCCTAAATATACTCATTATTTTCACTCTTGTTTATGTAATATGTAAATCGGTATTAAGAGTAGATTGGGATGGTTGTATTGTTTGTTTTTCCTTGTTGAACGGTAAAACCCGATGAGTTGATAAAGATCAATAAGCTCACGTAACACTTAAGCAAACCATTTGTAGACTGCGTATGAGGCAGTATATTCTTTCTAAACTTTTGTAATTGCATATATATCCTTTTTAAACTTTCGTAATTGCATATATATCATTTCTAAACCTTTTATGGCAAAAGCTTTTTTTTTAGTTTGCGTATATAATGGATTTTCTTTTTTAATGGAAACAACCTAAGTGAAAGTGCTTAATTTTTCGTGGACACGTCACAATTTTTCACTCGTGAGGTTCAATTATTTTACATTATAGGCAATAATTTATAAGTATTTTTATATTAAAAACAAATTTAATTTTAGTTGTTTAAATCTCGTGAAGGCTCAAAAGGTTGGGCGCAAAATAAGGCACACTCTCTTGGCCTCATTTACTACATTTCATTTCGTAATCTCGCATCTTATTTCCGCTTGCATGTTGTGTTTAGTGTGCACCGGTGTGACCATTCGACCTTTCTGTGAATGCAAGTGTGAAAGCTTGTTGTGTGATTTGCACATAATCCTTTCATATAGGGTTGGAGTGAGTGATGTGGAATTGAGGGATATGGCGAGAAGGATGAGATGCGGAGTTGCTGAGTTTCCATTTACTTATTTGGGGTTCCCAATTGGAGCGAATATGAGGAAGGTTGTGTCATGGAAGGCTCTTTTGGGGAAATGGTGGTGGAGATTCAAACAGGAAGGGGAGGGCTTTGTGGGTTAGAGTCATAAAAAGAATACATGGGGAAAGTGGTGGGCTTGGTGATATTAGGGGGGTGGGAGGGTCGATCGGGGGAGTGTGGTATGGTGTGACATCATTAGGGTGGGGGAGGAGTTGGAAGGAATAGGTGTTGAGTTCACTTCTTCGTTTGTGGGAGAAGTGGGGGATGGTAATGATATAAGATTTTGAATTGATAAATGGGTAGGTGGGGTTAGGCTTTGTGATAGGTTTCCGAGGCTTTATCACCTTGATAGATGTAAGAAGGGTAGGGTAGCACGAAAAAGAAAATGGGTAAATAGTACTTGGTGTTGGGGATGGGAAGGATTTTGAGGAGTTATAAGGCTTACTGCAAAATGTTGTTATCAAGTTCGATTGTAGGGACCGTTGGAGGTGGATGCTTCAAGAGAATGGAGATTTCACGGTCAGAGAATTAACAAAGTTGGTGGAAGAAAAGACTCTTAATGTAGTCGGTGGGGGCGAGGCGACAATATAGAACACATGGGTACCAAAAAAAGTCAACGTATTCGTGTGGCGGATTCTATTGGGAAGACTTTCGGTTCGTGAAGAGTTAGATAAGAGGGGCATCAATTTAGATTTTTTGTTATATCATTCATGCGGCGATATGGTGGAATCACGTTTTCATTGTTTGGTATTTGTAACTTTACTATGAGCGTGTGGGAAAAAAATATATAGTTGGTGGAAGATTGGGGTTGTTAATGCCTTTACCATTGAGGAATTATTCGCTCCTAATGGAAACGTTAACATTCCTAGTCATTCATATAGAATGTGGCAAGCGCTAATTTGGACATCCTGGTACTTCATTTGGAAAGAAAGAAAGAAATGCGCGTGTTTTTAAAGGGAAAGCCTCAAGTTTACACAAAATAGTTAAGATATTCAACTTAAAAGTTTCGAATGGATAGTGAGAAGATCCGGAAAAAAAGTGATATGAATTGGCAACATTGTCTTTTCGATCCGGTTAAATGTCGAGTTTGAAAACTGATACAGTTAAGTTTTTTGATGGGTGCAGTCTGGTGTAGATTGACAAATTCGGTTTGTGCAATATATGGTTATCTGCAATCAGGTCAGCACAGTTGGTCTGAAGTATGTGTAGCATATCTGATGTATATGGTTAGTCATTTTGCTCTAAGTATTAGGCTACCCGCAATGCGGTCGATGGACCTTCGGTCCTTGTGGGTCGATCTCGGTCGCCCCCGCTGCAGCCATGAGGGTCGGTGTGGGTCGAGTGTGATTTCGGTCGAGAACTCGACCTCGGTCGAGTGCTTGTTTGTTTGTGTGTTTTAATTAAATGAAAATGTATTTTGTGGGGTATGTTTTTAAGTATAGGTCGCCTTACTGTGTCTAAAAGGTCCGTTGTAGGTCGCAGAAGAGAGAAAGCTGAAGTGACAGAAAAAAATGAGGGTTGTTGAGGGTCACTACTCGAGGTAGCCTTTTGGGTTGGTCTTTGTTTTGCTTCGTGGGTCTGGCTGGTGCTTGAGAGAATGTTGTTTTGCAATTGGGATGCACATATCCATCTACTTATTTGCTGTTCTTTAGAGTTTATGGCTGCAATTTAAGGTTCTTAGTGGGAGTTTGCACTGCCTGGTCTGCACTTTCCCAGCATAAGGATATTTCGTTTCTTGGGCTTGTGTTTGTGGGCCAGGCTTGGCTTGAGATTGTGGCCTCATTCGAATATGTATGGTTCATTCTCAGTTTTATGTTCTTGTTTTTTTTAGTTTTGTAAGTTATCCTTTGCAAGTCTTTGTACCGGGTCCACTTCATTTAATCATCTTGTTGATAAAGTGGATGCCTTTTGTTTGTATTTTGGTTGCGGTTTTCGCTTAGTTAATATATTGTCTTTCAAAAAAGGAAAATCTTTGATGAAATCTACTCTGGTAACTAATGTCAAACTTTAAATACGATTATTAAGTGACGATGCAATTGAACTCGGATATCATCTACTGAGTATAAATTATCACTCGTTTCATATGGGTTTACTCTCACTTTTGTCATTCCTTTTATGTTTGGTTGTGGCCGAGGGTACAATTGGCGATAATGCAACGCATGTTGTGTTTCTCGAATTACATGCCACGACGTTAGGGTTAAGTGTCGTTGGTAATGCGAGGCAACTTTTTTTTGGGTCTAAACTTCAAATACAGGAGTTGATTTGGAGGGAAAAACCATGTAGAAAATTTGATAAATTTGGATAAAAAAGCTGGTGAAGAAGGATCCAATGCTCTTTAATGTCTTTGAGACAGGATCATTACTAGCTTTGACAAAAGAAAAGTCTTCATGAGACCTTTTGGTAATAATAAAGAAAACAACAACATTATCATTAAAGAAACCAAAATCATGACCACACCAACTCACCCTCCAAAACATTTAAATTTCACACCAAAAGTGAAAAGGTGGAACAAGATCATGCTTGGCACAAGACAAAGCAAGAAACATAACAGTTTCATCATTTTGCATAGCTTGTGTTTCTTTTCATTATTTATTTACTTTTGTACAAACAGGTTGTGTTTCTAAAAAACCAAAATTAATTTACCAAATTTGGTACATTACATAGAAGACCATCGCCAAAGTGACATAGTGGTCAGACATCATAATATACTCAGAAGAGATCTGAGGTTTAAACTTCACCAGGTACACATCTTGGAGGTGGCCATAGGAACGGTCGAAAATGGGCAAGGACATACCCCGATTAGGCCACCTACATTTGAGTTAAAAGGCTCACGCTTCCTGAATAACCTCAGTAGTCCTGACCTTATATGTTTACCCGATACGTTCCATATGCAAATTGCAAAAGTACAATGTATGTCAAAGAACAATGTTTCTTATGAACTTAAGTTTGTTAGATGCATATGCTTTTAGCCTTTTTGTATGTCAAAGAACATAAATAACAGTCACAGAAAATAAACTATCCTTCTCATTTCATGACAACATCCGACATTACAACTTGTATCGACTCAAGACACCCAAATTACACTTGAAAAATTAGGAAGAAAGCGGAAAAGAACGAAAAAAAGAAGCCATTTGGATCATGTAATCTAAAACCAATATACCTAGTCAGATCTAAAACACAAACTAGCAGACAAAGCACACGTGTGAACAACACTTCAAACCTGCTCCCGAAAATAGTGAATAAATTGTTCGTGTTCTCAATTGAAGCTTGGCCGAGGTTGCACGAGACATGTTGATGTGTAAATAACACTCACTTGCCAGAAATACGGCAAGAAAAAAACGGATCGAAATGGAGAAAAATATGGAATGTGAAATGAACACACTAGAAAAACATTGAAATAAGTTTATGGTGAGAGGATAGACAGGGGCTAGCACTGGCGACCCCTACGGCAGCCAAGAGCACCGGCATTGGAGGTCATACTACCAACCATGCTAGATGACTTAGCACCCAAACTTGAGGCTCTAGCATAGCTAGCCGATGCTCCAGCACCAGATGGGGTGAAATAAGCACCGTTAAGAAGTAGGTCACCTTCTGATCTCCAGTTCCATCCATGCCATTTTCCTGCAGCCGTATCCACCCTCTTTGTAACCTGTACACATAACCAAATTTCCATTTCAATATCAACATCAAAAGGTACCATTTTAATCTAACCATTACATTTGTGGGCTCAGGTCTCGTAACTCATAGAATCTTTGGACATTGTTGTAAAGAGGTGTTTAGATATATGTTTTGTCGAATCACTTGCAAAGTTACTTATATTAGCATGTCAATTTCTAGTAGTTTACTAACAACGGTATATATGAAAGTACGTTATCCATAACGGTTTTTTTTTTAAAGTAAGTTGGCAATCTTAAGCTTTCACCCGATCATAAAACAATAATAATTTTTTTGTTTGATAATAAAAATACTTAAGTAAAAGGATATATCAAGTAGCAATAATTACAATATTTCCTTCGGGTGTTGTTACAGGTATCCCTAAGCCACTTTTATCCACTCTGTGGATATGAAAAGACAGCTTTTTACCATTTTCTAGTTCGGTAGTTTCTGTCTGTTAATACTTTTGACTTATCAAACTTTATATTTTCTATTTCAATTAGCACTAATTACATTATTTCCATAATGACATCCAAACACCAACCAAGTTATAAATATAGAGTCAAGTAGTAATAAAGTTACCTCTTTAGCAAAAGGATTGGCAGGGGCAAGATATCTGTTGCCTTGGCTGTTAATGGTGGGGCTTGCACTTCCACCAATAGCATACATCTCCCAGTGAGTGTAGTCATTGTTTACTACATGAAAATAACCATGTCTGCATCTGCAACATCATTATTTTTTACCAAAATTAGCTCACCATATGCACCTAATTTACATTGTACAAAAACAGTGAATTAAATTTCTAGTAATAAATGGATGTGTACCTTGGCATTCTCTGAATTAGACCTTTACCAAAGTGGTTATAAGCTATAGTCACTTGCATCATCTTGTCTCTTACATATGAGTCACTATGGCCCAACAACATCACCTGGTATCAAAGTTTAAATCATTAAAGTGTGGATCTTTTTGCTTTTTTCACAATTATTAGTAGATATGATAATGTGATGCATGTGCTTATACACGCGTTGATTGTGGTTATATGTGACTTCTAACGCGTTTTAGGACTAAAACAAAGTAACCCGTTTGACCAATCACTCTTATGGTATCAAGATTGACGTACCTCGTTGTGGTGAGCTAAGTGGTTATTTGAAATGGTGATGGCAGTTGAGCCCATAACAGCATCCACAAGTCCATCAGCGCATTTAGAGAGCGAGTTATGGTCAATCCAAATATGACTTGACCCAAAGATAGAAATAGCATCACCATCAGCCATTGTCCTCCAACCATAATGAGATGGAGAGCTTCTAACCAACGCGTTACCAGTTGGTTTGCAGTCATGTATATGTAAACCGTGAATGATAACATTGGTAATAAACTGAAGAGTTAGGCAACCTCCATAAGCTATATGAACATTGGCTCCACGTGCATCAATGGTTTTAAAACTGTTCATAATAAGTTCTTGCTTTAATGTAATCACCATGTCACGTTTGAACACGATCCATAATGGAGCTTTTTGTATGACAGCATGACGTAGGGTGCCTGGTCGTGGGTTGACAGGGTCATCGTCTCTGGAATCAGTGACTACATAAAACCGACCGTCACGGCCTCCAATGGCATTTCGCCCAAACCCAATGCCACAGTCAGCAAGACGCTTGCGGTTATGCTGCCAGTTTTTGTCACACCTCCAGCAGTCATCAATAGGATTACCGGTCCCACATGAAAAATATCCAAGTTTCCTCCTCTCGGTGTTATTTCTCATGGTCCTGCACAACATCACATATTATTAGAATTTACAGGTCTGGTCAAAATTGGTACTGTAAAAAATAATCTAACGGGTCAAAACAGGTCGGGTCAAAACCGGGGGAAAAAAAGTTTACTAGTCAAAACCTTGGGCCAGGTCAAAATGGATAAATATGCTTTACGGGACAGAACAGCCTCGTCATGTCAAAATTAGTAAAACTATAACGGGTCAAAACGGGTGAGATAGGGCAAAGTTTTCTTTCTAACTTATTCGAACCAATTTTAAAAGTATATACATGTCACTATTGTCATGTTTATGTACTAGTAACATTTAAGGATTTTGTCAAGATTTTTAACCATCAAAATGTACTAGTATCATTTGCTTATATAACAATGGTCAAAATACATCATGATAATTGAATGAGGAACATACTGAACACACATTAGTCCAAAACAAAATGTAAGAATATAAGTACAAAAAACATTATTTGGCTTTGTCTTTTAACATATGGACCAAACAAATGAATATTGATTGCTTTATCTATCTATCTCACTGCTTTAGAAGCACATGGGTGTGATAGTGTGTCACATGGCTAAGATAAGCTTGTTCAGTACCAAGCTTATTGGAAATTTGGATCACTTAAAATACATTTATATCACATGGAAGTATTTATGTAACATATCATAGGGAACTCAGGGCGCAGTCTCTCTACTGTCGGGTTTATCCTGGTGGTAGGGGTAGGATCTGTCTACATTTTACCTCTTCTTACCCCGCTCCGACGAGATTGGGTTTGTTGTTGTTGTATCATAAGGAACTCGTGTTATGTTTTGGACGAGATTATCTGATTTTGACGAACTACTTAATATAAGTGATTATCGACATTTACTTACATAGAACCAGTGTTTTTTCACGCTGGTTCTTGGTTCTTGATAACTTTATTTCTCGTAGAACGATAAAATTAACTCAATTTCCAACACATTAAAAAGTTGAAAAGTGAATTTGACCATCTTTAGCATGCTATTTCCTTCTTATATCATAAAGTATTTCTTGAGGTTCTTATACAATAATAAGAGTAACATTGAAGTTACACACTAGACCTATGGTTAAAAGTAAAAAAAGAAAAAAGTAAAAACCAATGGGTTGTAAAGGTGTTGAAATGAAATGATACAGAAAATCCATGTGAGAAAGTTATGTAGACTGATTTTTTTGGCTTAGGTGTTAGTAATGATAGACAGTAGGGTAACATGGTTTGATTCCTCAGTTATGGCAAATTTGACAAAGGTGTAAAAACTAAAATGATGGTTCATGAAAAAACTACATACCCAATAAAGGAAATTCCTTAAAAACTTGGTGATTACACTAATACATGTAACATTTGCATGTGGATATGTACTTTGATTTTTAAACTATAAATAATATCTAATGGGTTTACTTTTATATATTTGAAAAGCAATATATTTTTATATATTTAGATATGACTAATTATGTACTCCCTCCGTCTCAAATTATAAGTCCATTTTTGACTTTTTTAAAGTCTTTTCTTTCTCACTTTGACCTTAATTATTCTTTTTCGTGTTATATAATACTTGATGAAAAGTATACCAATGAAAACGTATTTAAAACACAAGTCCATTTATATATTTTGCATTAAGTATTATATAACACTAAAAAAATAATTAAGGTCAAAGTTGATATAAAAAGACTTTAAAAAAGTCAAAATGGACTTATAATTTGGGACGGAGGGAGTACATAAACTGATGTGGCAACATACTCTTGGTCATAGTAAAGTACCAACTTATTCACAAACCAATAAACTATCAGATATCGAGTCTTAACAATCACCCGATAAAAAGTATGAAACAGATGTAAACCTGATTATGGCACTAACCAACTTATACAATATACTAATCCTTTCACATTAACAAATGTAGTTAATCATTTTGATTAGTTAAAGTAATGTGCATTAATGTATGTGCTCGAGAGAATGTTACATATTAAATTGATCTTGTTATATGTGACGTAAACTAGGGATTTATGTACACCATTATCTTTAAACTTTTTGTTGGTATAGAAATATATAAAAGATATACTTACATTTCAAGATGTGATTCAACTTCTTCAGGATCTTGAACTGCATTCTCATTCAAAGCTTCAACTTCTTTTGCTCTACACCGACAAAATTTTAAGTTAGATTATTAGTTTGAACAGAACCATAACATTATGGGACCGGATGGGTAAAAACCAGCTCGGGCCCATAGTGTCTGGTTTTCTCCTATATATCTCTATTCCCGGTTCCAACAACAACAAAATTCATCTAAAATACGACATCCTTTACACAAACCAACCCGTAATATTTTCATACTTCGGACCGGCTTCTACGACATTACCAATTTACCATTAGCACAACACATGAACAAACAATGCACCACCATTAAAAGTGCTCTAAAGTACACTACGTGTGAAAAGAATTCAATCTGGCACACATAAAAAGTACACTATGTTTTGTTTTTTTTTACTGTGTGTGAGAGAATTACACCAACTAATTAGTGTCTCTTTTTTACTGTTATAACCGTCAAAAAGCACAAACATGTTACAAAAAGTGAATTATGTTTACCTTGCCGCCAATGATGAGTTCTTGATGTTCTCCAACTCAACATTCTGTAAACTGTAATTTAACAATAATAAATACATTAATTTTGGAAATTTCATATATAACTAATCTAAATATCAAAATGTCATATATACTTAAAAATACATGTTTTGTATGCATAATGTACAATATATTTAAAGCATGTTTTGGACCGGCTGCATTTATGAAAAAGCATGTTTTCTTAACCAACATTAACAAAAAACATGTTTTTGTGACAATCTTTTTTCGGGTAACCATAGTTTCCGACTTTTTGACAGACTAATTCTTTGGTCAGAATCTACCGCCACACAGACTCAAACCAGATAACGCCTCTGTTTTCAAAAGGTTGGCATGCCCACTTTAGGATTGTTTACACCTAGCAGAAATCGAACTTAAGAACTCACACAAATGTAGTTTGAAAAAAACAACTTCGATACCTTAAATTCGAGGCTTCTTGTTTGTTAGCATCAGCAACACTAACAACTGCAGCAAGTGTTAATGACAGAAATAAAACCATGAACAAAAACTTGTTAGCTAGTAACTCCATTGTAATGTCGTTACACACACACAAACACTTAACGGTTTTTGTTTACAGTTGAAGATAAATGTGTGTGTGTGTGTGTGTGTGTGTTTTTATGGATGGAGGAAATGGAAGTTATATAAATGGTGGCTCAAAGTAACGGTTTGATTTTATAATGGGCAACATGTTAAAAAAAGGTAACGGTATGTATGTTGAGTTAAAATTTGACTCTGGTTGGGTTAATAACTTAATATGGTTGGTTAACTTGGGTCATTTCTCTCTACCCATGTGGAATTTTTTTTTTTTTTTTTTTTCTTCTTTTTTTCTTTTTAGTCAAGTGATATATTTATTTATTTATATTTGGAAATTGATATTCATTAGTTTTTGTTTTTGACTTTTTGTTTATGTTATAGAAGTTAGTTAAATTAGGTGCAACTAGAAAAAGAGGATCTGACCGGATCTGAACTCGATTAAGCCTATTTTGGTCGGGTTATTCTGGTTAATAATGTTATTTGGGTTACTCAAGTCAACCCGTTCAAATACTTAATAGGGTCGAGTATCGGGTTGAAAATATTTGTTTAATTCGGATCATGGTTGACCTGATTGATCTGAATACGGATTTTTTGTATTTTTTATATATTTCTTACAAATTAGCTATGTAAACATATTGAACAAGGCGTTTTTTTAATCTTGTTACTCATATTCGGTTTGACCCACATCCGAATAGACCTGACCTGATTGTACTCGGCCCGAATAAACCTGGACCCGACTAACTGAAAATCTAAATAGAGTCAGATTCAAGTATCTTTATTTATCCTCAATCCGAATTGACTCATACTTGACCGACTCGACCCGACTAACGCCCCTGGATGCAATGTTGGGATATTTTTTTGCGAAGATGGGATATTAATCAATATATTATAACAAATCAAAAACTTTTTTAACGAAGATGGGATATTTTGAATTTTATAGTTTATGCTAGTTATGATCGTTAGCAGAATTATTAATTGCATTAGACGAATGCACCTTCATTGGATTCTTGTTCTAGAAAAAGTTTTAGCTCCTACCTAGTTGATTTGATTTACGGATTTCCTAAAAATGTATCTAACTTGTCATTGTTTGTAACCTTCTTTCTTGGTTGCATTTATATACTCCAAACTTTTGAATTCAGGCTATATGTGTATTTGTACATGTTAAATAACCATTTTACCCTTATATTTTGAACCACTCTATTGATAACAAAAGATAAAATGGTCATTTTATGAACAAAATACACACAAAAGTCGAAATCAAAAGTTTAAGGTATGTAATAGGAAGGGAAAAAAATGTTACACACAATAAAAAAAAAATGAACAAGTTATACATTTATGTCTAATTACCCCATTCTTATAAATTGATACAAATTTGTATTGTTACAAATTACTATCTTAAAGATTTGATTCTAAACAATGTTACACTAGCTTGAATAGAAGTACAAGTTTTAAACTATTTCTTCAACAATAAACCTTCCTACAATTGATTTTTAACTAACCGACATTGATACATAATCGGTTGCCCAATGGTCCCATTTTAACCGTCCACCATCGTTCATAGTTAAAGGGTAAACAAAATTAGAAAAATTAAAAATAAAAATAAAGTGTATTTGATTTTAAAGTAGGACCGAGTAAAATCAACCGAAAACCAAATTGAATCGACAAACCAAGCCGAATCGGACCTAGATGAGCTGACTTTTTTCAGTTTGTGCAATTATTTCGGTTTTACTCGGCTCGGTTCGGGTTAAAACGCACCTATTCGATTCGAACCAGCTAAATCGAACCGAACAGACCTTATTCGGTTCGGTTTCACTTTTACTAGATTTTACTCGGTTGGGTTTTCGGTTCACGTTTTACACTTAATCAGTTTTCGACTCAGGTCGAGTTTGGTCGGTTCAGATCGGATTTACCCGTTGCTCAGCGCTATTTCAAAGGGTCTAATTTGGTAGCAAGCGTTTAAGAGCGTTTTAGAGCAACTAGCAACAAGCGGTTAGCGTTTTGCATACAATGCTTCTTTGGAAACAAACAAGTAGCATTGTTACTTTTTCTAAACCCTCTAAATCAAAATACCATTTCTATTAGCATTTACGAGCACTAGTATTTCCACTTACTAATTATAATTGTACAACTATGTTATCAAATGCTTTATCAAAACAAACAACTATTGTTTCTGCTACTGCATACTACTCCCTCCGTCCCATTTTTATTGTCCACTTTGACTTTGACCGGTCTTTCTTGTTCAACTTTGACCATTAATATATTTATTTGTGTTATATAATACTTGATGAAAATTATACCAACTGAAAATACATTTAAAACCCAATACATTCATATATTTTTCATCAAGTATTGTATAACACAAATAAAAATAATTATTGTCAAAGTTAAAGAAGATAGACTAAAAAAGTCAATAGTGGACAATAAATTTGGGACGGATGAAGTATTTTTTTATACCATTATGTTTGCCAAACATACCCTAAATTTGATACATATACATGAATAAGGCCTAGGGTAAAACAATATAGATTGGTGAAGTAACATATAAGATTAACTATTTTTATTGATTAAGACAAAAATAAAAGGGTAACAGTCTCAAAAAGTGAGACGTCAAATTCATGCTTTATTGTTTGCCCAAAACAGTGAAATTAGATCCATTAATCTAATTTATTCTTGCATCAAATGAGGTAGTAGTATATGTAAGAATAGAAAACCCATTTCTCGTCACTTTTATGAACCCTACTCCTAGCTATTAGAAAAGGTTGAGGTTGTGAAAAGATGCCTAAACTAAAGGGGTAGACTAAATAGTTTTTTCCATACACATATTACTTACAGATGACGAGTATTTGATTCAGATGTATTTAGTCTAACTGGTATCATGTAATTGTTTCCGACCCTTTCGCTAGTCACTCTTAAAATGTGTATCTAGTGAGATTTGAATCTGAGAACTTTTGTAATGATATCAAACTACGAATTCCTAAATTGAATCCATAGAAGTGTTCCTCCGCATGTGTTTATACTTATGATTACATGAACGATGAACCATAAAATATCAATTAAGTCGAACACTTGGATGTTGTCATGAAAGGTCTTCTCTAAATAAGCGTGACTGACCCTGTTTATAAAATTCAAAAAACAGCAACCGAAACATATCAAATACACTGGTTTCTTAACTCATTTAAATTTACGCGCTCATGTAACAATAACAACTAATTTAAGTATGAAACTATGAATAGTAAACCTAATTATGCTTATGGTTGTGAATTGGTGAAAAGGTTCAAGCTTCCTAATGAGCTTTTGCTTTCAATTAACTAACTACCCATGAGTTTGCATGATTTTGTTTTTCGCTATTTGGTATTAGTAACTTTTTTTTATGATGATACCTTTAAATTGAAGCAACATGGGTTGGTCAAGTGGGGCATGCTTGGTTTGTTTCTCAATTGCATTTTTTTAACATAATGAAAAGTGAAAAGCATGGATCTCGTAGGGTTGTGTTTGGTAACAAACATATTTGGCGGGTATTATTTTGTTTTTCACCTTTAGTTAAAGAGGAAAAATTAAAGAAAAAAAATGTAGTCAAGTCAAACAATATGGTCAGAGAACCAAAAACACATAAAAAAAAAGAGAATGTAATATTTTTGAAACTATCATTTTTAATCAGAAATGTAACCAACACATTTTGTTAGATACGGTTAATTTATTAGAAGTGACATCAATAAAGAACATTTATTTTTAAAGAATAAATGAGTGAATTGTATTCATCAATTTTTTTTTTTATCAAATTAGAAAAACCTATTTTTCACATTTTTTTCTAAAACAACGTGTATTGCAAACGGTAAATCTTTAAGCTACCAAAAATACACCATCGACGAGAATTAAATTATATTTCTATAAATACGCATTCCTATATACTTTCAACAAACTTTAGTTTTCAAAATTTTTGAAATCATAAGTGATTTGTAAAATCACTCGTAATTTGTTAATTTTCTAATTTGTAAAATTTCCTTTAGAAAATCACTTGTGATTTGTTATTTTCCTGATTTGTAAAATCACTCGTGATTTGTTATTTTCACAAGTCACGTGTAATTTTTAAAATAATAAATCACATGTGATGTGATTTTTTTGGGCGAAAATTTTAAAAAAAGTCATTGAAAATACACAGAAGTGCATATCTATATAAAAATAATTTAATTCTCGTCGTGATGATTTAATTAATTTTGCGTAATGATTAACAGTTTGCGAGTTATTTTAATTTAATGTAAAAGGATGAAAGTGAATTTTTTTATTTGATGAAAAAAGTTGATGAATGAGATCAAAAGACTTTATTTTATTTTATTATTATTTTTTTTAATCTTGTTCTCTACGGAACTTTTGTCTAAATTATTATGGATCATATAGCACAATTGGGTCACTTTAATGAGCCGTGAGCAAACTTTTTAGAGGTAACATAACAAACATTGTTCGCCGTCAGGATAAATGGATGAGATTTTTCAAGTTCATGTTATTCGGTGAAGCCGAGTACTTAACTTAGACGTGCGAAACCTACTCAAGATATTTCAGTGACTGTTTCCGATTTTTAATCTGAGCATCCTCGTGATGTCTATCCAGTGAAATTGAAACCTATTGTGAGGACATCGGACCACTAGGCCACTTGATAATGGTATCGTTTGAAATCAATGTAGGTGCATAAATGATAAATTTATTTTTTTAAGACATCTAATTTATATAACAATGCATAATATCATTAATCTTAAGGGTTTAGATTTCTGATGTGATGAACAAAAGAATAAATATATGTGAACATTGATGAAAGTCAATATTTGATTTTATAGTACATAACTTTCATAATATGCATGTGCCATACAATCATTTTGCAAAAAGTACACTAGTTGACCATAAAACTAATGTTTCTTTAATTTCTGTTACCAGCTAATCGTCAATAACATCAGATATTAATGGATGTATATTACTAATAGATGTAGGGCCGTTTTTCAGAGGAGTGTAAGCGGTGCTATTACAAATGGTCATTATTTGACGAGAGTCACAAACTTTTATGCATTTCAATCGTCTATAGCTTCTTGCTAGAGGTTTGTTTGTAATATAATATGCGGTTAAAAAAAGGATTAATTTCATATATCACCCTACTTTCATGATTAATTTCATATATACCAAAAGTGCAAGTATTGAATGCATAATATACAATGTTTTTAATGCATGTTTGGGTATATATGAAATTTCCAACTAAAAGGAAGGGAAATATGAAATTGCCCAAAAAAATAATAATAATAAGAGTAAATTACATGGTTCGTCCCTGTGGTTTGGGCAAAATCAATACTCTCGTCCCTCGATTTTTATTTTTGCATGGTTCATCCTTATAATGAAGTTTCATAACACCATCCGTCCTTATCACTAAAAGCCGAGGGACGAGTGTAGTGATTTCTTCCAAACCACAAGGACGAAGCATGTTACTGATAAGGACGAACGATGTTATGAAACTTCATTATAAGGACGAACCATGCAAAAATAAAAGTCGAGTGACGAGAGTAGTGATTTCGCCCAAACCACATGGATTAACCATGTAATTTACTCTAATAATAATGTATATACACAATTTAATTAGCTCATACACTATTAATACATGTGTTTTTTTATGTGTGTTTAAGAACATCTTTGTGGTAATGACACATAGCCACCACCGGTTAAAAGGTTTTAAAAAATTCAATTCAAGTTTTTCTTACACGTACTATACCTTTTCTAGAACGCTTTTAAAATCATCTTCAAACCTTTTATATCCTTGTGTATGAATCGGATTCAAAAAGTAACGTCATAAAGGTTTTACGAGTTTTAATTGACTTTTCTTATACAGGTTTTTAAAATTAGGGATATGTTTAAAAGAAAAATAAAAAAACGACAAAGTCTATTTGCTTGCACACATATTTGTCAGAGGTCTTTCTGGTCCCTTTTACCTTCAAATAGGGATGTGAATGTCTACATCTCTTTTATCACTTTTAATATAGGAATGGATCTACTATTAAGAGAAAATAAAATAAGAAAAATGAGAAATGTTTTTAGTCACACCAAAGGAGAATTTCATGAGAGATGCACCACTTTTTGTTGGTGAATATGAAATATGCGGCTACAGTTATTTCTCGTACTTCTCATTTAATTCTTAGTCCTTTTAATATTAAATAAATGTTGTTGGAATGCATTACAGAATGATAATGATAAAGACATACTTATAAAGCTTAATCTAAAAGTTAGATTTATTAGTCACTTTACATATCTTTTGTGTGAATATATATTTCATAATTTTGGAAAGAAAAATGTATATTGGCTTGTGAAGTGGCTTCAAAAGACAGCAATTTAACCCTAAATCACCGGCAGCTAATCACGTATATCTACTAATCATTAAGATTATCTAGAATGTCATACATTTGTTCCGGAGCGATTGGCGCATGCAAATATGCAATCCTAACCATTGTCTCATTTTTTTATATAGATTCTTTTATTCATGGATAATAACATATTTATTATATCAAACCACTACCAACCCATCATCTATTTGACAAGTCACTTCACTTTCTTATACAAATTAAATAGTTCAAACTATGGATGAGCAAATCGATCTAACTGACCGAGAAAACCGATCGGACCGACCGAATCAAAGGACTAGTGGTCCAGTCTTGGTCCTAACTTTTCTTTATTTTAATTTCGGTCCGGTTCAGTTTGATGTACAACCTAACTATTTTGTCTTCTTGGACCGGACCGGACCAGACCGAACACATTCGGTCCAGTCTTTGATCTAGGTTTTTGGGCTATTCATGTCTCGGTCTTAGCTGGTCCGGTCTGGTTTTAGACCGATGTTGACCCCTAGTTCAAACCGAGGTTTTAAAATCGAGATTTTACTTAGAATCAATTTTCGTTTTTATAAGATTGAAGTCATAAAATTGGGTTGCGATCAATTTTATTATAATATCATTTTCTTAATAGTTTTTTAAAATTATATAAATTTATAAATTAATATATATTGTAAACACAAATTTAAAAGAATGTTTCATGAAATGTTGTGTTAATTATGATGATAAATGTTTAAAAAGATTAACATATTTTTTAAAGTTTTTAAAACTTCATTCATATTTGTATTTTTCTAGTTTGTTGTTCGTGAAAAGTAAGATCAGATTATATTAGATCATAAGAACATATAGTCAAGATAGAGATTCTATAATATGTTAAGCTTAAAAAAATCCTACGTAGGATCGAGATCGTTTTTGCTATATAATATTGTGAAATCGTAAGATTATAAAATCAGCATCGAGATCTTGACAAAAAGTCAAAAGATCAAATCTCACTTGTTACATATTTGAGAGTGATTAAGGAAAAGTCGAAAATGTTCACGTAAATGCTCTAATTCAGCCGTGTGCATTTTAGTCAAAAGATTTTTTTTTTTTTTTTTTTTTATTTTAAGATAAGGTAAATAAATAAAATATATAGTTTATATTATATTGTATCATAACCCATGTGCATGTTGGGTACCGTAGTACGAAATCATAAATTCCATTTGTGTAAACTATTTTATTATTTCTAGAATTCGAATAGATACAAAAAACAGCGTCGTGAATTTGACTCTAGTGTTTGAGCAATTTCGGGATCGTATAATGATAATAGACAAGATTTAGCCTAATTATATTATGAGTAACGTCACGTCTCAAACACGTAAAATTGAATTGTTATAACAAAACACGATAATCGAATGAGTAAGCTAATTAAAACCTTACGATTTAGCATGGTTTCGCCTTACGAGCATGAAAACTTAGCTCGAGTATCTACTCGTGTGACTCAAAATGCAATCATGTTGGACCCTATACAAGATATATCACGAAATGCCCTTAGATTGCTATACACAACGATCACTTCGTACGTCCTTAGTTTCACAATCGAGTCATAAAACCCGTTTAGATTACTATAGATTTCGTAACATTAACTCGGAGAGTCGGAGTCCATTCTAATAAGAGAGGGCATGATAAATAGCTTATGATCTTTGAAATGTCTTACTCAAAGTTGTAGTTCATATATATGTCATAAATGAATTTGTTCCAATAGAAATAAAAGCGTTGACAAATTAAGATAAAATGTTTTGACGCGTATAGAAAGTTCAACAACTTTGATTCATATTCACACCGGTTAGAAATTAGGTCGAGTCAAAACTCGAGCTCGAGCATGAGATTTAGAGCTCGATTGAGCTCGAGTCGAGTTTAGAGTGTGAGTTTTTTAGGAGTCGCATCGAGCTCGAGCTTGACAATACTTGGCTTATCTCAGCTCGAAGGCTAGTATTTTGTGTTGTTCTTTTTAAAAGGCCATTGATTACATATCGTATCCAGTAAGTCATATTCTTACGTGGGTTTATCCCAAAAACCAAGCTTGTTTGGCGATTTGATACAGTTTGTTGGTTCCTGTTTCGCGAATCATTTGTGTTTGAGGAGATGAGATCAACATGGATCACAAATTTTCTAAAGATCAAATGAAAAAATCTTACTCATTTATTTTTTATCAAAAAAAAAAAAACTCATTTTTAACGAGATTTTTTTTTATATTTCAGTAGACACGCACTCCGATAAATTTTTGACATGCATTTTTTTTCATTTTTTTCCTTGAAATTTACGCCCTAAAAAATTACATTTAATTTGTTCTTTTAAAAATCGCGTGTGATTTCTCAAATCAGATGTGATTTTCATGTATCATATGTGATTTTTGAAATAAGAAATCAACTCATTGAAATCACATATGATTTTTCACAGTGTAAATTTCAAAGCTAACAGAAAAACTCAAAAATAAAGTTTGTCGAAAGTATATAAAATGCCCTTTTAAAAAAATGATGATTTAATTCTCGTCGCGATGGTATGATTAGTTTCACGTAAAGATTAGAGGTTTGTGAGATATTTAATTTGTAATAAGAATAATTGATTTATTTTTATTTTGATGAAAAAATAAATGGTTAAGATTTGCTCATTAGATTTTAAAAAAATTGTGATATATACCGAACTATCTAAGTAGATTTTATGTTAAGTTATGGCCAAAACTTATAAGTTGGTCCGAAATCTAAAAATTGACCGGGTTTTGGTTTGGTCAATGGTTATTGACAAAGTTATAGGCTTAGCCCAGTGAGCATTTTTTTTAACTAGTCCATATTTTTGGGCTTAGACCCAACAAGCAACATTTCAAAACTTATTATGTTTATGTCAAATAATCTGTTAGTCAAGAATCAAGACTCAAGATGTAAGTATTCTTATATAGAACGAGCGGGGTAAACCCGCGCGTTGCTGCGGGTTTGTTTTGTTAACTTTTTTTTTTTTTTTTTCCTTTTATTTATTTATTTAATTTTTTTTTTATTGATAGTCTAAAAAATGTTTTATGTAGTAAATATGTAAATGTATTGTGTAAAAGGTATTGGGTTAATTGAATGTGTTGGGCTTATTTAAAAAAAAAAAAAAAAAAGGGTTATAGTTAATAGGTTTTTGTTTTACTCTTTTTTTGGGAATTTTTTGTTCCACCAATTATTAACGAATTACTGTGCCAATTTGGTTAGTGTAACTTGAGAGCACAGTAATTTTAGAGTCTATATAAGGTTGGCCTTTTTTGGGGTTTCATAGTTGTTTTTGCATCTTATCAGTATTTAACAATTTCTGTGGAAAAAATGGTGTTAACCCCCATGATTGATCAACTTAAGTATGCATGTGGTTCGGATGAACTGCATCATGCTTTTAAGTTCCTTTTTGCAAAGGAGAAGGGTGAGAATGAGGTGTTTCTCATGTTGATAGGATAGAAATGTGATGATATACGTCGTAGGCTTGAAAACAGGACTTAGTTGTTAGAGGAGGGGTGTAGATTGAGTCAGTTTAATGATGTTGCAAGTGATGCTGTTGAATGTCTAGAGGAGGCGCAGGATAGGGATCATGAAATCCTTGCTGCACTGATAACTGTACTTGATTTGGGTAGGGAAGCAAGGCTTGAGAAAGGGCGTCATGTTTTCACTATGTACTTATATGATTAGGGTAGTTTATCATATGCTTGGTTGGCTGTTTGTGTACTGGTTTTTATGTTTTATGTTGTTGTGTTATATTTCAGAGTAACAGTTTATCGTTAAGCTGTTATGTTATCTTTGTAACTTATGTTTGATATGAATAAAAGTTACAGTCGTTTGTCTTTACTTGTTATTTTAAAAGGATTAAGGGTAAAGGTTGTGTAGGTAATCTGTATTTTTTGTGTGTAGAGATGGCTCCGCGGTTTCCTAAGATGACAAAAATGCACAACAAATTGGTGATAATCGTGTTGAGAAGGTTCTTCATGTTGTGTTTAGTCGTGAGAAAATTGCATATAAGTGTGATTATAAGAACTATACTGAAATGATTGAAGAGGTTCAGGCTCGTATTGATCATAGGTACAGTCTGATACTTGAGCTGAAAAAGGTTGAGAAAAATTCAGTTGTTGATGAGTGTATTGCTGCTTTGAAAGCTGCAGAGCATGAGGATCTTGTAGATGTGGCTTGGCTGCTTCAAAGGAGCTACGCTGCAGTTCTGCGTGCTGGAGAGAAAGCAAGGCTTAAGAAGAAGCTTAAGAAACTGATATGATGTTGCTAATTTAACTGTCTTTTGTATGTTCCAATGTTGTGAAGTGGAACACTTTTTTGGCTAAGCTAGCTGTGTAGATGGGGTAGATATGGGTGTCGTTGTTTTAGGAGTCTGTTGTTGGTACGTAGTTTTTATTTTGTGGATGGCTAGTTTGTAGGTTAAGTGGGGTGATGGTATGCTGTGGAGCAGATATGTGTCTAAGTTAAGTGTCTTAGAATTGTCTTTTTATTGTACATAAGCTGGATGTATGTCGGTTTGAATGTAGTTGGGGACGAATGTATCTTTATATTAGTATAAATGGAAATGTTAATGTTTATGTTACTTTTTTTTGGAATGGTGTTTGTTAATTATGTAGATATACATTTATAAGATTAATTACATTTATATATAAGTTTGATGCATTGATGATACAAAATAGCGCATCTTAATGCCATTGATATGGTCAGATGGCGAAGGGTGTGCATACAACATTCTGAGTTTACAAAGTTATTGCAACAATAAGATTGTTGCATTATACATATACGTACAATAGTATTGATAGCATGAGATAAGCCTGAGTTTACATGGATGAGAAAAAGTGTCGCCATGATATGTGTACAATAGTAGTGGCAACATCGGATGAAGCTGACTTCATATGGATGAGCAAAAGCATGATAATCTGATAAAACCTGCAATTTTGCATATAATTAATTTCCTTTTTTTTTTTATTATTATTATTTTTTTTATATGAATGTTGCAGAATGTGGTTAGTTACCTTTGTACGAAGGCTTATTGTTTTTTGGTTTTTTTAGTGTCACCTTGTTTGCCTTCGAATAGTGGTCGTTTAGTACTTGTGTGATGGCTTGGTTCTTCTACATTTTTGGCGGGTATTGTGTCAGATGTGGTGTCAGCCGGTGGTGGTGTTTTAGAGCCTGTCATAAAAGTAAAAACTTTTGTGTCATTATATTATTACTATTTTTTTTTACCCAGTGTTTAGTATTATTTTTTACCTGATGCAGATGTTTCTGTATCCTTTATTTGGTCAGCACCTTCTACGTTTTCGATATCTTTATACTCTAGTTCCTTCGTTATTGAACCTGGTTAGAAAAAATAATGTGTTAGGATGGCAAGTTTAATGTTCTTTTGCCTTAATGATTATTGGATAGTAGGTTTAATGTTTTACCTGAGGATGTTCCTTCTATTTGTTGTTGCGCATCCGGTTTGTCCAGGATTTTGTTAAGAACAAAGTCTGGTTGTTCTTGTTTGGAACTTGTGTTATAGTGAAACTGAAAAATGTGTCTCTTACCAACAATGGCCATGATTTTTTCCGGGAACACTTTTGGATCTGGATTTTCAAGTGATGTAAGCAATGTGCTGCAATCTTCACCAACAATGTCATCTGCTCCTGGTGTAAAAAATGTCATCATTGCTGTTGCTGAACCATCTGTTATGAATCCTTTGAAATTATATCTACATGTGTATAGTGATTTTGTTAGATACAGTAATTCATGTATCATTTATTTATTTTTTTATATAGTTTTCTTTTTGTGTTTGTTTAACAGATTTGTCACCTGTTCGTTGGAGATGAAACTGGTCCATGAACTCTGCAGTTATAAATCCCAGTGTCATTTGTGAGCTTGATAGAACAGGAGTTGCACGATTTGTAGTACCATACGAGTGATGTGTTGAGGGCTGTTATGGTTCCTTCACAGGTAAATCGAACACCCTGCATGTTTTTTAATTTAATTATGTAACTTGTAAGTAGTGTTTTAAAGTTATTTTATTAATTATGGTTTTGTTTGTATTTATAAATTGAGTCAAATATAAGTTTGGGATTGTTACTTACTGCATAAGTATGGTGACTGTGTTTAATAAGTATGGCTAGAGGAATCCTGTTACGTAGCTTTTCTTTTTCTTTGTCATGGAATGGTCGCCTTATGATTTGCAGTGGTGGGGTTATGTTAAATAGAGTTCTGTACCTGTGGTGTATACATATGTTTGCCGAATGAGAAGATGTTATAGGAAATATTGTTTATAGTAAGTATAAAAAATGATACAACTTACTCTGATTTGTACTGCTCAAGTTCTGGTATCCTTGGATTTACGTAGTAGTACGTTGCTGGTGTTGCTGACAGCTGTAAATTATTTAAAAACCGTGAAACTCTACAGGATGTTACGGCTATTATTATAGGTTTCTCCAATGCATCAATAGCTTCTTTGTTGAAGGTCTCAGCAAGAGTTCCCCATAATGTTACCTCTATAGAATTTCGGCTGTTTTAAAGTACAAAGTTAGGATAGGTGACATGGTGTTATGTATTAAGTATGTAATATGAGTAATGGTTTTTATATGTAAGCTTACTTTAGGTTTTGTATCTCGATTTTGCGATGAAAGACCTGGTTTCTATTTGGGTTGCCGATTTTTTCTTTGTCAGTAGACTTTATGTAGCAACCTATGTAATCTGTTCTGATAATGGAAAAGGTTTGCATAAATATACTTGGACATTATTGTTATAGAAATTGGGATATGTATTACCTGTTAGGACTGGATGTGGTCTTTTGGTGTTGTCTTTTGTATCAATTGCCCTTGCTGGCAGTTGGTCGTAAGCAATGAAATCAAAGTAGTGTTATGGAAATCCACTATCTTTAGCGTCGTCAAACTTTGTAAATCTTGTAAACCAAAGTGATGTCATGTTCTGTAAAGTTTGCTGCCAGTTTTCTGTTGGAATGCATGTAAAGCGTGAGATTCGATAGGTTTTTCCAACGATTAGGATTGGGGTAAAGTGTTGAAGTTCACTGGCATCTGTGTTTGCTTGTATTGCATCACCCTGTTGACATTATATTAGTATCAATAATTAATATTTACCTGTCTTTAATGGTTTCTTTAGTTTCAAATTATAATACTTGTTGATTACCTGTTTGTCCAGTAAAATTGTGCGAAAACCTTTGTCAGTTGTGTCAGGTGGGTCTCTATGTATCCATACTCGATAGACTTTCGCTTCTAATATTTTGTTTCTGTCACCTGGTTTTAAATCTTTGATGTGTGCTTCAGTCATGTTTATACCCTGTAAGAAACAATAAGTTGTTAAGTTAGAAAAAGGAACATAATATATGACTAAATTTAATAATGTAAATTTAAGAAGCTAATAAAGGTAATTGTTAATATGTAATGCATCAGCATTATGTAGTTCTAAAATGAAATAGAGTAAAACTATTTTTTTATAAGTAATTATTTGTTAAAAACCTGTTTCATCACAAATGGTGTTTAAAAAGTCTTTATAGACTATATTAAGGGTCATATTATTAGGGTGTTCGGGATGAGGTGTCATGAGGATTTTTAAACCGTAAGGTGATGTAGCACGTGATAACGCAACATATAGTTGTCCGTGACCGAAAATGGGCTGTGGAAGGTAGACACCAATTTTGTTGAGAGATTGTCCTTGACTCTTATTGATTGTCATAGCATAGCAAATTTTAACTGGGAATTGTTTCCTTTTGAAAATGAAAGGATAATTTGGGTCTTTGTGAGTTAGAGGAATTCTTGGAATATAGACTTTTTCTCCAATCCTTGTGCCTGTAATTATTTCTGCCTCAATGTGCTTTGACATTTGATTTTTGACTATCATTCTTGTCCCATTGCAGAGGCCTCCGCCTAGGTTGACGTTTCTGAGTAGCATGATTGGAGTTCCAATTTTTAGGTGGAGAGTGTTTGGTGGTAAACCTGGGAATTTTAAAGTGTTTAGGTATTCTGTTGGATATAACATTTCAGTGGCGGCACCATCTTTTCCAACTGGGATTGCTTCGTCGGTACTTAGGTATGTTGTAGTATCACCCGTAACCATTGACAACACCTTTTCATTTATAGTATCTGCTGTTTCATTTTTGGGACAAACAATAGCTTTTTGTTGTAATAGGTAGGCTGTTGGATTTTTTAGTGTTTCTTCGTCGTAGATGAAATCAATCAGCGTCTGCAGTCCGTGTTCATCATTCGGAATTAGATATTCAGGAGGAATTGTCACCCATGCAGCATCATTTGGATTGCTTTCATCAGGTTCTCCTATTTTGCCGTCACCTATTTTGAGTAACCATGATGAGAATTCACGAACTTCTTTTTCTTGATCTTTGTTCAGGTAGTTTTGGAGCAGCCGCATGTTTTGGTTAAGGTTGAATACTTTAAAGTATCGCCAAAGGTATGATTTGGCTATAGAAGAGTTGATAATTTCTGTTCTTGAACCTTTTTTTTTACGGGGAGCGTTTTCCTGAAGTCACCACCTAACATCATTGTTTTGCCTCCAAATGGTTTGGTAGGATTATTGAGTATATCTTTAAGTGTTCTGTCTAGTGCCTCAAAACATCGTCGGTCATTCATCGGGGCCTCATCCCATACTATTAACTCGGTGTCATTTAAAAGCTTTGCCATCATTGTGTTCTTTTTTATGTTGCAAATTGATTCTTCGGTTAATTCTAATGGCAGTTTAAATCTCGCATGAGCTGTTCTTCCAGATGGGAGCAACAAAGACGCAATACCTGATGATGCAACGGCAAGGACAATTTTTCCATCTGAACGTAAGCTATTAATTATTGTTTTCCATAAAAAAGTTTTACCTGTTCCACCATATCCATAAACAAATACCAATTCTTGTTGCTGATTGTTTGAGGCAGAAACTATGAGATCATAAATACTTCTTTGTTCTTCATTGAGCTTGCATAGAGAAAGAGCAACGTCTTCTTTTAACTGTGAACGGTCGTAATTCTTCTCTTCCATCAAAAGCCTGTTTTGAAGATCAGTTTAGTAATGTGCTGGAGGTAATGAAAAACCGTATTCTTGGACTGATCTTGAACAACCATTAAGTATGAATTCTATTTCATACATAATGTATTTTTTTAGCTCCGGATCATTAACATGCAAATTTCTAACATGCGACGTTTCTGCAGCTTTTGCTGGAATATCATCTGCCATGGCATGCCAATGTCTTTCCCATAATTGTACTGGATCTGCTACTTCACAATACATTAGAATATGAGCGAAGAAAGTACGAATTTGTGAAGCGGATGCTGACAAAGATGCTTCTTGCAATGCTATGTCCCACTCTCTGTCGTCGTCTAGTAGGCCGAGCGCTTAGCATGTTGCACGATAGTTTGGGAAGATCTTTTTGTTGATCGTCCGAACATCAATAAATGACTTGCAGCCCTTTCGATGTGCCAATAACATTCGTAAGTAAAAAAGCTCACCTGCAGCTGGATGTACGTATGCAAGACGGCCAATTGAATGCTTGTTCTTTTGTTTTCTACGCTTCCATATCTTCGAGGTTTCGTACCAAGCATACTCAGTAGGGAAATCTAAATATGTTAGATGCCTGCCATCGTTATGCAGCTGGTTGTATGTGAACCATTCTGTCAACGTCGTTAGTTTTCTGGCTTCATCTGCCATTACGTCTCCCAAAGCCTCTTTATCACGAAAAGTAATTGCTTGCATATTTTCAAGATGTACAGCCAAAATTTGGACCGCCGGTTCTCTATGATGTATAGGGAATTTGAGTATTCTCTAGCAAGCTTCGTGTGGGCAGATAAAACGACCGTCGATGAAATTTTTTATTTCATCTACCTGTATTTTAGGCGCACATGAACTCGTTGCTGGTTGACCAATTCGTCTTGTGATTCGAGCTGCAATACGATCCGTGCCTTTAGAAATGTATTTAAAAAGATACTTTATTAGCATGCTCCACCCACAATATTCGACGTTTATGTGAGCATGGAACATGAGACAAAGAAGGCGATTATATGGTACAACGTAACTGTTATCTAACCTGAATTCTCCTTTTGCTACATATGCTGATGTATTCCTTCTTTTGTAATGGATGTGGCCATCTTTATCAAAGTAGGTTATTTGATTATATTTTTTTGGGAATTTTTTTTTGCAAGTGCCATCTTCCATACACGGAGCATATGGTTTAGCATTTCCACACGGGCCATGCATCATGAGTTCTGCAACAACTCTGTAACCATCAGGATCCGACATTTTATCAGGTAATTCTGCTGAAATAAATTTGTCAACTTCTTCTGCGGATTGGATCCTATCTTTAGAGTCTATCCATAAGAGTGTGTGACAGTGTGGAAGGCCACATTTCTGAAATTCGATCGTGTAAAGAACTGTGTAGTAGGACAGGAAAAAAAAAGAAAAAGGAATAAATAAATAAATAAATATATAATAATTAAAGCATATAAATTGAGTTAATGATGTTTGTATGTATAGTATTTTTTGATGTAAAAGAAATACAAATTCATAGCATACCTCCTGTAGTGCGTCCAAATATCTTCTTTTGTTTCAGTATCCGTATAAACTCTTCAACTTTTTGTTGGAATACGCGAGCTACTACATCTGCTCTATCTGTCGTGGAGAGTCCTGGATAACTTCTCATGCGTCTTTTGATCTCTGGCCAGTTGACGTTGCAAGTAAATGTGATAAAAAATTGTGGGTTTCCGAGAACACGACATATTGCAAGGGCATCGAGGTAATGACTATACATGTATCTTGGTCCACCTGTAAAACTTGATGGGAGAATAATCTTTTTCCCTATCTCAGCACCGAAGTGGTCACCTTGTGATATTGCATCACATATTCCTGCCAAACATTCACTTCTTATATTGTTTTGCTTAGACCGTATGTAGTCAAGCCTATCTTGTTCTAGTACAGAGTACACTGAAACGACATACTGCTGAAATAGTCTACCACTTCTGAATATGTGACCATATTCATTGAAACGCTCATGCAGCTGGTACATGTAGTACTCATTCATAGATAACTTTTTCCTTTTCCTTTTTGCATTCATTCCTGTCAGCTTCATTTTTGTATTATACCCTGGTTCACCATATAGAAAGAGAAGAGGAAATTGAAGAGACATGTATGAACTATGAAGCTTATTTATTCGCTTAGGTTGTCTGTCTTTGTATTATATGATGATGTCGTAATCATTTCTTGTATTTGAACCGTTTTCAAATACTATTGCTCCAAGGGTGTTGCTGGAAGGAAGTGCATATTCTTTTGCACCAACAACATTGTAAAGTTGTATCTTTAAATCAGGTATGTTACTGTCGCTGCATTTATCTCTGGCTGTTCTGAATATTTTTACCAACTGATTGTAATGATCCAAAATTTCTATTAGCTTCTGGACAATTTGAGGTTTTAAAGTGGTGTTGGTTACACCACCAAAGTGTTTCATTCGATTCATCACTTCATTTTGTGTGTCATAGATATAAAGCTGTAGGAATCTTGGATCATCATTATTGGTGGGCAATAACGTGCCCATCCAATGATATATTTGCCCTGAGATCTTGAAAACATACGGCCCTTTTCCATCATTAACTGATTCATCTATTTGTGCACCAAAGGAAGTCATGCTAAACATTTGGTTATATGCGCGGATATTATCCAAAAAGTGTTTATCATTGAGTAGTTCCTTGAAAGACTCAGGAGGTTCTAGTTGTTTAGGAAGATATACTTGTCCTCCCCCACAACATTGATGGTATGTTAATTTGCTGCCTGAATTACGCCGTTTTAATCTTTCTCCATACCAAAATAATGCACCACAATACTGACATATCTGGTCACAATCTCCTAAATAAATATACAAATTTGATACACCTACATTGATAAAATAAATAAGGTGTTAATATTTTGTGCCTAATAGTATTGTAAAATAAAGAAAGCATATAATATTATTTTTACAGTATCAATATTACCTTCAGCTGTTGATGACACAGTCATATTGCATATTTCTGTGTCTTCCATTTTAGAATTTGCTGTATATATTTCTGTTGAAACTCTTGATGCAGTATTTTTTGGCTTTTTTCTTGTAGCTGTATGTGTATAACTTAAATGTTTGCCACAGTTACTGTTTTCTTCATCATTATTGACTGCATCTGTTATTTATTAAGTATAAATGTTAGCAAAAAAGGATGTAATATCGCAAATAGTATAGAGAGAGAAAATGCATATACATGTATTTTTTTTTAAAAAGAATGTAATAATATGTATGGGTGCTTTACCTTGACCTAATGCCCTTCTTTTTTTTTCCTTTCGTTGTTTGTCTTTGTCATTATTATTAGTAATGGTTTGACAGTATATATTGGTTCCTTTGTTGTTATCTGATAGACATTTTATTAATGCAGTATAAGTATAAACGAAGGGAAATGTAACAGTAATTTTTAGAATGTAAAGTAGATACCATCTTACCATCATTAGTATTTGAACTTTCTAATGTTGATTGCATTATAGCTGCAGGAGTATGTGATGTAGTTTTTTTTTTGCCTTTTCCATCTGGTTGTATGTGTAGAACTAATACTGTCATTGCAGTTACTATCTTCTTTATCACTGTTGGCTGCACCTGTTGTTTTCTTCCTTTTCCTTGTTGTAGTGTCAGTATTACTAATGGTTTCACAGTATATATTGGTTCCTTTGTTGTTATCTGATGCACATTTTAATAAAAATATAAGCAAAGAAAAATGTAACAGTAATTTGTAGAATGTCAAGTAAATACCAGCTTACCATCATTAGTATCTGAACTTTCTAACGTTGATTCCATTATAGTTGCAGGAGTATATTGTTGTAAAAAAGGTTTTTCTGATGAGACACTGTTATCGCATACTTGTGTGTCTTTCCTTTTACGATTTCTCGGCATACAATCTCTTAAAACTGCTGGTGCATTTTTTTTGCCTTTTCGTCGCACTTGTACATGTAAAACTAATGTTTTGGCCATAGTTACTATTTTCCTTATCGTTATATGCTGCACCTGCTATTTTTTATTAACTATAAATGTTGGAGGAAAAAAAATAATAATAATTTTTTTAATTTAAATACTATATATGGGAGCTTTACCTTTGGTTGTGGCTACAATAGTGTGATTACATATGTGTGCATTCTTTCTTTTATGGCGCATTGATGCATCATCTGGTGGAAATGTTGCATTTCTTTTGTTCGTTTTCTTTGTTCTGCTGTCATTACTGCTAATGATTTTACGGTGCATGCTGGTTCCCTTTGTGTCATCTGCTGCACGTGTTAATGAACCAATATAAGTATGAGCAAAGGAGAACATAATAGCACTTTGCCAGATATAAAAAAGAAGAAGTTGAACTTACCTCTGTGTCTTTTCTGATGCTGTTCTTTAGTTAGTTGCAATCTCTGACTTCCATTTTTTTTACCCCTTTTTTGTATATCCACAGATAGTGCATTTGGTGTCTGATGCGTTATTAATTGAGGTACAAACAAATTTTCTATTTCTGAAATGTACGTTTCTTCTGTATCATAATTTCCAGGGTTAAAACCTGACTGTTGTTGCTTTCCACTTGTGTGGTTTGATGGGTTATTCCGAGATGGAGCATTGGTAGTTTGGGTGCCAGAAAGTGGAGCATATTGTTGATTGAAATTTTGGCTTACAGTTTCGGTGCCAGAAAGTGGAGCATATTGTTGATCTAAATTTTCGGTTACCATTTGCACATCAAACTGATTGCCACCATTTTGTGAGTTCAAGTAATTTCTTACAGCATCAAGTGTCAGGTGCATTATTTATTATTTTTTAACAAATACAGTAATAGTGCAAAGTAGAGTATGAGCAAACTATTTGTCTATACAGATTATAGCAGCACATAATTTTAATTAAGTACAGCCAAAAAGTTAGTAACGCAGCTAGATATTAGGAATATATATGCATAGCAAGAAGACATAAATCTAAGTGAAAATAAACAATAGTGGTAACTGGAGTGGCATAAAACATAGTCATCAACATGAATGAATTTAAGCATCAAAAGTATAAATATAATACCTTTGTAAAACCTGCTACTTTTATTTTCTATTTGTAAGGTATCTGATGAGCATGTAATAAAGTGTTCACAGGAAAATATTGGACAACTATTCTTGCTGGAGATACACACACTTGAGACACAAATACAATATACTAACTAAGATGAAAAGGAGGGAGCGATCATATATAAGCAGGAGAAGTTTCTAGGTGGAATGGTTCATGTGGTTCAAGTATGCAGCAGCCAGATTTTTTTGTTTTTTTAAATAGTATTTTATATAGCATTAAATGCAATGTTACACTTGTTAAAAATTTTGTCAAATGTTTAGTAGTTAACCAATTGAATAATGACACATTAGAAAGGCATTAAATGCATTCACCATTAAATGCAACATTGCATTCGGCAATAACAATTGTGAAGAACTCATGTACGCTTTTTAGTATATAGATACAAATTAGTAGATTTGAGTCAATATGATTTGTTTCTTGTAGCAAACATAAACTGAAGAGAGTAACCATTGGGTTCTGGATATGATACTAATTATACATAGATTTAAGATCATTTGAGGACAAAAGATCTTTTACATACTAAGGGATCAATCTCCACCCTCCACTTTTATTAAATCTAATGGATGAGATTAATCCCAACAATTAAAAAAACCTACTTTCATCATTTTTTTTCAAATATAAATATCTTTCAAACCGTTAATCGTCAAGCGAAAAAAATATACCATTACGACGAGCATTTAATTATCTTTTTATAGATAGGCACTTTGACATACTTTCGACAAAAAAAAATTCGTGTTTTTCACGTTTTTTTTTAAGTTTTTTTCGTTTTTTTACGTTACTGAAATTTGTATGAAAAAATCATATATAATTTAACACTAATTTGAATACCACATGTGATATTAGTGTTAAATCATATATGATATGTATATGATATGTGATTTATCATATATGATTTAACACTAGTATCAAATATGATACGTAGTATTACATATCATATGTGATTTAACACTAATATCACATGTGATCTTTAAATTAGTGTTAAATCATATATGATATTTCATGCAAACTCCAGTTTCGAAGAAAAACGAAAAAAAAGACGAAAAAACGTGAAAAAACGAATTTTTATTCTTTTTTCGAAAGTATATCAAAGTGCCCGTCTATAGAAAGATAATTAAATGCTCGTCGCGACGGTGTAAATATTTTCGTTTAACGATTAACGGTTTAAGAGATATTTAAATTATAAAAAATAGATGAAATAATAAAATGCTTTTAATCTCAGCCATTAATTTTCTTTTTAGATAGATGGTGGAGATGAGTCCCTTGGTATGTAAGAAAAGTTTGGTATTTTAAATAACTCTTCTCTTATACATATCACAAGTAGAAGAAATTTTTTTTAATGTATACAACTAAAGAAATACAACAATACAACTTTGTTCTTGCCACAAAGTTTCGTTATAAACTATGGTAATGATTAGGGGTGTCATTCGGGTTGACCCGACCCGAACCCGAACCTGACCCGAGTCAATTCAGGTCGGGTCAATCGGGTTCAAAATTATATTCGGGTCAACCCGAATTGACCCGAGTTCTAAACAAGGTCGTGTTCCGGTAAATATTTGTAGCCTTGACCCGACCCGAACCCGACTGACCTGGTTTAACAACACTTTTATAATGTAAAAAACTCGGGTTGACCCCAAACCCGAATTGACCCGACCCGAGTTGACCAGAACCCGAATTGACCCGACCCGAGTTCTAAACAAGGTCGGGTTCGGGTATATTTTTTTAAGGCTTGACCCGAGTTGACCCGAACCCGACCGGGTCAACCCGAATAACACCCCTAGTAATGATACATATGTTGATCAGATAACATGAAACTCATCGCTAGTCACTTTGGAGTTCCGATTAGCTTTTCTTATAAATTCGAGCTTATAATTTTTTTTTGAGTTATCGGGTTTTCACAAGGGTCGGTCACACAAAATACAAAGATATTACTTTGGTATTCTTAGCTTTTAAGTGTATTGTTTACATAGACGAACTTGAACATTTTTTTTGGGAGCCGAATCGGAGATTTGTTTGTAACCTTAACTAAATTACCCCTAAAACTTATAATACTTACACTAGATGCCGCAAATTTTAGGGGGGCCGAGACCCTTTTTAGCCCCTACATAGTTCCGTGCATGATTGTTTACATAAAACAACGGTTAAATATTGAATTTTCCGTTTATTATTGAACACTGTAAATAGAGTACAATGCAGCATTGAAACCCTAACAACCATCTAATACTCTCTCGAAGTTCCGAGGGATGAAATCACAAAAGCTCAAACTAGATGCTAAATGCTAAATCCAAACACAAAAAACTGATTTGTGATTGATCAAGACATTCGGTGCGTAGTAGAAAAGTCTTCATGCTCTTCAAATGGTTGGCTCTACAAGGGCGTCTTCTAACGCATGTGCCTGACTACGAGCAAGCTCGATCTTCTTAGTTGAAAGATCAATAAGAAGCTTAATGACCACATCGAGTTGTTGACATATGACACGATATTGGATCAAATCCTCTTTGGTGAATCCACCCCTTCTCATGTCAGCACATAGCTCCATTAACTTCAACGTGATCTTTTCGTATACTTACTGCCATGCATGGTATGTGATACAATCATGAAGCACTTGTAAAGCATCTTGCTTCTGTCCAGCATTGATTAGCTCGTCGGCACGTTTTAATGCATTCTCTGGTTTAGAACAAGTCTCCATATTGAATACGTGTGTGTTCTACCTAGATCGATAATAAAACTAGGGTTACGTGTGTCTACCAGTTTTTAAGTTTTTAACCTAACCGTGAACCTTGTGTTGGAAATGTATATATTTACAAACATGTGAATGTCCGGATTCGAGCTCGTGACCACGGGATTGCACACATTAGCGAATGAAAATTAAAGTTAATAATTAATGTTTATGTTTACGATTAATTATTGCACATTAAGTCCGGTTAACGATCGTTAAATATTTAACGGAAAAATGACTAACGACCGTTAAATGAAAAGAGAAAGGACTAGAAATGGAAAACTTGGAAAAGTTATGGATTCCCTTTGGGCTTTGCATAGTGGCCGGCCATAGGGGCCTTTCCAAGGCCTAATTCATAAACTTGTTCCCAAAGTTTCCCTACTAGTATATAAAGAGGGTTAGGTTCTAGGGTTTCATACACTTGTGCATTGAATTAACCCTAGATCTCTCCTCTCCTCTCTCTTATCCCATTTTCGGCCGAACACGCCATTTGTAAGGGAGTTTGGTTACGTTTTTCTTAAACGAGTACTTGTGTTAGATCTAGCAATCGCTTGATTCGTTGGTTAATTCATGTGTACAAGAACGTGGTTGTAAGACATTATTCTTACACCAATTAGTACTTCTTTGTTTTGCTCAAAGGGATATGACATTAGCAAGAGATGCGTTACGCATACTTTCGGTTAATTAATTTATTTGTTATGATCTTTAAGTCTTCCTTGTGTACTCTTGATGTCTTTATGTTTTATTGTATTTTATATATCATAAACTCAACAGTGGCATCACGAGCCTTGTATAACAAGTTATTAATTTGAAACACATAATTAAAATAAACATGAATGTGTTATTATTTGTATGCTTAGATCTAGGGTTTGCAAAACCTAAACCCTAATTTTGAGGGGGGCGTTTATTTTGGTGCCCTAATTAGGGTTTTGTAAACTATTGTTTTAATTATATTAGAAACCCTAAGATGCATGCAACTTTATGTGTATATGCGTAACTCTGATTTAATTGCATTAATTGTTAAGTGTAATTTTATGTCCATGATAATTACATGCATGTTTTATCATGGATCTGCTTTTATTGTATGTTTCTTGTTTAAGTGATATACACTAAATTATGATAGATCTAAAATTGGGGAAGACCTCAATAATTATTAATTTAATCAATTATGTGCTATGTGGTATGTATTTAATTTTGACTTACGCAATCGATGAATCGATGCATGAGGTTCACCTTGTACATAGGCGAAACGGGTGAAAGTCTTAATTAAATGTATACATATTGACAGATCTAGAATTGGTTATTAATAGGATTTATCAAAACTGTTTGCATGTGGCTATTTGATATGCATGACTTTTATTTGTTATGCATTCATTGTTTATTTGTTTATTTTATAAATACTTGCTTGTTTGTTTTTGTAACAAGGGTATTTTACGAGAAAAATAAACCCACGACCTAAACAATGGTGAAACATGTATTTTAAGAATAGTAATCATAATCCTTTAATTGATTGATGACTTTGGTACAAATGGTCTGAAAGGCTCACCCATGAGAATGAACTATAAAGGGGTTAATAAAGAAGTGCCCACAGTCACACTGAAAGGATGTCTAAGGTTGTGCTTTAGCGTGCACTGGTCCTCTGCCCTCTGTAAGTTCGAGTGGAGCTACTTAGTAAGCCATAAAATGTGCAAGCTCATCTTAACGGCGAATTAGTTTTAATTCCATGCGCCACTTCGGTGGTAATTATCCGAAACACTAAGTGTTTACACTTATGCAAAAGTACGGTATAATGGATGATAATTAACACTAAATTCCTTGATTGGTGAACCCAATATCTCAATTAAAGATTGATGATGAAAAGCTTATACATTAAAACAAGATATAAATGTTTTAATAAAAACTATGCTACAAAGATGAATGCATGACATCTTTGTACATATTTGATTTAACATCAAAACTATTACCCTTTAATTTAAGTTATATGCCATCCAACGAAACGGAAACACCTAAGATTACTTTCTATGTGCGTGAGAACGTGACTTAGATCTTAATCAAAGGGTAAAATGTCCACGTGTCGTGAGAACGGGCATGGACGATTTTGCACTTTCTTAAGTTGGACAACTTAATTGAGTTAGGCAGTGAGAACTGGCAACTTAAGGCATAAGATGGGATAAAACATATTTACATGGCGATTGATATTGGCTATATGTAAATCACATAAATCTAGGAATTGCAATTGATATTGGCAATTGAGCAAATGCTCTACCATTTTGTATAAGGTTCATTACTAGCAGATCAACTGACGTGATGAAATTATGACAATTTGGATCATAGTTTTCAATAAATATTAATTGGTTATATGAATATGAACCTTGGGTATTTAATTGTTTATTGAAAAGGAAAATTATCAAAATACTAATTATGGTTTTTTGAACTTTTTCTATAGATGGCTCAACCTGAAAACACTATGAGCTTAATGAGTTCCGCTTTCAAAGATATAATTGGAAGGGACAAGCCTGACCGGTCCTAATTTCAATGATTGACATCGTTCACTTAGGATCATCCTTCGTGTTGCCAAAAGGGTTGAAATTTTGACTACACCTCCTTGCGCTGATGCTCCTCCCAACACTGCAACTGCTCTTGAACAAGAGGCATATCGTGTTGAATATGAGAAGCACAATGATGTGGCGTGTCTAATGCTTTCGGGGATGTCTGCTCAATTGCAAAAACAATTTTAGCACTATCCGCCTATGAGCATGCTAGATGAACTCAAACGTATGTTTGAGAAGCCACCTGCAGCTGAACTATATGAATTTATTGAAAAGGTTCATAGCCTGCTTAAGCGGGAGGTTGGCAAATCTGTCTCCGACCACGTCCTTGAGATGAAACATCACTTGGATCAATTGAGGCTCGGCTGTGGTTACTCGAATGATGTATGTGTCGGCCTCATCAATCACTCCCTTAATCAGAATCGATTTGGTGATTTTGTCCGCAATTTTAACATGCGTTGCACGGGAAGACAGGAATGAGTTACATGCAATGCTTGTAGACTTCGAGAAGAGATTGCCAAAGAAGGCTCCTACACCTGCTGTACTCGCAATACAGGGTGGTAGGGTAAATAAGCCAAAGCCGCAAGGAATAAGAAAGGAAAGGAAAAGGAAAGGGAAACAAGTTGTCATCCTACCAACTCCTAAGAAGAAACCTGGAAAGAAAAGGAGAATCCTAAGAAGGATTTAACCGCCACCACCGCAACTCACCGGGTCACTGGAAGCGAACTGGCGTCAGGTTTATCTCGAATGAGTGCCTTCGAATAAAAATAAGATGGTGCCTAGCTCATCAGGTATTTTTATGTTTGAATTATTTTCTTTTCCTCATAAGCAAAATTCCTGGATTTATGATATAGGATGTGGTATTCCCATCTGTAATTCATCTCAAGGACTTAGAGGAGCAAAGAAGCTGACCTATGGAGAAAGATACTTGTACGCTGGCAATGGAAAGCGTGCAATTGTGAAGCCATAGGGACTTTTGATTTAGTGTTGCCTTCGGGCTTAATTTTAGAACTAAATAATTGTCATTATGCAACCTCCATTGTTAGGGGTGTTATTTCAGTTTCTTTGTTAAAAGATATTGGTTTTGTGCACACTTTTACAAGTTATGGAATTTCAGTTTCTTTAAATAATGGTTTTTACTTTAATGCAATTCCTATTCTTGGTGTGTTTGAAATTGATATGGATGGTTGTATATCCAATGGAAATAATTCGTTGTATAGCATTAGCAATAAGAAGAGCAAGTTGAACTGGGACTCTTCTTATCTTTGGCATTGTCGCCTTGCCCATATTGGCAAGAAACGCATGGAAAAGCTGCAACATGATGGGCTTTTACAAACGGTCAATGATGAATCATTTGACAAATGCGAGTCTTTCATAGCTGGGAAGATGACAAGGAAACCTTTTTCACCACAAGTGGAAAGGGCTTTTGATCTACTTGGATTGATACACACTGATGTGTGTGGTCCACTTAGAGGGTGTTTGGGGTTGCGTTTGCAACCTGATTATCTACTTATTGCGTTTTCAAAATGAAGATAATCTAAAACTAGTGTTTGGATAACAAAATGAGAAAAGTACTTTTCTGCGTTTTACATGCTTCAAAACGTCATTTTGAAAAAGCAAGTGAGGAGGTGCTTTTTGAAAACGTGATTTCATAGAAGCAATAGATTTGTTGTCAAATAACCAAAATACCCACAAACAATACCTTTCATTTTCTACCTAATACATAAACTCTCAACTATTACCTCCATTCAATTCCGATTACGGAATAAAATCTTTAACAGGTTTGATTATTCTCAACCATTATCGTCTTTCACTTCGACGATATTTTTCCGCAAACAGTCAGCAGCGGCAAAACCCCATACTTATGTTTTTGCGATCAACGAATAACTTGTTGGTAATAGTCAAATAAAATTGTTGACGAAGAACTTTTGGGTGTTGTGGTTCAAATGAATTTGGGGATTGATTTTGGGATGCCAGGAAGTAAAGGAAGTAAAAGATGAAGGTAGGTGACATACACTTCATTGGACCAAAGAAAGAGTAATTTTTTTAGTATCTGTTTTTATAAGGTGGGTTATATTTTACACTATTTTATGTGATTTACATAAAAGTTATAACTATAAGCATGTAAATTGTATTTTTGTGATTTATATAAAAGTTATAAGCAAGTAAATTGTCATATGTTAGGAAGGAAATGGTTCATCGTTAAAATTGTAAAACTCAACTCATATATATATATAAAGGTGTCCTTTTTAGTCATTTTACATATAAATTTAATAAATAATCTAATTTACCAAACACTCAGAAAAGTGATTATCTAATTATTGTGATATCAAACAGCATAATCAAATCCAAACACTATATTTTAAAATCACGTTTTCTAACAGCGGATTATTTGATTATTCATTTTCAAAACGCATAATCTATTTTCAATAAGCAATCCCAAACACCCCCTTAGACATGTGTCAAAACGCGGTGCTTCCTACTTCTTAACCTTTACGGATGATTTCAGTCGTTATGGTTATGTTTATTTACTTAAACATAAACATGAAGTCTTTGAAACATTTAAGGTTTTCAAAAGTGAAGTAGAATTACAACTTGGAAAGAAGATTAAAGCTCTTCGATCCGATAGAGGTGGTGAGTATATAAGTCAAGAGTTCAAAGATTACTTAGCTGAGTGTGGAATTATCCAGCAACTCACATCTCCTTATACTCCACAACAAAATGGTGTATCGGAAAGGAGAAATCGTACCTTACTTGACATGGTACGATCAATGTTTGAACTTACGACTCTTCCTTTTACTTTTTGGGATTATGCCCTTGAAACTGCTATTCGCATTTTGAATATGGTTCCAACAAAGAAGGTTGTTAAAACTCCATATGAAATATGGATTGGAAAAGCTCCCAACTTTTCTTACTTAAAGGTCTGGGGATGTGAAGCGGTTGTTAAACGTGACACACCTGATAAGCTCCAAGCCAGATCTGTTAAGTGTATCTTTGTAGGATACCCTAAGGAAACTATGGGTTACTACTTTTACTACCCAGCTGAGAATAAAGTCATTGTGGCTAGGTATGGAGATTTCCTTGAAAGGAATCTCATATCTCAAGAACTCAATGGGAGAGTATATGATCTCGAATATGATCAAGAAGATGCAACACCTTCTGAAAATACTAGCCAACTTCAAGAAGAACCGAAGCTTAGGTGCTTCTCCTGAAGTTGTTCCCATTCGTAGGTCTGAAAGGACTATACGTGCAACTGACCGTCTATGTCTTAACGTAGAGGTGGAGGAAAATATGGTTGGGGATCTTAATGAACCTGCCAACTATAAGGCTGCCATGGTTGATCCTGAAAAGGATAAATGGCAGATTTCTATGAATGGGGAAATGCAATCCATGAAAGATAATGAAGTCTGGATTGAAGTTGACCTTCCTCCCAATGCTAAAGTCGTTGGAAGTAAGTGGATCTTCAAGAAGAAAACTGACATGGATGGCAATGTACACACCTACAAGGCTCGTTTAGTGGCTAAAGGTTTTACTCAAACCTATGGCATTGACTACGAGGAGACATTCTCTCCTATAGCGGACATAAGAGCTATTAGGATTCTCATAGCTATAGCTGCACACTATGACTATGAGATTTGGCAAATGGATGTCAAAACCGCTTTTCTGAATGGCCGTCTAGATGAAGACATCTATATGGCACAGCCGGAAGGGTTTGTGAATCCATTGTTTTCTAACCGTGTATGCAAGCTTAAGAGGTCCATTTATGGACTGAAGCAAGCATCAAGGCAATGGAATAAAAGATTCGATGGGGAAATCAAAAGTTTTGGATTTACTCAGAATCTTGATGAGCCATGTGTATATCACAAAGCTAGTGGGAGTCATGTTACTTTCCTTGTTTTGTATGTCGATGACATATTAATCATAGGAAATCATATACCAAGTCTAAATGAGGTAAAAGCCTATCTTGGTAAATGTTTTTCGATGAAGGACTTAGGGGAAGCAGCATACATCCTTGGAATCAAGATCTACAGGGATAGATCAAGGCGGCTAATTGGTTTAAGCCAAAGTGCTTACATTGACAAAATATTGAAGAGATTCAATATGCAAAATTCCAAGAAGGGATTTTTGCCAATGCAAGTAAATCATGGTTTGAGCAGCCAAGGCTGTGCTTTAACACCTGCAGAGGTGGCGCGTATGAAGAAAGTTCCTTATGCTTCGGCTGTAGGATCTATCATGTACGCGGTACGATGCACAAGGCCTGATGTGGCATTTGCTCAAAACTTGACCAGTCGGTATCAACAGACTCCGGGTGAAATTCAATGGATGCTGTTAAACATATTCTCAAGTACCTTAGGGCTACAAGAGATATGTTCATAGTGTATGGGAAATCCGAAGCAGAAACTCGTCTGTTACAGTTACTGCGATGCATCCTGGAAGTGTGGCAAAGATGATACGAAGTCTCAAACGGGTTACATTTTTGTCATCAATGGAGGTGCTGTGGATTGGAAGAGTAAGAAACAGACAACACTTGCGATGTCTGCTACAGAAAGTGAGTACATAGCGGCGTCTGAGGCTGCCATGGAAGCTGTTTGGATGAGGAAGTTTGTTTCGGGGCTTGGTGTTATGCCGTCGATTGAAAATCCTATTAAAGTGTATTGTAACAATTCTGCTGCAATTACTTTTGCCCATGAACCTGGAGTCATGAAGGGCACCAGACACTATCCTAGACAATATCACTATGTTCGAGAGCAAGTCGAGATAGGTGAAATTGAGTTACTCAAAGTTCACACAGATGATAACCTAGCAGATCCGTTAACGAAGGCCTTACCTGGTGAAAAACTTAATCATTTGTCTGATAAGTTTGGACTTCGTTTAGCTAGTAGTTTTATGCCCATCTGTGACTAAGTATTTTAGATAAAAGGATATTGTAAACATTATTATTGAAATGAAATAAAGTATTTTGTTATGTTTATTATTCATTTATTATGATGTTGTCCTATATTTGCATATTTAAATCCTTGAATAACTTAAGTTATTCTAAATAGTCCGTTGTCAATCAATAACATGGGAATGATATTGAATTAAGACAAATCTGTGATATTGAATTAAGACAAATCTGAGTATTAGTTAGAATATACTTGAAAGTATATTGATGCGTAGCATGACTAATTTCAGATGATATTCAATGAATTGAATATAGGACTTATCCCACTCACATGATAATACTTTATGGATCTTTGTCATTAAGTATATCATGGATATTTATCATCTGACTTGAGATACAAGAGATATGTCATGGATGTAGTGCATTTTTGTGAAGCAATCTAACGCTATACGTAACTGGTAGTTATAAAGGTTGTTTTCAGAAGTGTTGCGAAATTTATGAATCCTGCTTGTAGTCAAAATGGGATTTGTTTTCTTCAAATTTATTTTGAAGTATAATACTACTGGGCCCCTCGTAGGATTGTTAAGATGTTTGTATGGCCATACCCAAAGTCTTCTGGAATATGTTCAGAAGAATTGGTAATCTTAATCAATCATATAAAGCGAGAAACAGAATAGTTAATTAAGAAATGAGTGAGATCCATATTCTTATTAACATGGTATTAGAAACAAAAGGATGAATATGATGATGAATCATCAAACTTGGTTTTTCTCCAGAAAACCATACACGAGTTGTACCGGGGGCATTGGCGTGTTACTAGACGCTAACCAATGTCATTTCACGTTTTGTAAACATATCCAAGTGGGAGCTGTTGGAAATGTATATATTTACAAACATGTGAATGTCCGGATTCGAACTCGTGACCACGGGATTGCACACATTAGCGAATGAGAATTAAAGTTAATAATTAATGTTTATGTTTACGATTAATTATTGCACATTAAGTCCGGTTAACGATCGTTAAGTATTTAACGGAAAAATGACTAACGATCGTTAAATGAAAAGAGAAAGGACTAGAAATGGAAAACTTGGAAATGTTATGGATTCCCTTTGGGCTTTGCATAGTGGCCGGCCATAGGGGCCTTTCCAAGGCCTAATTCATAAACTTGTTCCCAAAGGTTCCCTACTAGTATATAAAGAGGGTTAGGTTCTAGGGTTTCATACACTTGTGCATTTAATTAACCCTAGATCTTCTCTCTCTCTCTCTTGTCCCATTTTCGGCCGAACACCCCATTTGTAAGGGAGTTTGGTTTCATTTTTCTTAAACGAGGACTTGTGTTAGATCTAGCAATCGCTTGATTCGTTGGTTAATTCGTGTGTACAAGAACGTGGTTGTAAGACATTATTCTTACACCAATTAGTACTTCTTTGTTTTGCTCGAGGGATTTGACATTCGCAGAGGTATTACGCATACTTTCAGTTAATTAATTTATTTGTTATGATCTTTAAGTCTTCCGCTGTGTACTCTTGATGTCTTTATGTTTTATTGTATTTTATATATCATAAACTCAACACCTTGCAGGTTACGTTATCTTTTTAGGTTATCTGGTTATATTTTTTATGTTTTAAACTAGTTGGTCCAAAGCCTGATTGTGGGCTTAGAGTCCATAAGCTTTAGCTTTGTTTAGGGTTTTAATGTTGGCTTGTACTTTATAGGGTGTTCATGGTTTGGGTTAGGGGTGGCAATTTCTGACCCGACACGAAACCCGACCTGAAACCGACACAAAAATTAACAGGTTCGGGTTGTGCTAAATAGATTTCGGGTCAGGTTTGGGTCGACCTATCTAACCCGTTTATTAAACAGGTCAGGTTCGGGTTGAGAATAAAATAATCAGGTCGACCCGCCAACCCATTTAAGATTTTTTTCATAAACTCAAAATTATTTATATTTTATTATGCGGGTTAAATGTGTTAAACAGGTCAACCTAACAACCTGTTTAACCTGTTTAACTCGTGTAATGTGCCAATTTTTGTGTATAAAAAGGGTTAAATGGGTCAACCCGAAACCCGCTGAACCGACTCAACCCGTGTAACCTATTTAACCCGCCAACCCAAGTATATATACGGGTTAAATGGGTTAGGTTCGGGTTACGTCTAAACAGGTTAGGGTTGACATAGCTGACCCGATGATTTAAATGTGTCAGGTTTTGGTTGGGATTTTCTGACCCGCCAACCTGACAACCCGAACCCGCCAACCGTAACCCGGCCCAAATTGCCACCCCTAGTTTGGGTAACCTAAATAAACCGAAAATCGAAACCGAACCAAACCAAAAACAATCGAACCAAACTTGTAACCGAACTGAATTTGCCAAAATCGAACCGAACCGAATTAAATATTTGATTCTCGGGTCGGTTATGATTCTTGCAATCTAAACCGAAAACCGAATTCAAATAAATATAAATATTTTTTAATATATTTATATATACAAATATTAAAACTCTTTCATACTATAAAATTCAACATTTTTTAAGTTTGAAAATATTTTTTTCTAAAAATCTATATAAATATATGAATAAATAGTTAAAATTATGTAATTCGGTTTATTCGGTTCGGTTTTCGGTTATTCGGTTCGGTTTTCGGTTCAATTTAATCAATTTAGTTTCAGTTTGGTTTGGTTCTCGGTTATACCCAGAAAAAAAAATTAACCAAACTAACCTACCGAATAATCTGAACAACCCGATAACCGAACCGATGAACACCCCTTTATTTATAGTATTCAACAATAAAATGTAACCTACTGAGAATTCAATACTTAACAACGTGTTTTATTCTTAGTTCATTTCAATAGGTAATTTTTTTCTTGCAAAGGAGAGCTTTTGCTTGATAATGTTATTTTTTCGTAAGCTTTTACCTTTATCAACAAGGTTTTAGAATACGAGTAAGCTTTTGCAAAAACACAAAATAACATAAATGTTTGAATGGTCAACTTGCAAGTAATGCTAAGAGCAGGAGGTACGGTGGTGCCAAACTTGGTGCCAACGAGTTTGGCGCGACGCCAAGTTTGGCGCACCGTTACCTCTGTCGCGCCAAGAGGCCTCGCGCCAAAACTAACAGCCCACTTTTTTTTTTTTTCTTTTTTTTAAAAAAAATAGCCGTTGCATTTAAAACCAAACGGCTAGTTTTGGGTTTTTTTGATTTTTTGACCTCTTTTTTACCACTTTTACCCACTTTCAAATCCTATATAAACCTTATCACTTATACCACTTCACACACACTTCAAATACATCTCAACTTCAATATTTTTTCAAGAAAATGAATCCCAACAACACCCCTTGGATCAATCGAATGCTTAACGATCCATCGAACCAAATGATCGGTTCGTCTTCGAATCCGAATCCGGACACCCACAGTCACTACTTAACGATCCAACAAGCACGGATCCGGGCAAAATATCAACAAGAATAATTATGTTATGTTTTTTTAAGTTTATTGTTTTTTTATTTCTTGTAATGTTTTTTTTTATGAATAAAGTAATTTTAGGATATATTGTTTTTAAATTTTATAAAAAAATAAAAAATAAAAAAATTGAGTTTGGCACCAGAAATTCTGGTGCCAACGGATACCCCAGAAATGTGGTGCCAAACAGTTTCTGGTGCCAAACTCAAAAACTGCTGACGTGGCAGTTTGGCACGAGCTTGGCACCACACTTTGGCACCACTGTACCCAGTGCTCTAAGAGGATCGGGTATAGCGGCGCTTGAACACAAATCCAACGTTTATTTATTAATTAGTTAATTTATTTTTTTAAGTTTTATGGGTGAGTGTTGTATTTTACTTGTGTACGGCGGGCCCAAATGACATGTGAAATGACATCACATTAAAGGAGTGATTTAGAATGTAAGTGTTAAAAGTGAGGATGATGAAATGATGTTGAGATAACACCAAAAAATGAAAGTGTCATATTGCTATATTGCTACACCTGATACTTTAAGTGATTAATTGTTTTTTAAAATTGCCTAAGGTGGTGTTTGTTTTTTAAAATTGCCTCTTAATAACATTTTAATCTAACTCATTCAGGCGCGGTTAGACATTTAGTTCATTAAGACTGTTTGTTTTTTTCCTGTCATTCAGAGACGGTAAGAGGTAATCTTTGTAAATAGCGTTTGTTTTTTTCCGACCATTAAGAGGCAAAAACCTCTTATTGAACTAGATGTGGAGAGGATGTCTTAACACCTCTTAATTTTTTTTTTTATTATTATTTTTTTTTTGGTTTTTTTTTTTTTTTTTTTTCCTTTTTTCTTGTTTCACCTTTATTTTTCGTATTAAAATTATTAAATAGAATCACTACATATGTTTCGTTAGATAAAGAATGTATAAAATGATATATGGTAATTCATATTTTTTTTTTCAAGTTGAAGGGTTCGATTTCGGACTCATATGTCTCAGCTCTAACGCGATCCATATAGTTAATTGTTTAAAAAGTTCAATTTAAACTCTGACACGTTTATTTTTGTCAAATAAACATGAAATTGCATATTTTGATTAAAATGCTTTTAACTTTAAATTGATTATATTATAAATTTTGGTCTCTTATATTTAATAAAATTTATTTATGGTGCGAATGGAATGGTTTTATATATAAATTGTAATAATTAATTGTTTAACACATCTAGACATTTTTAAAAACAAACAGTTTTATTTGAGTTAGATTCAGATTTTTCAAGCACTTATTCAGATTAAGATGAGAATCAGATTCAGACTTTTCTACCGCATATTCAAATTCAGATATGCGAATCAGATTCAGAGTCTCTTAATAAACAAACAAGCATTGCATTTTTTTTCAATGTTTTCTAATTTGGTTATTGTCAAAACAATAACTTTAAGATGAAAAAACGTATATTCGAAGTATTAATTTTACGCTCTTGTCGCAACGTGGGTAGTCGGTTACAAGATACGATAGTAAAAATGCCATAGGTAAAAAGAATCTTAGCCAAAAATAATTAAGAAATTAAGATAGCCTAATATTTCATATAAAAGTATTAGTTCACTTACGTATAATCGCAACCAAAACAAATATTGATAACTCAGACAATCATTTGCCTGATACTCAAGGCAACTCGTAGTACTCCGCCAAATATAATTCTTTTTAACAAGCATTAATACAGACCTATTATTGCAAATAACCCTAAGTGATACTTAGACTAATGTTGCCCTATTTTCTTATTCACCAGCCACCTCTTATCTCTTTTGTGTCATCTCAATCTCATAAACTCACAAAAGTCACCATCTCATCTTCACTAATAATTAAAACCGAAAATCCCACCACCAAAATCCCTGCGGTCTCTAATCCAAACGACAAATACAAACTTGTCACTGGTGATTCTCGTTTCTTGTCGTCATATCGAAATACAAACACAATAATCACCTTTCTATTTCTTATTTTTGACCCGCGAAAAGGAAAAACAACAATTCCTTTGAATCTTGTTTGTGACTCACAAACCAGGTAGGTGGTTTCGAATTTTGTTTCTTCCAAGATCAATGAAGGGTTTATTGGATCTCTAAGAATCTATGAGTATTTCGAAAACTAAAACTGAGATTTTGTTTTTGTTCTTGTATTTATTATTATTTTTTTCGTTTAAATTTTTTGAGAAAGATGTCGGTTTTGTTATGGTTTGTTGTTTGTTGAAGTTGTAACTATGTAGTTGTTGTTGATGAGATGATGGGTTGTATCATTTAGAATAAACAAAAGTAGATGAAGAATATGTTATGGCATCCATACACAACTACGAATCATAAAAGTTAGTTTATTGCAAAGAAAAGAAGTGGAGTTGGAGTATTTTTTTTTTTGTAAATTTGTGCTACATTTGTGTGTACATTGTGCTTAATGATTTGTATTTATTGATGAAGGGATGTATTAATTGTAAGTAAGAAAGATAGTGTTTTAAGATGAGAATTATTTGTGCTTAACATACTTGTAAATAATGTTTTTTCACTTGTATTTGCTTAAAATCTATATTAGGAAATTTTAAAAATTTAATATGAAGGAAGTGCTTAAATGAATTATAAGTAGTATAGATAAAATGAGAAGTAACATTAAAATAATAAAGATAAATAGTAATTATAACCGTATATCTAAGATGCACCGATCTAAATTAGGTGCATCTTTATTATCTTAAATGCATCATAATGTGCAGTCTAGCTTTTATTTAAATGCGTATACGTTGTATTTCATGATTTCTTTTTTATTTTGTTCTGCTACATGTGGTGGAATCATAAAAATCAACTTCATCACTTTCTTTACAATAAGTTTCGATGCTCAAGGGGGTGCATCTAAATGAATACAAATGCATTTGATTCACGTCGATACATCTCAAAGGTGTTGTTATAGTCACTTTTCACCACTTCTTATTTTAATGTACTTCTCATTGGATCTCTTAGACGAGGTACAGAGCTTGGATTTTAAATTAAAGTGGACCGAACTTAATGTAAAATCTATAGTAAAAAATATTGCTCAATGATGTATCTATGGTTTTGTTTTTCAAACCATGATTCAATCTAACACAGTAACGACGAAAAATAAATTAAATTTAAGAAAATATAGTCTGACAAGTAATTTTATTTTAGTGTTGTATTTGATTGTTCAAGTTGCTTGTCTTTTTAAGTTTAATAAGCATATCTATATGATTAAGGGGGCTGATTGTAAAAGTTATTGAAAAACTAGGTATTCTATCAAATAACTAATGAATAAAGTGAGTTAATTAAGAATGACGCAGCACTCACTAATCACCCTAGTAGCTCCGCATACATTGCTTAAAATATAAAAAACATGAACCGACACAAATATATTTACATGATATATAGTACATGAATTATATTTAGGATCAAATTTGTCTTCTACCCAACGCAATCTTAAAACCCATCGAAGTGCTCGTGCCACCATAACCATTGAATATGCTTTATCATATTCCATTTTCAAACCTTTTCTTATTCCAAAAAAATATAACTTCAACTCCCTCTAACTAAATACTTTATACACCATTCACATAACACATAAAACATCTGCCATGAATATTAGTATTCTTAAAACCTTTACTATGATCATGATCATGATCATAGTGGTAACAGTTAAGGGACATATACCTACTACATTGGATGGACCTTTTAAGCCAGTGACTCGAAAATTCGACAAGTTGCTTAGATTGGGTAGTGATGACTTGCCCATGAATCATACAAGGTTAAGGAAGAATGTGACTTCAAATTTTCCTGAGCAGATTGCTTTGGCACTTTCATCTGTAGATTCCATGTGGATTTCTTGGATCACTGGTATGGTTTATTTATTTGCTTAGTTTTATGTGGTTATGAGACTAATGGTTATTTTGCGTGTTGTGTTTTGAAAGTGATTATCTGATTATTGCGTTATACTTCGTTAAAGTGATTAGTGTAGGGGATCAAAGAAAGTATTTTGGATCTTCTTTAGTTCCGTTTAGAGTAGTCGTAAGCCTTAACAGAGAAAGATAACTGAATGTATAAAGTGATAGCACTGAGGATTTCTGCATTAAGTCAATCTGTTATTTAAAGATGACTTAATACAATATTTCAACAAACAAGCCCGTATACTCCGTATTACCTAAGTATGATAATGCCGCTAAAATTTTGGTAGATCTATATTTAAAAAAGAGAAATGTAATTAATTGTATATTGTGCTCTAGAAAGATATCAAAGGTTATTTCGTCGTCCAACATGTTTTAGGCTGAATTTTTATATGCAAAAACCAGACGCAAACACGTACTTGGGTGGCCTATTATAGAGTTGTTATATTGTACGGGTCAAGACAACTCGTTATCTAATTAGGACAACTTTAAACATCAAAAGAATATCCAAACGCTATCTCCTTGCAGCTTGTCTGCCCGTGTGTTACGGCTGATTATGTGATTGTGATTAGTCGTATCACATTATGACGTTTTTGTCTATTTCTCTTTAGTTCTTTCGTTGTTTTTATGTCTATTTCCCCATATTTCGTATTCTGTCTTTTGTCTCTTCATCCTTGTTATTGCACACTTTCTCACTCACACACATTATATTCTGAGCTCTCTCACCCTCACACTTACACTTGCCGGAGCCCTGACGGGATGGGTATGTTGTTGTTGTACATTATAACGTTTAAAACAAAATGCTAAACACCTTGTTGTTATTGTAAAGGGGATGCACATATTGGGAAGAATGTGACGCCACTTGATCCATCTACAGTTGCTAGTGAGGTGTGGTATGGCGAAAATAGTGGAAATTATACAAAGAAACAAAAGGGGGTTTCAGTGATTTATAATCAGTTTTACCCATTCGAAGGACTTCTCAATTATACTTCGGGAATCATTCATCACGTCAAGATTGATGGTAAGTATTTATCATCATAAAATATTGTAATTAGTAATTTAGTCTTAATAGTTGTCGATGTATGTAATGTAGGTCTTGAACCTGGTTCAAAATATTACTACAAATGTGGAGACAGTTCTATTCCAGCAATGAGTGACGAGCGTGTTTTTGAAACGTTACCATTTCCTAGCCCAAACACATATCCTCGTAAAATTGCAGTTGTTGGGGACCTTGGACTCACAGCTAATACGACAACCACTATTGATCATTTGATTGAAAATGATCCATCTATGATTCTAATGGTTGGAGACTTGAGTTATGCCAATCAGTACCTTACTACTGGTGGCGAAGGTGCATCATGTTTTTCTTGTGCATTTCCGGATGCACCTATTCGTGAAACGTATCAACCCCGTTGGGATGGATGGGGAAGGTAAATTCTAACTCTGTATAAGCTTGGTCAACTGGTTGGAACTTGTTTAATGGGTTAGCCCCAAATGGGCTCAGGAAAAAAATAGGCCGGTTGGGCTGGACGGGTAACGGTTCAAAATGGGTTCTGGTCAAGTCTGGTATATATCTTGGAGGTTGTATGCATTAAAACTTATAAGTACATTTTGGGAGTCTTTTACCCATTTAACCCGTTTTATTTCAGCTATACCTCTTTTGTGATTTTACCCGTTTGACCTGTCAGAGATAAATGTAATCCAAGTCAACCAATCAACAGTTTGAGCATATCTTACATTGAATGCTAAGATTCTACAACCCTACAACAATTTGTCAATTTGACACAAATACTATATCTAAAGTCCAGGTTCATGGAGCCTCTGATCTCTAGAGTACCTATGATGGTCATCGAAGGTAACCATGAAATCGAGCCACAAGCTGATGGAGTCACTTTCGAATCATATCTAAAAAGATTTGCAGCACCCTCCAACGAGTCAGGCTCTAACAACAATTTCTACTACTCGTTTGATGCCGGAGGCGTACATTTCATCATGTTAGGAGCATATATTGACTACAATAGGACCGGTATATTATCAACACAAGTATATTTTATAGTCATTTTATTATGCTAGTAACTGATAGTAATATAAATATACGTGATCGTTTTAGGTGCACAGTATTCTTGGCTCCAAAAGGACTTGGGTAAATTAAACCGAAGTGTGACACCTTGGTTAGTAGCTGCGTGGCATTCCCCTTGGTATAATAGCTACTCGTCACATTATCAAGAATTCGAGTGTATGAGGCTAGAAATGGAAGAACTTTTGTATCAGTATCGTGTTGACATCGTATTCTCTGGTCATGTAAGTGTAAAGTAAACTAAAGGTGGTAAATCATAAACTTATGATCTTTTCTACCCAAACGATCGGGGTATGAATAATTCTTCTATAAACAATATCAGTATTTTCAACGCTACTGAATTGTTTGTCCCAATCTTCGGGTTTTTTCAGGTGCATGCCTACGAGAGGATGAATAGAGTTTACAACTACAGTTTAGACCCTTGTGGGCCCATGTATATAACAATTGGAGACGGTGGCAACATTGAGAAGATAGATGTCGATCACGCAGATGAACCAGGAATGTGTCCTTCGCCTAGTGATAATGTACCTGAATTTGGAGGGGTATGTCATACAAATTTCACATCTGGTCCTGCAAAGGGAAAGTTTTGCTGGGATGAACAACCCGAATGGAGTGCTTATAGAGAAAGCAGCTTTGGACATGGCATTCTCGAGGTAACAAATGGAAATTTTAGATAGCCAGATTCTGATTAATTCATGTTTTAGGGGTCAAATAATGAGTAACGAGTTTTTTGCAGGTGGTAAATTCGACATATGCACTATGGACATGGCACAGAAACCAGGATATCTACAAGGAAAACAGTATGGGTGATCAAATCTACATTGTACGACAACCTGAGTTGTGTTTGGTATCTCCACAGGTAATCAATCCTTAAGCTTGCTCATGTTCGTAAACCTTTTATTATACTCGAATGATAGTTTGTAGCTTGATGTAGCTGCATAGTCACACGAGCCCATCATCTGCAACTGGCCTCAGAGTTTCTGATTGGCATGGTTTGTCTTCATGTTTCTTGATCCTTTCATTGCTTGTACATGTCTTCATCTTCTGTAACTATTGTCTTTAAATTTTTAAATGTGAAAGGTGTTATTAGAAGCAGACTGCATGTCGTAACTTTGCAAGTTTGAGTATTTAATTATTCATTGAGTGTTGCATGCAAACAATAAGCTCTGTAACAAATTAAGATAAAAGAAATTTATATGTTCCAAATGATGTTTGACATCTTAGATTATTCTGTGATGCAAATAAAAATAAAGCATTAGCAACTTAGCGTTCGAATAGTACGTCAGAAGTGAGAATAATGACTAAAATCTTATGCAAATAACCTACCAAAAAACGTTTTCCTGAGAAAATTCTTCCATGAACCAGAGACAGTATGTCGAAATATAATTATCTAAAAGACGCATTCTGCACTTTCTCCACTTATCCCCATAAACATATTTATCTGAAAAAGATGCATGAGATAGAATTTGTACTACCTACACCACCTATGTCACAATTTTTCTCATATGTCTCCAACAGGAGTTGAACCGACAACCTTTAGGTTGTTGGGCCACTCACATACCGCTGAGCCAAGAGGCCTTTGGTCATATCACTATAATTAGTTCACAAAAATATATCACTATATATATATTCATATCTGGTTGAGCAACAAATATGGCCGTAACAAAAAGTAACGGTTTTCTTGACGATATTTGCACTATGAAATGCTGTGTGTACCGTGTATTGTTATTGGGCATGTAGTTTGTTAGTAGTTTTCTATTTAGTCAATTGACAAATGTTAGTGATAGGTAATCAAATAAAGTATAGGTGTAAGATTTATGAGAAATTACAAAATGTTGAGCTATGAAATCTATAAGTAAAGAGTGGTGAAATGTTGGACTTTGGTTCATCAGCATCAATAAAAACATTCCCTAATTTTCTGATTTACTTGCATGGGTTATCATTCTACTTGTTGGAAGTGTCTGCTAGCAGGTATACTGGTACTACCAGTTACGACATATAGTAGATCGATAATTGTGTCAACATTTTGCTTAAGCAGCACCAGCATACTTTTAGTTTCACAGAAGAATGAAAAAGAGCAATGACACAGGTGAAACAGAGCTAGCGAAATACTTATTAATGATTAGGGCTAATTGCACGAAAATGTATATCTAATTTGTCACTTTTTATAGTTCTGTTTAGCCAATTATTTTTCTAGAATTATGTAGCATACTTTTGAATTTGATCTTTTTGATGTATCGTGTAATTAGTTTTGTGTATTATTTGAATTCGGTCTTTATAGTTCTGTGTGTATTATTTGACGAAATACTTAATAATGATTAGGGCTAATTGCACCAAAATGTATATAATTTTAACTATCTCACAACATTTATACCACAAATCTATTTCACATGTTCTAACCACCGGAGCATTAGTCCATTGGTTGGAGCACTAGCGGTTGAGTCAATTGACCCAGGTTCAAGTCCCATCATTGACATTTGCTTCAGATAGTACCCACCTCCGCAAAACCTATGGGCACACTGGAGAGACTTTGTGCAATAAGAGCTCAGTGGTCCGAGTTTTGGCTCGTGCTCACTCCAATTGGTGCCCCACTAGAGAGTTGTCGGAGCTATTCCTTGTGGGGTGGACAATGGCTGGTGCCAAAAATCACCCGGGGCCAGGGTGTTCCACACGCCATTTGGTGGAATTTCACATGTTCTAAGCATGACTTGAACCCACACGCCATTAGGTTGGAGAGCTTTTCACACAACATGAGATATCATTAGGACACAAGTCATTTGGTTTATACACTCAAATTTAACCAGAAGAGGATTAAATTGGTCAAATAATACACAAAACTTGTAATACGATAAAACAAAAAAATAAAATCTAAAGTATTCTACATAGATCTAGAAGGTTGCACAAAAATAAAAATAAAAAAGTAAGAAGTTAAATACATTTTTTTTTTTTTTTTTTGCAATTAATATAGCCATGAGAAACAAACAAGTAACTTGATGCAAATTTGAAAGATACAAGTAAAAGACAAGAGGGATAATTTCATAGCTACTAGTCAGTCTATAAAAATGATTTGTTTATTGCATATCTTAAAAGGTTTTGGCAAACGCCTCTTTCCCGATTTGACAAATTTTTTTTTTTTTTTTTTTTTTTTTTTTTTTGTGTGGAAACGACATGATCTAAAACTGACATTATGTTACTCTTCAACAAACTGATAACAATCGATACAAACCTGACCTTGAAACTATTTTGAAGTGAAACTAGACTCAATTACCTTTAAAATGATGGGTGTCACGACTTTCAACGAACCACAATTGATTTAATGCAAAATAACGAAAACAACCAAAAACTGTAAAACCCTTTTTGTGCACTATAAGACCCCTCTTGTGTACTATTACCCTTCTTACGCACTAAAGATCCCCTTATGTGCACTACAACCTTTTTTTAAGGACACCAATACTTTAGACATGTATTCACATTAAGCTGGATGTTAGGAATTAGAAAATTCAGTCGTTAAAGAGTCGATCACCTCAGGTATATGTATTCGATAGAAAGCTCGTAGTCGTAGTCAAGTTATGTTAGTAAGTAGTTTGTTATGTAACACCGTGGAGGACGGACGGGTTTTTACCCACTGTATGCCTGATCCACAGCCCGTAGGTGGCGTTTATTTGTAAGACACTATAAATACCCTTTACCTCCCAAGGTAGAGGGTTGGAGCTTTAATACCATTTTTCTTTGTTTCACATAGTTCCCAACTCTCTTCCCTTTCACTCTCTAGAACTTTCTCTCTCTAAACATATTGAACGCCACATGTGATTATGGTTTAGTGTGTTTGTGAAATCCTATATCCTACAATTGGTATCAAGAGCCATGGTTTGATCACTCATCTTTCATGCTCTTTGTTTTGGTGGATTTCATAAGGTTTTTGGGGTTTTAAGTGTTTAGGAGAGTTTGAATCATTTGGACAAATTCTAGTTTCATAATTATCTTGCTCGTCTTAAGGATAGTCTTGAATGTCTTCGTGAGATTGTTGAAGAAGACTTCATAAACAAGCCACTTGATAGTGAAATTAGGTTTGCTTGCATTCAGGCCAAACGATCTCAAGAGATGTTAGAATGTTTAATAGCAACATGTCCTAAATCCTTAGGTGTGAAAGATAAAGCTGTGATGTCTTGTTCCATGCCTAGTGCTAAGTATACAAACCATTCGATGCCCAGCATTAAGAAAGTGAATTTCAATGTGCCTTCAAGTAGTTCAGATCCCTGCACTTCTAGTTCAGGATTGCAAAAAGTAGCAAAACCAACTAATGTTCCAATTCCCTCTACAGGAGTAAGAAGTGACACCAAAGCAAGCGGGTCAAAGCCTCAAGGAAACACAAAGAATGATAGGACCTTGCGTGCTAGGAATGTTCAGTGGAAGAGAGTAGAAGATCACCTTAGGGAGAATTTGAATAATACGAATCGTGTTGATTCTAGTGTTGGCTCTAAGCGTACTGTAATTGATGCGAATTCTGCTACATTTGGCAAAACATGTAATGATGATTGCGTGGTTTCTGTTACTAATCTTGAATGTGGTGTGAATGATTTGATTAATGCTGTTAAATGCCCAGTTAAAGCTGTTAATGTTAAAAATTAAGCTAAGAAGGCTAAAAGGCAAAGGCGTAAGAAAGTTAGAAAACAGTGGAAACCCACAGGAAGGAAATTTAGTAATATAGGTTATCAATGGATACCTACTGGCCGTAAGATTAATGAGATGTGCCCTAAATTTGCTAAGTCAATGCCCACTAGAAAATAGATGCCTACTGGTAGAACTATTCCCTTAAGAAGTGAACATACTTTGAATAGGTCAAATACGGACACTAGCACTGCATCTATTTCTGATGAGTCCATTGTTTCTACTTCTGATGTGGGTGTTCCAATCACTGTTACTAACCAAATGGAACCCATTCTTGCATGGGGATCCCAATTATCCAGTCATCCATTCTTGTCTGTGTTCAACTGAAGATCGTTCAAATCGTTCTGTGGTACCTGGACTCAGGCTGTTCCAAGCATATGACTGGAGAACGGTCGCGGCTCATGAACTTCGTGAGTAAATTCATCGGAACTGTGAGATTCGAAAACGATCATTTTGGTGCTATTATGGGTTATGGAGATTACGTGGTTGGAGATAGTGTGATTTCCAGGGTATATTATGTTGAAGGTCTTGGACATAATCTATTTTCTGTTGGACAATTTTGTGACTCTGACTTAGAAGTGGCCTTCAGAAAACATACTTGCTTTGTTAGAGATCTTGATGGTGTGGAACTTCTCAGAGGAACTAGTGGTTCAAACCTATACACCATCTCCATTGAAGACATGATGAAATCTTCACCCATCTGCCTGCTGTCAAAGGCGTCTAAAACTAAGTCATGGCTATGGCACAGTCGTCTCAATCGCTTGAACTTTGGTACCATAAACAATCTTTCCAGAAAGGACTTAGTAAGAGGACTACCTAAACTTAAGTATGAAAAGGATCATCTTTGTTCAGCATGTCAATTGGGAAAAAGCAAGAAGTATGCCCATAAACCCAAACCTACAAATTCAGTTATGGAAGTTCTACATACAATTCACATGGATTTATGTGGACCCATGAGAGTGCAAACTATCTTTGGGAAGAAATATGTGTTAGTTGTGGTTGATGATTACTCTCGATTCACCTGGGTTAAGTTCTTAAGGACAAAGGCTGAAACTCCAGATATCATCATCAAACTTATCAAACAGCTGCAGGTTCGACTTAACAAAACTGTCAGAATCATCCGAACAAACAATGGAACTGAGTTTGTTAATAAACAACTTAGTGGGTTTTTTGAAAGTGCTAGAATCAGTCATCAAAGAAGTGTTCCACAAACTCCTCAACAGAACGGTGTAGTTGAAAGACGAAATCGAACTCTTGTGGAAGCCGCAAGAACAATGTTGATTTACTCAAAGGTTCTAATGTTTCTCTGGGATGAAGCCATTGCCACTGCATGCTACACTAAAAATCGATCCCTAATTCACACTACTCATGGAAAAACTCCATATGAACTTGTCCACAATAGAAAACCTAATCTCTCATTCCTTCGTGTTTTTGGTGCATTGTGTTATCCAACTAATGAGGGCCAAGACTTAAGCAAACTTAAAGCTAAAGCGGACATTGGAGTTTTTGTAGGATACGCACCAAACAGAAAAGGATACCGAATCTACAACAAAAGAACCCGAAATATCATGGAAACAATTCATGTTACATTCGATGAGCTGACCGGTCCAATGGCTCCTGGACAACCCAGTTCTGGACCCACATCTTCAAGTAGTCCCATCAGTTCTACTCTTGTATATGATTCTTCGCCAGCAACTCCTAATGTACCTCCTTCAGAAGATGACTTGAAGAAACTGTTTGATCCAATGTTTGATGAACACTATGAGCCAACTACTAATGATCTGTCAATTCCATCAACAGAGGCTGCTCCTATCCCTATCGATGAAGATAACCCTTCAGTTTCTATGTCATTAAGTCAAGAAGCGCCTGCTGCTGATCACTCTGTCTCATCAACTAATCATCAATCATCGAGTGTACATCATGGAATTGTTTCTGGCACCATTGATGGAGAGAATCCCTTTGCTACTCCTGAAGATGCACCATTTGAAAACATATTTGCTCCTGAATCATCATCAGAACCATCTTCATCAGGAGACATCGACTCTGCTACTTCAGTTCCTCAACAACAACCACATGAACACCTTAGAAAATGGACACATGATCACCCATTGGACAACATCATCGGAAACCCCTCTCGTCCAGTATCCACACGAAAAAAACTTGCAACCGATGCCTTATGGTGCTTCTTCAACTCTGTACTCTCTAAGGTCGAACCAAAAGATGTTAAAACCGCCATGAATGAAGACAGCTGGTTCAATGCCATGCAAGAAGAAATGCATGAGTTTGATCGACTAGATGTATGGGAATTAGTACCTGCTCCTGATTGTGCTTTGATCATTGCTCTAAAGTGGATCTTCAAAGTAAAGCTTGATGAGCATGGTGATGTGTTAAAGAACAAAGATCGATTGGTTGCAAAAGGATACCGTCAAGAGAAGGGTATTGACTTTGAAGAATCATTTGCTCCAGTGGCACGCATCGAGGCAATCAGAATCTTCCTGGCTAATGCTGCAAGTAAGAATATGATTGTTTATTAGATGTGTTAAAGCGCTTTTCTTAACGGAGATCTTAAAGAAGTCGTATACGTCAGCCAACCGGAAGGTTTTGTGAATCCAGAGCATCCTAATCATGTCTATCGCTTGAAGAAGGCTCTTTACGGCTTGAAGCAAGCTCCAAGGGCATGGTATGATACGCTATCAAACTTTCTTCTATCTACTGGATTCAGCAAAGGAGCAGTTGATCCGACATTGTTCACCAGAAAGTCAGGCAAACATTTAATTCACGTTCAAATCTATGTTGATGATATTATCTTTGCCTCGACTGACCCCAATGAATGTGACCGTTTTTCTGAGGAGATGGGCTCCAAATTTCAAATGTCAATGATGGGACAAATGTCATTTTTCTTGGGATTACAAATTTCACAAATTCCCGGAGGCATTTTTATAAATCTATCTAAATATGCAAATGAGATTTTAAAGAAATTTGGATTTGATTCTATTGACCCTGTTGACACTCCCATGATAGAGCGTACTAAACTGGATGATGACCATTCAGGGATGATGGTAGACCATACGAAATATCGTAGTATGATTGGATCCCTGATGTACCGCATAACCAGTAGACCAGACATTCTGTTTGTTGTTTGCATGTGTGCTAGATATCAGGCTAAGCCTACCAAAAATCACCTTGAAGCGGTTAAACGGGTCTTTCGGTATCTCCAAGGAACCATCAATATGGGACTTTGGTACCCGAAGGACACCGGTATGTCACTAACGACCTATGCAGATGCTGATCATGCAGGATGTCAAGATACACGTCGAAGTACGCCTGGAGGTGCTCAGTTTTTGGGTGATAAGCTTGTGAGCTGGTCTTCAAAGAAGCAAATGAGTACTTCTATTTCCTCTACAGAGGCTGAATACATAGCCATGTCATCTTGTTGTGCTCAAATCCTATGGATGAGATCCCAATTATCTGACTATGGCTTTGAATTCAACAAAATCCCTCTGTATTGTGATAATAAAAGTGCTATTGCTCTCTCATGCAACAATGTTCAACATTCAAGAGCCAAGCACATCGACATTCGACATCATTTCATTCGGGAACAAGTGGAAAAAGGTGTAGTGGAACTCTATTTTGTGAGGACTGAATACCAGTTAGCAGACATCTTCACCAAAGCTCTTCCTAGAGAACGTTTTAAGTTTATCCTTCCACGTCTTGGTCTAAAGAGTTTACAATCGGAAACACTCAAGCGTCTTATCCATCTATCTCTTGTATATATTTATTCAAAAAGCAAAATACAAAATTTCAAAAAACCCACAAAAGAAAATATAAAAATATAAAATTCTCAAAAATCCATAAAAATTAGAAAATCTTGAAAAATTCCAAAAAATTGTTTTTTTTGTCATGTTTTTCCTTATTCGATATCATCTACGGACTTTGTGTTGACATTCAAAGAATGTCACGGGTCTTTAGATGTTCTTCGAATGTACATAAGTTTGTTTTTTTTAATAAAAAAAATGAGGCGGAGAAAAATGGTGGTTTACTGTCATTTCAGGCAGTAACCCGTTTTAAAAAGTAAAGAACAGAGCCATACTTTATCTTATTTTTCAAATCTCATGCTCTGATTCTTAAAACAAATGTTTGTCATCAAAAAGACAAATGTTTCTCTTTCCAAATATTTTTCCGTCTAATGATTCTTCTGAAAAACATTTGCCATCTAATGAAAACTAAATTGCTTTGAAAATACCTCGTACTCTATCTATACTACTTTATAATGCATTTAGGCCTTCTAAAATTAGAAGGCTTAAAAATTCAGACTTTTTTACTTGCTTATTATGGAAAGATATATTATAATGCATGTAAAATTAAGATAAGGAGCTCCAATCATGAGATGACATGTGTCACTTCTTAACAAACTCCAAGCCTAACTCCTAACCACCAAAAATTAAGATAAGGAGCTCCAATTATAAAATGACATGTGTCACTTCTCAACTAAAAATTCATCTTTATTTTCAAATTAAAATATCTTTTTATCTACTTATTTATATTATAATCTAATTTCACCATATTTTCTAAAATTTTATGCTCTTTAATTCAACTTCCATTTTAATATATTTTTATGGGCTTTTAGTTTTTATATTTTTAGTGGGTTTATTTTATTTTAATTCAAATTTTTACAACTTTAACCTTTATTTCATTTATTCCAATCAATATAATCTTGATTCATCAAAATCATATACTTTTGGGGAGTGTTTGACGCGTAAGAGATTGCGAGGGTATTTTTATATGCGGGAATAATGATGTCGCGTGAAAGTTACGGGTAACCCAAACAATCACTTACAACTAACACATATACATTCGAAGTGTTGTGAAACGAATTCACTAAACGGGTAAGCAAACACATATAACTATACTTATCGCCGCCGCTGTCACCACCATCTCATCATATCACCACCTCAAAACATTTGTTCGCTACATTGCGCGGGTACCCTTCTAGTTATTCTTGTAAATCAACTTGTGTCATTGATTGAGGGGGAGAATGATTTCAATCGAATTAAAAAAGGTTATTTTGAAAGGCTATTTTTCAAAAAGAACAATGTTTTATACAATTGATTCAAAACCTTTGCTAATGTTATGTTTTCAAAAGATACTCTTGCATGTTTAAACAATAGAGTTTAAGGTATGAAAATCTGATCCTTATCAGTTAAAATGTTCTTTTCAAAAGCAAGTCACTATTCTCCTCAAAAAGCTCTCAAAATTTAATTTAAATCAATAGAGATCACAACTCTCAAAGGATTTGGAAGGTGTGATCGGGGGAGAATTTGTGATTTAAATTGGATGTAAACTGATAACTTGATAATTGGTTTTACAAGTATTCAACAAGCTTTCCTCCCCACATGTGCCAAAAGATTTCAAATTTTCCATGCACATGTTGAGGGGGAGCATCCTTTTAAACCACAAAGAATTGAAACGTGATTGATCTGTCTCTAAGTGCAGGTTCCCTCTAGTATGTGCAAAACTCTTTCAAACCTCGAGGCACATATTGAGGGGGAGCAAACTTTTGAAAACCTCATCCTTCCCCAATATGCTTTATCTACTTGATTTAATTAGGGAAGTGATGTTGACATCTTTTAGAAAATGGTAATCAAAGAAGTTAATTCTTTCTCTTACCTCCGTGTGCTAAAACGATTTTAAATACACGAGGCACATGTTGAGGGGGAGCTCTTTTTCTAAAAATATAAAAAACAATTCAGGTACAAAATGCTTTGATAATATATCACAAGTATCTGGATTGATTTTCAAATGGTTTTCAATTGGTTCCAATTTGCAGATGAACCAAAATTTACTCCCAAATAGATCCGCCAGAACCGGAGGGATCTACCTAGGGACAATCCACTAGTTAGTGTAGAAGTCCTTAGGTATGATGAAAAAAGGAGAAAATTGAGATATGGGAAGAGTGCGGACTGATACTGAGCTAGTACTAGAATAAACCCAACAAGGTTCTAGTTATGAAGTGTCGGTAAGCACTGAAGGGGTTGAAGAATGAAAAAAAATTAAATGTGAAAAAGGGTGAAAAGAAATAGCCCTCCATTTATTCAACCTTAGGGCAGAAACCGGGTTCAATTCATATGTTACTGGTGGTTACCAAGGTAACATCAGTATTGAAGACAAGACGTCATGGACCCAGTGACGCACTGCACTTCAACTTCCCAAACCACTCAAGTTCCTCTTAAAAGGACTTGTTTCATTCTCACGGGGAACCGACATTATCTATCAACTTTCTCTTAGAGTTTGTTGATATTGAAGAAGGAGACACTCTCCCTAGTCTCCAAAGATAGGAACCAAATATGCACAATTGAGTCTAGAGTCACGAGATCATCAAATAAATCTCCTTAGGACACTGTCAATGAAGACTCTCTGTTTCACACAATGTGGAAAGAGAGATTATAACTTATGAGTCCTACGCATTATCCTTGTGGTATTGCCAGAACATCTAAGTGATATACAAACATATTCACAATGAAGATGGAAAGCCTTCTGGAGCCAACATCAAACAAGCTCCTGGTGGGTGGCATGTGAGATCTATCCAATAGATCAACCATGTGACAACTGAACAAAAAAAATGAGGTGATTCAATCTTGTGAATCAATCTTGGTTCAGGTTATGGATTGATTGGATACTTTTGAAAACCGATCGTTGTGCTTAAAAACTCTTTTCTTTAGCACATCGAATGTGTACTAATATTTCAAAATAAAAGGTGTTTATGATTGATAATTGATTTTCATTAAAACCTTTGTTGTATTGCAAAGACAATTTCTATTGAGCGTACACGATTATTTTCCAAATCTCTTTTCATCAATCGCTGAATCTTAATTCATTTGGTTCACTCACTCTGTGTTGTCTTCTTTGAGACGTTCGGTTTGAGAACAGCTAGAGCAGCTGCGAAACCCTGTCAAGGAGATTCTTCTGAATTATACCGATCACAGCAAGGTGCAAAGATTTGTATTGATCAACGGGAACCGTGGGCGTGTCTCAATTCAACGAAAGTGATAAAGACACTTTTGTGCACTTTATTGCTAAGCGTTGTATGCAAGTACGCCGAGTTTGCATGATGATCGAATGAAGCGGTCAATCCATAGCCGCATGCTCACACTACACATTCATCTCTAAAGAAATCATGATAAGTGCTTCAACGACTCTGATAATTTCACTCCATGCTTCGCTATGCTGCCTGTAAATATCATGAACCAGATAAAAGCTTCCGCTACTCGATGAGAATATATCATGATCCAGAATGTGAGCATGTCGGTCCAAATGTCACAACATCACATAATACCAATACCACAATGGATGAGTCAGAGATTTATGTTAGCCGATGATCTCAATGTCGCTCAAAACTCATCATCACGTGGATCAGTTAAAGACCTCCACTTGAAATTATCCAAACATGCGGAACATGAAGAATCAAAGACTACGAGCTTTTGAGCAAAGAACTTAATCAAGAATCCTAGAACAATCTAATGTAATATCTGTTTGTATTCATTGTAAACTGAGGTGACCTCCTTAGGGAGATTGTTAGAATTAGAAAATTCAATCGTTAAAGAGTCTGGCCTCAAGTATATGTATTCGATAGAAAGCTCGTAGTCGTACTCAAGTTATGTTAGTAAGTAGTTTGTTATGTAACATCGTGGAGGATGGACGAGTCTTTACCACTGTATGCCTAATCCACAGCCCGTAGGTGGCGTTTATTTGTAAGACACTATAAATACCCTTTACCTCCCAAGGTAGAGGGTTGGAGCTTTAATACCATTTTTCTTTGTTTCACATAGTTCCCAACTCTCTTCCCTTTCACTCTCTAGAACTTTCTCTCTCTAAACATATTGAACGCCACATGTGATTATGGTTTAGTGTGTTTGTGAAATCCTATATCCTACACTGGAAGTACACCATATACATTGTTTCATAGAATTCTTGACCCGTTTGATCGAAAATGGGTTAAAATAGACATTGTTCTAAACACCTCTTTTTCTACATACCTTTTTTTGTGCACTTTTGACTCATTTTTCCAGAAAACGACGTATATAACATGAAAACTTCCAAAATTCATTAACACAACATAATACATCATTTTCATAATCACACTTGGTCTAAATGACCCATAAACACATACTTTACGACTATGTTGCACGGAAACACCGTCGGGGTGACGTCTCCCGTAGTGAAAATGTTTCGGAAACAGGAAACGAGGCAAAAACATTTCTGGAATATAGGAAACGTTTCATGTCATTTGAAAATGTTTGGTGTTGGGCAGGAAACGCCCATAAATGTTTATGGGCCATTTAAAAGCATATATGATGTTAAAAACGTACATTTAAACCCAACTGAAGGCGTGATCATTTAAGAGTCCTTTTTAAAAACACAAAACCTTTTTCTAAGTATTGGCTCTCTCTCTCTCCAAGATGGCAACTATGGAGCCTAAAACTTGATTGGCTAATATTGGAACACAAACTCCTTTGCTATAATCGTTAGCTTTTAGAGTTCTTGATCAACCCACTTCTTGATCTTGTTCCGAGCGTAATTGGAGAACCTACTCTTTTGCTAACTCACTTAGAAGGAATATGCTAACTCCTAAGCGTGCCGAAGACTTCGTTTTTGTTCATAATAATCTACGTCTTTTATAATGGAGCACTGATCCATATTTAGACGAGAATACCAAGGTGTGGGATGTTGGAGGAGATGAGTTCGGTACAATGGTAGATACATGAATTTTAGAGTTCTCTGAACTATCACTTGATGAGCCAGAGCTTGAGACCGTCTTATTCTCTGAGAATACCGACTAGTTGTTATGTTATTACTATGTGGTTTTTTTAATGACATTTTCATGGTTGACAAATCCTTTGCATCTAGTATTGAACTTTGATTAATGACATTTTGGTGATAACAATTGATGTTGGATGATGTTTATTTATTTTATTAATAAATATATATAAAATACACAAACGTACATGTTTCTTGAATTTTTGGATATTGGCATTTCTAGGTACCCGTTTCCGTCCCCATCCCTGTTTCTGTATCCGTCCCCGTGGAACATAGCTTTACGGGGTTTGCCAAATACCCGTTTTGACCCGCTGCATACACTATAGCCCAAGACTATAACAAACTTTGAAACTTGACAATAACATTAAAAAACCATTAATGACACTCGGGGGTTCAACATTGATTAAGTTAGGTAACTAGCACTAAGCTCCTAAGCATATATAAAATCACTTCCAAACCTTCTACCTTGTAACCAAAGATCTTTACTCCAAGACTTAACTGGCATCGCGATCAACCTACACAAAACATCAACAACTATAATGGTAAGCAAAACGCTTAGTAAGTGACCATCATATAACATAAATCATAAACACGTTATCACATAAGCATCATAATCAAATCTCCACACCTCAAAACTATAACAATCAAAGCATACATAACACAACCATTCATCAAAGCTCTATAACATAATCAAACACGTACCTTGGTAAGTCTAAAATCATTAGACTAACATTCTCTTTAATCTACGTAACTAGTAGTACAAAACTCACTAACTTATGCTCTATTCTAAATCAAGGTTTCTATTCCCTCTACACCTCAATCATAACACAAACATGATAAAACATATTTACAACACATGTTATAGTCCGAGTTACTTACCACACATCTAAGCTAATTTGCAAAAAAAAAAAAAAAAAAAAATCACCATCATCTTCTAACCCTTGGTTCCTACTCAAAATCACCATGACACCTATTATTAAAAGGGGCAATTTCATATCTCCCCTCCTTTTAAATGGAAATTTCATATATACCCAAACATGCATTAAAAACATTGTACATTATGCATTCAATACTTGCAATTTGGGTATATATGAAATTAAACATGAAAGTAGGGTGATATATGAAATTAATCCTTATTAAAAAAATTTAATACAAATTAACAAGGGTTTACACAACCCATAACATACCCACTTCTAATTTGACTCAAAAATTTTATTTACTCAAAACGCCCAATTCGGGTACATAAACCCTAATTCATAATTCACAAATTAAACTCAATATAAAGATTACTTACTTGGAGAATCATTACTATGGATTAATATCTTGATTTAGAATACTAATCACCAACCATTTGATCACTAGAAAATCTTGGCATTTCCTTTCCTTTTGAAACCCGCAACATACACACATAAGACAAGTATGGAACCCTTATGATAATCTTGATTAATGGAAGGGACAAGCATTTTCCCCCTAAAATTTCTATGGAGGCCACGTATCAACAACAAACACACTTGTATTTTTGTGATAATCTCCTAGAATTATATAGCTATTAAGCAACAAGGGTAGAATAGTAATTCAGCCCTTAAGCTAGCGCATCTTTGGTCATTTGACACCTCTAGTCCCTCAAGTGATATTCTTTCATATTTAAGCCACATAATACTTTCTAAAATCATTTACATAATACATTAACTTATTGTTTGACTATCGGGTTTGACTAACCAATCACATAACGTATTCAAACTTATAAAGTCGTAGTGAAAATTACCTGATGACATTCTCGTAATATAATATTTAAAACCGGTTTTGGGGGTGTAAGTAAAACAATGTAGTTTTTCATATGTACCGATTTGATACGTGTACTAATTTTTTGTCCCATTTAATGTTACGTACTTTCATGTTTTGTGCTAATTTGCATGCTTAAACTTGTTTAACCTAAACCAGATTCATTATTGCCACATGTACGTGCCACATCATATTTCCGCTCTTTTAAATACTAGCTTTTTTTTAGGGAAGTTGGCTATTGAAAAACGTTGTGACTTCGGTGTCAACTGATATGTTATCTTCATCTTTGATGTCTCTTCTCAAGATACCCTTTCCACGCTCAGTTTCCACATTTGGTAGTCTCGTAATCTCGTTCTTTTGGCATGGAGGAATCTTTGGTGTCAAGTAGGTAATGAACTCACATTTAAGGTCATGATGATGACGGTGTTTGTGAATCTGACTGTACGACCTTGTGAGTCTGTCACCCTACCATCATCCAAAATCTAGAGGAACACGTTAAACACATCAGCATGAGCCTTTTCAATTTCATTGAACAGGATAACAACATAGGGCCTTCTGCTCTGTCGACTGCCCTCCTTCCTCATACCCTACATATCCAGGTGGTGCGCCTATCAATTTGAAACAATATGCTTTTCCATGTATTGACTCATGTCAATTCGTACAAGGGCTTCCTCGGTATTAAACAAGTGCTTTTGTTAGCTTAGTCTTTCCTAATCCGGTAAGTCCCATGAACATGAAACTAGCTATTTGACACTGAGGATCCGACAGGGACCGTTGGATAACCCGATCAACCTGTTATATTAAGTGGGACAAAAAATAGTTCTTGTATCAAATCGGTACATTTTAAGATTTCGTTACTATTGTACGACCAAAACCCAAACATTAAATATACCACGTTGGTTTTTTAACGGTTTTAATAACATTTAACCGGTAGCATGTAAACATGTGTGCAAATTAGAACAAAATATGAAAGCACGTAACATTAAGTGGAACGGAAAATAATGCATGTATCAAATTGATACATTTGAAAATGTACGTTGCTATTGTACCGCCAAATCCTATTTTAAAATAAAAAAAAAGAAAAATTATCGGCATGAAATTTCTTAGAAAGTGTACAAAAGCCAGTACACTAGGAGACTTATGCAAGTTGTATTTTATTCTACTAGATATTTTATATTTTAACACTTGTGGGTGAGATTGAACATTTATATCTTTTATTTGATCACACTAACCTTTCTTTGATATCCAAACCCTCTACAAAGATACAATCGTTTCATTCTTTTCAAAGATATAAAATGGCTGAAATCGTTATTACCGCTGCTGTCACTGTTCTCTTTGAGAAGCTGGCTTCTGCTGACTTCATGAATCTAGTTCGATCTGAAGGACTTACCAACCAGCTTAACAAATGGAAAAAACACTTGACCCTGATCCAAGCTGTGCTTGATGATGCAGCACAGCAGAAGATTACAAAGAAACCTGTTGAATTGTGGTTGCACCAGCTGCATGATTTGGCTTACGATATAGAGGACTTGCTTGATGATATGGCCACTGAAGTCATACGACGCAAGTTCAATCAAGAATATCATGTCAGTTCCAGTACTAGCCAGGTATTGAAGATCATCCCAACTTGTTGTACCAATTTCACTCCTCGTAAGATTAAGTATGGTCGTAAGATTAGTTCTAAGCTAGACGAAATTACCACCAAATTGCATGATCTTGTTGAGCAGAAAGATAATTTGGGTTTAAGAATCAACGTGAATGTTGAAACTCAAAGTAGAAGTTGTAGGTTGGAGCAAACTTCATTGCTGGACGATAAGTTCAGCATAGTAGGTCGGGAAGGGGATAAAATGGAATTGCTGGAATTTTTGTTGGGGGATGAACCACGTAATGCCGGCGTTATTTCCATAGTTGGTCTAGGAGGCGTAGGAAAGACCACTCTAGCCAAAGGTTTGTACAATGACATGAAAGTGAAGGCTAAGTTTGATCTGAGGGCATGGGTTTGTATTAGTGATGACTTTAATGTATTTAATATTAGCGTGGCCATTTATCGAGCTGTAGGTGGGGACGACAAAAGTTTTGCTAATCTTGATCAGCTACATGTGGCCCTTAAAGAAAAACTTTCGAAAAAAAGGTTCATACTTGTTCTAGACGATGTCTGGAACGAAGACTACAAGAAGTGGGAAGTCCTCCGAAGCCCTCTTGGTGCAGGGGCACCTGGAAGTAAAATTGTTGTAACAACTCGTAGTCACACGGTTGCTTCAATGATGGATTCTTATGAAACTCACAACCTTGGTGTTTTGTCATATGAAAAATCTCTGTCATTATTTGCTCAATCTGCACTAGATGAGCAAAACTTTGACAATCATCCAAAACTGAAATTGCATGGTGAAGGCATCGTGAAGAAATGTGGTGGATTACCTTTGGCTTTGATAACACTAGGGAGGGCCTTGAGAATGAAAAAAGATGATGGTGATCACGATGATGATGAATGGGAGAAGGTGTTGAATAGCGAGATATGGGATTTAAAGGATGCAAAGGATATTTTGCCAGCTCTAAGACTGAGCTACTATGATCTCGCTCCACATTTGAAGCATTTGTTTGCATATTGCTCCTTTTTTCCAAAAGACTTCGTGTTTGACAAGAATGAACTCGTCAAACTATGGTTGGCCGAAGGATTTTTGTACCAATCAAATGGCAGCATGTCAAAGGAGAGTTTGGGCTGCCAGTATTTTGAAGAGCTGAATTCAAGGTCACTTTTCCAGCCTTCAACTATTCACAAATCATGGTATGTAATGCATGACTTGATAAATGATTTGGCCAAGAGTGTTGCTGGGGACTTTTACATTACGTTGGGTGAGATGGATGTACGTGACATAAATCAAGCACTAGTGAAATTCCGCCACTTTTCATTTTTAGGTGAGAAAGATGGAGTATTTAGAAAGTTCATGGAGTTAGAAAGAGCGAAATGCTTGCGAACTTTCATGAAAATACAAAATTTATGGTGGCCACAATTGTCCTTTTCGAGCATTGTACTTCAAGAATTACTTCCCCAATTGCACTTTGTAAGGGTGCTAAGTCTAGAAAATTGTCACATAGGAGAGGTACCATATTCCATTGGTTGTCTCAAGCATCTGCGGTACCTCAACTTATGTAGAAACCCCATCAAACAACTACCAGAACAAGTGACTGACCTCTATAATCTACAGACCTTGTTGATTAGTGGTTGTCGGAAGGTATCTATCTTGCCGAACAGTTTTGAAAAGTTAAAGCACCTAAGACATCTTGACATCAGTGATACTCCATTGTTGACCAAGATGCCTTTAGGACTGAATGGGTTGACGAGCCTGCAAACTCTATGCAAGGTCATTATTGAAGGAGATAATGGGTTTAAAATATCTGATCTTAAGCACCTAGCAAATCTTCAAGGCCCGCTTTCCATTAAGGGGCTAGACAAAGTGATAAATCCAATACAAGCTAAGAATGCCAGTCTAAACCAAAAGAAGGGTCTTTATGATTTGGAGATGGAATGGGGTAGTGTCTTTGAATATTTTGAGACCCAATGGCTTCGTGTCTTTGATGATTCTTATAATGAGACGACTGAATATGAAGTACTTCAAGGTCTAAAACCTCATTATAAATTGAGAAGCCTCAAGATTTTGTTCTATGGTGGAAACAGATTTCCTAGTTGGGTCGGAGATCCCTTATTTGATCAGTTAAGAGAGCTTACATTATGTGGTTGTATAGGTTGTGAACATTTACCAACACTCGGAAATCTACAGTCACTTCAGATGTTATCTGTGGAAAGCTTGAATGAGATGGTGAATTTGGATTCTATGTTCCTTGCACGTACTAACTCTGTCCATCATGTTGCATTTCCGTCTCTTACAGCTTTGAAATTTAAACATATGCCACGATGGGAAAGATGGTCAACTAGTGTTGGTGGCGACAATGCAACTAGTGGATTATTTCCTCGTCTTGGTGAGATTTATATAGGATATTGTCCGAAACTTACTGAAGTGTCTATTGGTTTTATACCATCGCTTGGAGATGCAACTATTGAATTTTGTGACATACTGAAGAGTTACAGCTGTCCAAACAGTGTTGAGAATCTGTACATTGGGCATTGTGGTTCGTTGACATCCTTGACTTTCTCAACCGTGCATGAGATTCCATCCTCTCTAAAGAGTCTACACATTATTGGTTGTAATAATCTGAGAACGTTCGGGGAAGGATCCTTCATTTATCTCACTGATCTGTGCATCCGTGATTGTGACAACATAGAAACCATAGAGGAAGGTTTTGGTTTTCTTCCTCTATCTTGCCTAAAATCTATAATAATCGAAGATTGCAAGAATCTAAAGTCATTTCCACATGAGCATTTGCAAAGCCTCACTTCTTTGGAAACTCTGGAAATATGTGCCTGCCCAAGTCTCGACTTCACCTTTCCGTGTGGGTCTTGGCCTCCTAACTTAAGTAGCCTAACAATGGGCTGCTTAAATAAACCCATTTCAGACTGGGGGTTGCAACATTTACCAGACTCACTCAATCATCTTTCTTTAAACGGTCAAAATTCAGGAGTCAAGTCATTTGATTTTCTTCTTCCACAATCTCTAGCTTCGCTGGAAGTCCTTAGTTTTGAGGATTTGGAATCACTTTCTGATGTCTTGCCACACCTCATATGTCTTCGAGTGCTTCTTATTGAGAAATGCTCCAAGCTTAAAGATATGCCAGAGGAAACTTCATCATTAACAGTATGGGTGAGTTGATACTGGCTTGTCATCTCCTAAACTGATGAAGGTACATTTCTGCTTGATCATCATCTTTGCTATACATTAAGATCTAGGCCAGAATTAGATTAGGTAAATGAGCTAGAAGAAGCAATTAGGCAATTGAGCTTTACAGATGACCTATTAAGTGTTGGTAATTCACGAACAATAACACACCTTTTATAATGTATAAACTATAAACTTTATTTATATGAAATTGCTAATATGAAATACAAATTGTTTCCTGGTTTTTGTCCTACTTATACTAAACGAAATGGTACTATGTCGATTCATGAACCATCACAATGGTTCAACCATAACCGACTCTAACTTCCTGTAACCGCCATTCGGTTATTAAGTAACTAATACACAAGTTTAGCCCTCCGGCTTTCTTTATTACACAAACATCCTTAAACTATCTAACATACTATATTTAGTTTATATCTTCAATACTTCCCCTTAAACTAAATATAGTTTAAATGAGGTCTTCGTCTTCATCTTTGCAACTGGTGTATAATAACGTTGGCTCGTCATCCTCGTACTGAACCAGATTTGCCTCATCTTTTTTATTTTCCCATTTTGGACATTCATTGTTAAAATGCCCAAGTTCATTGCATTTGAAACACTTCACGTTGCTCTTGTCCCGTTGTGCTCGACCATCTCCTTGACTTCTCCCGAACCCCCGACCTCGTCCTTGGCCACGTCCAAAGTCTTTCTGTCTTGCATCACAACCGCAATATTCACACTTGTGTTCCTTGGTCTTCTCCTTTTCATCCACTTTGCTGAAGAATAGACTGCTGGACCCGTCTGTTGGAAAATGAGTATTGCAAAATGAGTTTTTGCAAATTTTGGACAATATTTAATATATGTATATGTTATATATATTTATATTTCTTGGTAGCTTTGCGTTTCTCGATGGAGCTTCAAGAACGAAAGCTAAAGTATGTCCAAATTGAGTAGAAATGAATGAGATATCGCGGTCTCAAAGGAAGCACAAAATTCTAAATACTAAACTATCCCACACGCCTAGAAAAAGGAAGTGGAGACTAGTTTATAAGGAAATCATACTATTGAATATCAAATTCCTTTAGTTTGGTTATGCTCCCACTCCTACGCGGCGCAGCAGGGTGCGTAAAATAGGATTTCCGAGCTAAAATGAGTTCGGAGTTTCAACTCATGAAGCCCGCGACCTGCGGACACGAATGCAGCTCCAAATCTCACCTACGCTTACACCCGCCCAAATCTTAAAACAGATTCGGTTTAACGAATTTATTACACTTTGTTAAAAATGATTAATTAATTAACGGTTTTATAAACTGCTTTTCTGCAAAACCTTGTTGAGTTTCATTGGAAATCGGGCCATTTAAATGGTTTTACATACGATCTATAACGTTTTTAAGGCTATCGGTTTAACGAAACCAAGATAGAGTTTCTTAGGCTGATTTATTCGATCCATCAAAACCAAGCTAGAGTTTTGTTGAATCAGATCTGGTACAAGTAGATACCAATTTACAAATCTTGTTTGATGTTTGTGTTTGTTTTTCAGATGACAAACACGACTACCCTCCTGTGACTACTTTCTTGTGAACGCATGCGGCCAGCACAACACAGCTTGCTAATCATGTGAGAAACCAGAGAAATTCAATGGGCGTAATTTCAGAGGTGGCAACGAAGATGTTTTTCTATCGACTACTTTGAACCTTGCGCGGTTCTTAAAAGAAAACCCACCTAACGTGGAACCTCTTGCAGAAGGTCAATCTCTTCAATCAACAGTCGTTTCAAGCCTTGGAAGCATGGAAACATTCAGACTTTTTGTGTCACAACTATGTTCGGAATGGTTTGGTTGATTTCTGTACAATGTGTAATTAAGACCAAGACCGCCAAAGAATTATGGGAGTCATTGGAGCGCAAGTACAAACCGAGGATGCCGTACAAAGAAGTTCGTGGTAGCTCGTTTTTTGGATTACAAGATGGTTGATTCAAAGAATGTGATGAGTCGGGTTCAAGATCCGGTGTTCGCTACATGACATTCATGTCGAGGGAATGACTTGAGTGAAACTTTTCAAGTTGTCGCTATTATTGAAAAGTTACCTCCAAGCCTGGGTAGAATTCAAGAACTACCAGCATAAGCGAAAGGAGATGAGTGTTGAACACTTGGTTGTTCGTCTTCATATTAAAGAGGACAACAAGCGGCTCGTAAAAACACGATATACCGATTCGCAAAGGCAAATATGGTTGAGCATGTTTCGTCATCTTCAAAGTCCAATGTCAAAGCTAAAGGAAAAGGAAAGAATGACAAGAAGCGCGGGTCGAGTACCTTGCTCTAAAGCTGCAATTGTGAAACGTAGTTCCAAGGGTGTGTTTCAACCTGTGACCAACCAGTCACCGTGTCGCTAATTGCAAGATGCCGGCGGTGACTCCACGCCAGCTAATATGGTTAATGAAGATGTGGACATGATTGCTATGGTGTCTGACGTCATTGCCATGATCTCTCGGTTAACTGGTAGGTTCCAACAATGGGAATGGGGGTGATACTGGGGCTACCCGTCATGTGTGTTTGATAAGAGTATGTTTCACTCTTTCGAGCGGTTGATAGTGGAGAGAAGCCGCATACGGGCAACTCACGAATCACAAATCAAGGGTGAAGGAGATGTAATCTTGAAGATGACATCCTAGAAAGAGCTCAAGTTGACTAATGTCTTGTATGTTCCAGAGATTCGCAAGAATCTTGTTTCGTTATCGTTGAACAAGTTTGGTTTTCGCCTTGTTTTTGAGTCCTAAGTTTGTTCTTTCTAAGAATCAAGTTTATGTTGGTAGGGGATATGCCCTAAATGGTATGTTTAAACTCAATGTAATGGTTGTTAAGAAAGATATCAATAATATGAATCCTTCTCGCTACTTGATTGAGTCTTCTAATATGTGGCATGGCCGCCTGGACATGTAAATTTTAATTCGATGCGTCGTTTGATTAAATTTAATTGCATACCTAATTTCCATATTGACTCAAAATATAAATGTGAAACTTGTGTTGAAGCCAAACTTACAAGAGCATCTTTCAAATCGGTTGAACGGAAAACCGAACCACTTGATATATACACACCCATATATGTGTGATTCAAATCACTAAAGGTGGGTACTACTTTATCACATTTATTGATGATTGCACAGTATTGCTATGTTTACTTATTGAAAAGTAAAGATGAAGCTATAGACAAGTTTGTTCTATACAAAAATGAAGTTGAGAATCAACTTAGTAAGAAAATCAAGGTGGTCAGAAGTGATAGAGGAGGTGAATATGTGTCTCCATTTGCGGACATATGTGCGAAACATGGAATTAGACACAGTTCACCGCTCCCTATTCACCTCACAGAACAGATATTGCCGAAAGGAAGAACCGACTTGAAAGACATGGTTAATGCCATGTTGATAAGTTCCGTCTAAGCCAGACATGTGGGGAAGCCATTTTAACGGCTACTTATCTTTTAAATAAGATACCTCGTAAGGAAAAGAAGAGACCCCTTATGAATTATGGATGGGAAGAAAGCCATCCTATCGGATTACGAAGGGGGTGTCTAGCAAAGGTAGCTATACTGACTCCCAAGGCCCAAAAGATGGACCTAAATCGTGGATTGTATATTCATCGGATATGCTAAGAATAGCAGTGCTTATCGCTTCATTGTACATGATTCGAAAAATCCGGATATACAAAAGGGTACATTAATGGAATCAAGGAATGCTTCATTTTTTGAAACTATATTTTTGTTTAACGGGAAACTGGAAATTCATCTAGAATAGATGAAGAAGTTGTCCAAGATAAGAGACAACGAGATGATAATGATCTCCAAGATGAGAGACAAGATCAAACTGAGGAAGAAGAGGTTGAACCAAGAAGAAGCAAAAGGGCAAGAACCGAGAAATCGTTTGGACCCGATTTTGTTTCTTTTATGATTGAAAATGAACCTACTTTACAGAAGCTGTTACCTCGAAGGGCCTCAATGGAAAGAAGCCATTAAAAGTGAAATAGATTCTATTTTACAAAATCATACTTGGGAGCTCGTGGATTTACCTCCTCGTTGTAAACCACTAGGCTATAAATGGATCTTCAAGAAGAAGATGAAAGCCGATGGCACCATTGACAAGTACAAAGCAAGATTAGTAATCAAAGGATTTAGACAACGAGAATGTCTTGATTACTTTGATACATATTCGCCTCGCTATAACATCGACAGATGATACTTGCTATTGCAGCTTTAAGAAATTTGGAAGTTCACCAAATGGATGTGAAAACGGCATTTCTAAACGGAGATTTAGAAGAGGAAATCTACATGAATCACCCCGAGGTTTCATAGCTCTGACAAGAGAACAAAGTTTGTAGGCTTGTTAAGTCATTATATGGCTTAAAGCAAGCTCCCAAACAATGGCATCCAAAATTTGACCACGCCATGCTAGAGAGTGGATTCAAAATTAATGAATGCGACAAATGTGTTTATGTCAAAGACACAAATAGTGGATATGTAATCTTGTGTTTATATGTTGATGATATGCTTATCGTTGGCAGAACGACAAGATGATCAAATCTACTAAAGACATGTTGAAATCAAAGTTTGACATGAAGGATATGGGTTTGGCTGATGTGATCCTTTGAATAAAGATCATACTCTAACTCATAATGGACTTGTGTTAAGTCAAGCACATTATGTGGTCAAAATTCTTAATACTCATAATGCGGGATTCCGCCTAGCTAGAACTCCAATTGACACCAGTAAGCATCTATCTAAAATAGAGGCTTAGGTGTTGCCCAATTAGAGTATTCAAGAATTATTGGCATGTTAATGTACTGATGATGTACTCCACCGACTTAGCATATGTCGTTAGAAGGGCTAGGTATACTAGTAACCCAAGCTATGCACATATCGGGCACTATGACTCTGTATTCACTATTTGAGATACAAATGCATTATGGATCGATTATGATCGATATCCAAATTGCTATCGAAGGATCAAGGATGCAAATTGATATCCGACATAAAAGATTCTAGATCAATCAGTGGATATGTGTTTACACTAGGCGAGCGCTATATTGGAAGTCTTCCAAGCAAATCGCTATAGCTAAGTCCACGATGGAATCAATTTATCGCGTAGATAAATGCGATTAGCAGGCGAATGCTACGCCAATTGTAGAGGACATACCAAGGTGGCCTAAACCGTAACGCCATTAGTATACATTGTGATAGTCAATCAGAATTGGCGAGCTCATAGCATAATGTATAATGGAAAGTCCGCACATATCCGTCGTCGACATAATTCATACGCATTAACCACTCACAGAGTTATCTCAATTGACTATGTGAAGTCAAAGGATAACATCGCGGATCCGCTTACTAAAGGCTTAAGCAGAGAGTTAGTAAGTAAGTCGTCAGAGGAATGGACTAAAGCCCCTGAAGGAATGAATTTCTACGAAGGAAAACCTAACCTATTGGATGGAGATCCAGAACCTGTTCAATAGACAACCTAATCATAGAAATGGTGGGAAGTCACGCAATGTGGGAGTTACTAAATATTGTAACTTTCCTAGTCCATTCCTATAACAAATGTGACTTGTTGAGAGGTTAAACATATGGCTTTAATGATTCAAGATGAAATCATAAAGCATAATGATTCAAGATGAAATCACAACACATATGTTTTTAATGATTCAAGATGAAATCACCTATGGTAGAGAGAGGTGGGTCGCCGGCGGAAATGGGGGCGCAATTCCTAAGAGCTCTTGCAGTAACTGTGCTAGTGTTCATGACCATAACGCAACACCGACTATGAGGACTTGACATTGTCGTGAGAGTCTTGTGAAGTGTAATGTCGCTTAACGAAATGGATGATGAGTTCAAGACATCGGTCTACCGCATCTAGAGACTAAGTGCATCCTCACAGGGAAGGTTCAAAGGTTACACCTACCTATCCTATGCAAGACTTAACCGCAGAAATTTCACCGAAACTTTCGTGTGTTTTCGACCCATTTCCATTCATGGGATTGTTGGAAAATGAGTATTGCAAAATGAGTTTTTGCAAATTTTGGACAATATTTAATATATGTATATGTTATATATATTTATATTTCTTGGTAGCTTTAGGTTCTCCCGATGAGAGCCAGAACGGAGCTAAAGTATGTCCAAATTGGAGTAGAAATGAATGAGATATCGCGGTCTCAAAAGTGAGGCACAAAATCTGGAAATACTAAACTATCCCACATCGCCTAGAAAAGGAAGTGGAGACTAGTTTATAAGGAAATCATACTATTGAATATCAAATTCCTTTTTTAGTTTG